>CM070035.1:79178197-79202176 GCA_036250615.1 Ptychadena robeensis | reverse complement strand
GAATATATCACTGTGCCTCTGTGGTGGCTGCATGCTGTCAGTGTTTGCCCATGAATATATATCTGTGCCTCTGTGGTGACTGCATGCTGTCAGTGTTTGCCCATGAATATATCACTGTGCCTCTGTGGGAGTGTTTTTTTGTCACTGTATGCCCATGAATATACTCTGTGTGCTTGTGTGGGACTCTGTGCTATAGTGTCACTGTATGCCCATGTAGCAAGCCACTGATTGCTGTCATGTACTTGTGTCACTGTTTATGTGGGACATAAGAAATTGCATGCATTGCAAGGTTGGCCATATATACTAGGCCCCCAAAAGTGTGCAGACTGCACATAATTGTGTCATGTACAATTGGTGTGTTGAATGTGTAAGCTATATTTTTTGACCTTTCACAAAGAAGATGTCTTGTGCTTCCCAGTTTCTTTTTTGTAATGGAAGATTGCAAAATGGTGTTTTCAATGTGTTCTATTAATATCACGCCGATTTGTTTTTCTGTAGCCAACTGTGACGCTTCCAGGACCTGACGCGACGCCTGGGACCTGATGCTCTTGACTCACCTCACCTCACTACTCCTTCTGCCTCGGTATGTGAATTGTGATAGATTTGATATGTAGTTAGGTATAGGTTTTATACATATTTACATATATATATATATATATATATATATATATATAGAGAGAGAGAGAGATATACACGTGCAGGGGTGCAAATAATGCATTCTTTGTGATAACATTAGCAAGGCTTACCTGCACCAATCTCAAATGTGTACTACAAAGTAGTATAGCTATCAAGTTCACGCGGGAAGTTTCGCCACCCTTGCACCATCAAAGATCTGTAAAAGCAACATTACTGTATCATGTGTGAATACTTTGAATTGTGCCTACATGTTTGAATGTTTTGTTGATGGTGCACTTTGGTTTGGACATGTTAAGAATTATAACAAGAGTACTCTTCAAAGGAGTTGGAGATAAGGGGGAGGCTGTATGTCAGAGTCGGTAGCTGATTACATGAAGATCACAGCAGCGTGTGGACCTGCCAAAAATGTTTTTTTTGCATTTTCAGTTCAACATACCTTGCTTGCGCTTTCAAGTGTATATACTTTTTCAGATCTGTTCTGTCCCGCATTGTGGTACCCTTGGTGATCCTCTCTCCTGCTCCATTGCGTTAATTGGTGATTACACACAATTCTCTTTTGTACTACTCATATTGTTCTCCTTTTACTACACTATCAATTCTGTAGTTCATCATGAATGGTGCTGCTAAGCGCTACTCATCTGCTGCTCCTCTCATTACATCTTTACACTGGCTTCCAACTCTCCATATTATCCAATGTGACCAGTCATACTCTCTGTAGCCACTGACATTAATAAATGTTGTTATTTTCACAGGCAAGCCATGGCGAGCAGGGCCTTAATAATCGAGAGCCTGCTGATTGACGCTATGGAGGACCATCCGGTCCTATATGAGAAGGATCACCCCGGGTACTGCAATACCCAGCAGACTACGGAAGCCTGGATGGGGGTCTCCGCCATTTGTGTAAAGGGCTGGACAGACCTCCCAGCCTCCGTCCAGGATTGCCAATGTAATTATGAATTTTGAAATGTGACTGAGTGCTTATTGTGAGAACATGTGCATGTATTAAAACTTTTTATCCCATCAACAGGGAAGCTGGTCCGTAGTCGCTGGAAGAATATGCGGGACAGATACAACAGGAGGCGGAGGGAGCGTGAACTTCCAAGTGGGTCAGGAGCGCCAAAAAAGACAAGAGCCGGGGACTACTTGGACAGGTTGTCTTTCCTCGATGCCTCCCTGGGACATAGAGCGTAAGTATTATTGTCAACTTTGTGTGATGTTAGATTTTGAAAGGATTATTCTGCAAGAATAAATGTTAACTTTGTAATGTTTTTGCTAGTAGGCAAGCTAGGCATCAGGCCTAGATATATCGCCATAAATTAATGATTAATGGTTTTGTTTTTCCCTGAACTTCCGGCAATGTCACGTACCAGGAGGAGGAGGAAGACAACCCCCAAGAGTCCCCGGCTCAAGGAACCCAGGAGGTAGTGGAGGGAATGGGCGTGGTGGAGGGCGTGGACCAGGAGGTAGCAGGTCCTTCAGGTGTACAAGACACTGCACCTTGCAGAACAGTGCGACCGAGGAAGGCAACTTCTAAAAAACGAAAAGAATCTGTACCCCAAGCTTCTCAGTCTGATTTCTCAGACTTGGTTTCACTAATGAGAGAGTCTCAGGCGGAGAAGCTTCGGAAGAGGGATAAACTTGGCAATACCAGTGGCGTGGCCTTCACAGTCCTAGCACCAGGTCCTCTCTTCCTTTGTTTCTTCTGGACTCTATAGCCTGTATTCTGGCCCATTTTCTTCATTGAGGTCTGCTGCCGCAGAGAACCATACAGGGGACGAAATTTGGTATTCCCGGATTAACCCCTACATCTCCAAGACATTGATGCTGCTGTAGAAACCCACAAGAGATGAACCTTCTATTGGTTCGCCTGACCAAATAGGTTTGGGGTAAGTTCTCTGAATCTATCCATACCTTCACTAAGAATCACCATGCTTTTTAGCACACATGAGTTTTAAAACTAAAACTAAAATAAGAATGTAAGTGAATATATGGGCATACTGGAGAAACAAGCAACTTGGGTTTAGATTGTATTGAATAACTGTATACTGTTATATTGTGTGAATTATAATTTGCATCATTATTTCACTTTAGAAATCTATGACTGCATACTTGTTTTGTTCCTGAAGAAGCCCGCCATTCGGGCGAAACATGTTGAGAATGAGTTTTGAAGACAAGTATGGTTTTTTTGTTCATCTATATATCTTGGACTGAGTGTTTTTCTCTATATCCTGAGGACAGACCATTGTATGTTACAGGTCTATTCCTCCACTAATAAATATATTCATTGTTTTACTTTATGAGTCTTGTGCCTTAAAAACCCAATTTTTTGCCTTCATCAGGTTGATGCCAAGTGCGACAAGGACATACGGCATTGGGGGGTTAAAGGTTCCTGCTGCTAATTTTTTACCCATAGGTGATGTCCGAAAGGTTTTGGAGTCTGAAGTACTGCCATATGCGCCAACATCCACAGCAAGCAGATTGTAGTTGCTGTCGCATATGGCCATCAGCACAATCGAGAAGTATTTTTTATAATTAAAATACTTGGATAAACTCCTTGGCGGCATTTTGATCCTTATGTGCTTGCCGTCCAGTGCTCCAATACAGTGGGGGAAATGGCATTTTGTGGCAAATCCCTCGCTGCTCCGCATTCAAATCTCCTTTGTTGGAGGTGGCAGGTAATCAGGCGCAAGAATTGCCCATAGATGGCGGCAAGTGGTGTGCACTATTCGCGCGGCACTAGTTTTCCCCACCAGGTACTGGAAATGGAGAGAGGCAAAGCTCTCTCCAGTAGCCAGAAATAGAAAAATAAAACCATAAATACATTAAACACTAAAGAGCACACGGTTGTTATTAGAAGAAGGTGATCAAGGGTGTCAAGGGCAGAGGAGAGATCTACCAGAAGAAGCCAAGAATAGAAGTCTTGGCCCTGGACAGTGACCAAGTCATTGGCACCAGAAGTGATGGCTGTCGCAGTGACATGATTGGCACCTAGATTGGAGGGGGTCAAGAAGGGTATTCAAATGTCAAACAGTTCAATTGTATACAAGAAGTTCATGCAGTTCAGAACAGATTGGTCATAATTAGCACACAAGCACTTCATGTCGCCCAACAATCATTTACGTTATGTTTGTACCTTAGGGTCAGCAGAAGCCTAAGCTCAGCAGCCAGGGGTTGACGCATTTGTGTGGTCTGCAAGGTTAAAGCTGGCCCCACCTTCAGCATAATGGCGTCAAATGTTGCAGGGCTCATTCGCACATAGGCAAAAAATTTGCCTAAAAATAGAGAAAACTGTTCAGCTACAATTAAATTACATTGAATAAATTGTTAAGTAAAAAAGAGTGGGATTACAATAAAACATAGACAACAAGTGGGGCATTGTTGTTGAAAAGGAAAACACATTTATTGCTTTGAATTATTCAACCACAGTGAAGAACGGTCACCAAAAATTGATAAACATTTGTCCAACAAGTGAAATAAACCAGTCCAACAGTTGGCCTCAATGCATTTCAACCTCACAGGGCTTCTTCAGAGACAATATTACAAATTGGATCTGGTGACAACATATACATCCAATGAGTATCACGTACAGGGAGTGCAGAATTTTTAGGCAAACATGAGTTATTTTGAACCCTCTTATGCATTGTTGTCTTACTCCAGTGTATAGGTCGAAAGCCTATACCAATAGCATATAGGTTGATGTGATCTATGTAATGAAGGGGTTATGTGTGTCTAATACATCAACACCCTTATATTAGGTGTTCTATTTTGGCATAGTAGTAGGCAACTCCTTTACTTGGCAAAATGGCAACAAATGGTCAAAAGAAGGAACTTGGACAGGCTTAGAAAAGTTAAAACTAGTGAGATATCTTGCCAGAGGAATGCAGCCATGCAGAGGGAGGAGAAGTGAGGGATGGAACGGCACTATTAAACTTGCCAAACTGCTCGTATGAAGCCGTGATCATCGTAAACAACAAGCGTTTCATTCAAAATAGTCAACAAGGTAGCAAGAGCCAACATAACCAGAAGAAGAAGAAAAGAGCGCACAAGATCCAAGATAGGATCGCGGTGGGGACATGGGAAGGGAAAGGGGATCGGGGGAAAGTAGGTGGGTGTGGAATGGGTAGTGGAGGGTGGAACATGGCGTTGGACTGGGTGAATGTATTATTCTGGGAAAAAACCAACGGCCAAAATATAATGCACCATCATGGAACTGAGACAAGTTCAAGCTGTTTTTTTGCCAGATGTTTGGTGCATTTGTTTTGAAGCTGCCAAAACTGCCACTTGCCACCAGTTTTGGCCATGTATTTCAGAGATGTTGTTAGCTATTGGAATTTGGGGTATAGGTGCGGTGGCCTGTTTGGGGGGGCTGAGGATGATGGGGGTTAGGCTTGACGGTACGGTGAGCGGGGGGAGACAAGGCGCGGAGGCGGAAGATCGACCCAGGGAAAACAGAAAGGGGACACCCCAAAGAGGCGACAAAAAAAAGACAACAAGGGGCGTTAGGCAGTGTGGTGCAATACTCAGAGACAAAATGACCCAAAGTAAGGGAAAATTTAAGGAAAGAAACTAGACGAGAAATGTGATGTGATGTGAATGAATGATGATGAAGACAACTGAATTGAAAGACGTGAATGAACTGAAATGAACCTGAAAATTTGAGAAGGCTGAAATGTGATTGATGAGATGTGATTGGAATGAAAAATATGTGATGAAAGAACGTGACCACCATGAACAAGACACACCAATCATAGGAGATGAAACGTCAAGACTGGGCCACAGAGAAATTTATGCTCAAGGCGTATGAGTTTTTTTCTTAAGGTGTTATGGACCTCTGTCATGTGTGACACAATGAGAGGAGGCGTGGGGGCAGACAGATGCGAAACTGGCCAACGGTCGAGGGATCCTGTGTACCTGGATTGGTAAATAAAGGGTCAGAGATCAGAACGATGAGCTCCCAGTCGGACTCAGAAAAGAGGCCAGGCAAGGTGGAGGTGGAGTACTGGGTTATTGCGTACTGGTTATGGTTATCATCAATCAAAATATGAGCTTGTGGGGCCTTTCGGGGTTTTGCTCTGCAATGTTGAGGATGAGTAAGGATCTTTCAACCCCAGTCCTACTGCCCTGTAGTTCTGGAAGAAAAGACACCTTCTCAAGCTGTGTGGTGGCTGGTGACGGGGGTTACGGAAGAAAAAGAAGAAAAGAAGTCTGCATCCTTCAAGAAAAACATGATTTTCATCAGGGACAATGCTCTAATGCTCCATTCACACGCGTCCAATCCAAGTACCTCCACAGCGTGGCTGGCGTGGCAAAAAGGGTTTATAAAAGAATTTTATAATTTATAAAAAGAAGAGAAAAAAAAAGTAAAGAAAAAAAACTAATGGACATCCATGGCCCCCTCCTTGTTCACCTGATCTGAACCCCATTGAGAACCTGTGGTCCATTCATCAAAGGTGTTGCTTATTACAAGGAGGGAAATGGTGAAGAAAACCTGTTACACCCTACTGATCCTGAACAGGGTCTGGGAGGCTTGTGGTTTGCTGATCGCACGCAATTGTTGATGGTGAACAGATCTAAACACTGGACAGGAAGAATCCCATGGATGGCGGGCTCTGCCTTTTGAGGGTGTCCTTGCAAAGAAATAGAACGGTGGCTATATGGTTTCACTCTGATTTGTTTTTGTTTTGTTTTTGAATGTCAAGAAATTATATTTGTGAATGTTTGAGATTGTGAGATGTCTTATCTGGTGTCACTGGTTACAAATAAATAATTTTGAAATGTGGCGTATAATTAGTTTTGTTTAACGTTGCCTAATAATCCTATAATTAGGCAACAGTATAATAGTCACCTGCACACACAGATATCCCCCTAAAATAGCTAAAACTAAAAACAAATAGTGTTGAGCTCGAATATTCGAATTTCGAATATTTAGCTCGAATATCGCTATTTCGTTATTTGGCGAATATTCGCGAATATATCATCGGATATCCGATCGCGATTTTTCGCGATTCTATAATCGCAATGCGCTTTTTTAAAACGGAAATGACGGATATTCTCCCAGTCGAATATCCGAGCTCCATTGACTTGCATGCATTGCGCATATTCAATCGCAATTGCGATTGTTAGATCGCAAATCATGTCGTAAGTGCAGATATTCGAGATTAGGAATATGGAATCGAATATTATGGCGGATATTCTGGAAATTACGCGAATTCGAATATTGCCTAGTCGCTCATCACTAAAAACAAACTAAAAACTACTTCCAAAAATATTCAGCTTTGATATTAATGAGTTTTTGGGTTCATTGAGAACTTGTTGTTCAATAATAAAATTATACCTCAAAAATACCACTTGCCTAATAATACTGCACTCCCTGTATATGCATCAGCCTGCCAACAATGACAACTTGGCTTATTTATGAAGTCAAATGTTGATGTGAAGTGCAGCAAGCCAGCAGAATTCATATCACTGACAATCACCAGTCAGGACAATGATAATGTATACAGTGCAGCAAGTTGAGAACAAAAAAAGTCAGAAAACATAATCGTGGTAATCAGCAATATGAATGATAATTCATATCACTAGTATTTAACAGTCAGGTCAATGATGATGTACAACTTGCAGCAAGTTGAGAACCAAAAAAGTCCCTGGTAATCAGCAACCAATGTCAAATAACGATGCTTACAGCTTACAATGGTGCAGCAAGTCAGAAGAATACATTTCATACATAATCAACAGTCAGGACAATGAATACATGTCATTAGTAACCAGCAAAGACTGATGATGATATGAATAGTATAACAAGTCAAAAGAATACATTACATACACAATCAGCAGCCAGGTCAATGATGGTGTATACAGTGCAGCAAGTCAGAAGAATACATGTCGTAAGTAATCAGTAGTCAGCACAATGATAATGTGTACAGTACAGGAGAATTCCTTTTATAGGTAAGCAGTAGTCAGAGCAATGATGATGTGAACAGTGCAGCAAGTCAGGAGAATACACTTCATAGGCAATCAGTAGTCAGAGCAATGAGACGTGGCTGCCATAGGTGTCAGCTGCTTGGTCTTTGTCATGATAAATGATCCAGGTATATGAGATGTGGGTGCCATAGGTGCTTGGTGGTTGGTCCAGGTATATAAGATGTGGGTGCCATAGGTGCCGGCTGGTTGGTCTAGGTATATGAGATGTGGGTATGTATGTACTCACTGGGATTTTGTCGAAGCTCCATGTACAGTGCTCCATAGTCTCCTCTCGTCGGCCGGTGTACTAGCAATGGATGCACGTGGAAACGATGGCGACGTCGCTCACTCTGCCTTCTTCTACCTTCCTCAGCTGCTGCAGCACTTCTTTGGGCCATCATCCTCTCCAGGGCCACCCATCCGCAGTACATAAACACATCATCAGAAGAAGAGGAATCAGAATCCATTTCTGCAGCTTCTGTGACTGGAATGATGTGTGACAGGAAGTGGCTATTTTGACAGGAAGAAGAAGAGAAAGAATCGCTTACCAAAAAATGCTCCTGAAAACGCGCAAAAATGCATTGGATGCGTTCATAGAGCGGATGTGTTTTCGGAGAAGCGCTCTAAAAAAAATCGCACCGCAAAAGCGCAAGGCATGCGTTTTCGCGCGGACGCGTTTTTGAGCGCGCAGTTAAAAACGCCCTTACCTCACCATATAAGGTCTCTCCTGATAGTCTCCTCAGTACACAGAAGGAAGAGGGGCTGAAAGAGAAGGTCAGTTGTGATTGGCAGATTGACATGCCTCAGGAGCCATGCTGTGTCAGTTCACACATTTTTTGCTGCCATTAGAGAAAACACAGGAGTGGGGGCTGCAGCAAGATGAAGATATTGGCTGAGTAAACTCAAAGCACTGGATTCAAGTAGAGATGGTGATCAAATTTAGCTAGCTGAGTTTATTACAAAGCCCTTGAACATGGTATCATCGCCAAAACTGTTAAAATATGTAGGCAAGTGTTGTAGGAATATTAAAAAAATTAAATGTTCAGTATTTTTCGGACTATAACACGCACCTGACCATAAGACGCACCCAGTATTTAGAGCAGGAAATCAGAAAAAAATATTTCATTTGTTTAAATGAATGTGAAAAAATCTCATGCAGTACCCCTATTCAGCCTCTAAAATGGTGTCACTAGAGAGCAGACTTCAGCGTCTCTTCTTCCTCACACAGAGCTCAGAGAGGGGAGGGAGGGGGAGCACAGGGGAATCAGCACTCTGTTGCTTCTCTGCTGCGTGCCAGTGCAGTTTGCTCCACACACTCTGCATTGGCTATATTTGCGGGGCTCTGCAAATATAGCCAATACAGTTCAGCTCCCCACAGCTCTCCCGGCAGATGCAGATCACACAGCTGACATAGCCCATCAGCTGTGTGATCTCTCGGCACACAGGAGGTGTGCCGATTGAGATCACACAGTTGATTTCCTCTCCCTTTGCACACAGCTGATCTATCTGCCGGGAGAGATGTCGGGGAGCCAAGTTGCGATCACCGGCAGCCGGATGGCCGCGGGTGGTCGCATATTTGGACCATAAGACGCAGGCACCTTTTCCCCCCAATTTTGGGGTGGAAAAAAGTGCGTCTTATGGTCTGAAAAATATGGTATTTGTTTTTGCAAAAATCAAGTTCAAAATGTTTTGGTTGCAACCCCACAGTCCCCCCTTTTTTACAGAAAGGATATAAAAGTGGTCCAATAAGTGACAGGTTGAAATCATGCATGATGGAGAACAGATATTGTAACAATTGTGCTATAAGTTATACAGAAAATTTCATATTGAGTTTAATGTTTAAATTATGAATGCTGTCATGCATAAGATCATATTGTTGTTTGTCTTTTTAAAGCTTTCAACTATTGGAACACAATACAATAATCTTTTGAAAATTTTTGTTACTTTTATCAAAAGAAATACTATAAATAAAAGGTCCGAAAAAAACCTGTAAATAGTCCTCTGCTAATTTTCTGTACTGTGGCCTGGAAACTAGGTGTAAAAGTAGGGATCTCCTCTCAATCATGTTCACCACACTGCTAATATGGTCCTTATGCATGAAATATTTTTCTCCAAGGTCTCACCACTCATCCTCTTTCTTTACACTGCCCATCTACCCACTATCTCCATCACACAGACCGTAACCCCCTGGAAACATAAATACCTCTTTCACTACTTTTTGGTGTCAGATATAACAAGATTCCACCGTGCTCTGTGGGCATAAACTACCCTCTCTGATGCTTTTCATACATTTCTAAACTAAACATTGTGAGCAATCTATCTGATTTGACATTGACCTTTGCCTTTGCAATAATGTTGCATTCACATGTACATGCACCACAGTGTGCAGAAACTCGTGGGGCATTAAGGAATGTCTACATCCTATCAATATCAGTCAGATGGTTGAAAAGCAACCTCATGTGTCATCTTCCCAGCTTTACTGCTTTTTGGATATCCGGGGGCTGGAAACACAGCATTTCCAAATGCCTGTGTGAATGCCCCCTAACAATGTTCCAAGGTTAGAAAAATGTTACTCTGTTTGTACTCACATTATGAACAATAAAGCACATTGCATTATTATTAAATAGGATTATTATAGATTTAGCATAGCAATAAAAGGTCTAAATTAAAACAATGTTTGCAATAAATATATAATAAAAATTAAAATAAAGCCCCTCAGTGTTATACTGTAATTTAATTATTTAATAGGATTTTTCCTAGCTCTGCATAATTTTTCATTTAAAAGTGACTTCTAAATAAAACTGCTTGGATAAATGCATTTTATTGTCCATTATCCATGTAGTTCCTGACCAGAGGCCCAAGCAATTTGGTATTCCCTTGATATTCCCAAATAATCCGCTTTGTTATTTGTTTCACAACAATACAATTGTCCTTCACCAGATAAGCAATACAAAGGTCCTACATAGGACAACCTTCCAACTACTGGCTGACTTGTCCAGAAAAAACAAAACAAAAGAAATTAAACAGATGTTAGTGGCAAGATATCATGCATTGTGTTATTTGTACAGAATTATGGAACACATAGCACAATAGACACATACAGGCTACTTGAACTATGAAACCATGAACCAAGAAAGCACTAATGCTTACGATCAAATTGACTTTCACTTGCACCCAAGAAAGCTGTGCTTTCTTAAAACATCTCAAAGCACTAAATTACACTATTACTAAACACACTTATCAGTACAGACTTCTGAATTTTTAGACATTTTGGTTATGCAATAAGTAAAGTTCTGACAAAATCAACCAAATTAAGACTTTTTTTTTTTTTTTTAAAAAGGAATAGTTTCATATTATTCTTGATAATGTATGAACATGTAGAACAAAATGATAAAATCAAGCATTTACTGAAATTTTGGAAAGGTACTTTTGTGGTGGAACATACTCAAGATCTTATATGGAGGCACCTAATCAATAACCTAAAGAGCTCCAAATAATTTAGGTCTTATATGGTGGAGTATACTCAGTATGACTCAAATACTCAAATGGTGGAGGATAGTCAAGTTGTCTTGTCAATGCAAGTCAAAGGCAGGTTTAGCACTAAGTAGTTACACTGAATATTCTGTGTAGTGTAAATTCAAAGTTTGGACATGAAACAAAAGAACCACACAAAAAAGACAACAACCTGCAGTGTACATAAAGCCATGTCTATTCAGTAAGTAAGTAATATGTCTCATTTTATTCACAAAGCAAGGTGAATAAAGGAAGGCATTAAATTCCCTCACCAGCTTGTCAAGCGATGACTTGCTTAAAGTGCACTCGACATGCTGGACTCGTCCAACGCTGATCGTTGCCCTCACTCACCTTTCCATGCACCTGCGGCAGCTTCCATGCGTCTGATCAGCTGGCTGATGCTTCCTGGACGGAAGCAGATCCCCCCCTGGTGGGACGCAATGTCACACTGGGAGGCGGCTGGATTTTTTAATACATTATCGGATCTGTCAACACCCCATTGTGGGAACAGATGGTGCTGTAGGCAGGTAATGTGGACCTGATAGTCGATAGCTGTGGAAAACCAGACAAAATAGATCCTTCCTCCCCCCAGTGTCACATCATTACATTCGTGACACCGGGGAGGAGGGAGCCACAGGTGGCGGGATTTTCAAATCGCATTGAATACAGCTTTCTGCTTAGAAAGCTGTATTCCGTTCGATTTTAAAGTACCTTTTGAAATTAATGCTCTCTCTTCTGGTGAGATGACCTGACATGACACTAGGGGCGGGGGCGCCAAATATAAAAGGAAATTGTACTGGATACAACAGTATGCTAGGGAGATTAATAAGAAAAAGGGCTGTGAGAGAAAGGTGGCTTCGTGCTAATTCTCCTACACCTTTCCCAGTTTTAAGGCACTCTTTGAACTGTATCATTACTGTATGTAAAAAACTGTTATTTATAAAATGGACATGAAATAGTAACTAATAATACACTTGTTTAGGGCAGTTATCACTCTCCATATGCAAGTGATGACATCCTTGTCAGTCTTGTCCATAAAGAAGCAAAGTATTTCTGAAGATGAAACAAGCTCAGTTTACTGATACATTAGTGACTAGAGGGCATCTTAAACTGAAAATGGATAAGGTACCTTGGCAAGGTTAGAACTGACATTGAAAAAGATAAATCTAAAAGTTGAACTTAGTTACAATGTTTCAGACAGTTTTTTAAGAATGTATAGTCAACTTATTGTCATACTATGGCCCTTTTTTATTAGATTCATATTTTTATTACCCTGTTTCCCCGATGATAAGACACTGTCTTATATTTTTTGAAACGCTAAAATATGCCTTAGGTCTTATTTTCAGGGGGATGTCTTATTTTTCCATAAAGAAGACTACAGTACAGTACACATTTATTGTTGAAAATCACTGATCCCTCTGTGCCATTCATTGTCCCCTTTGATCACTCTGTGCCAACCATTGTCCCCTTTGATCACTCTGTGCCAATCATTGTCCCCTTCTGATCACTCTGTGCCATTCATTGTCCCCTTTACTGACTCTTTTTTTTGGGTTCTACCAGCTGGGTAGCAGACTCCGTTAAGGCAGTGATCAGCACCTTGCTTGTCCTTTAACGCGCATGCGCCTCCGCGGACCTTTGTAGTCACTTCCTGCTCCGCTCTGCACTGCAGCCAGCCCTGGCGAATGGAACATTCAGGCAGGTATCGGTGGGTGTCTTATTTGCGGGGGGTGTCTTATTTTAAAGTTTTGTGCAAAAATCAGGGGGGGGGGCAATTTGATGGGGATGGTTTATTATAGGGGAAACACTGTATAACATAGTAGATTCATCAATAAATAGCTAATTAAAAAGTACAATTTTACTAACCACAAATACTCATATGCAATAAACATGTTACTGAATAGATATACAGTGGGTATCAAAAGACAATAAGAGACAGTATGTCTATACTAAACAGGCAAATAAAACCAATACAATACAATACAATTGAACATAATGTATAGTGTTTTTCAGATAATGCATCTGTAACCATACACCGTTCAATGTTTCTTTGATCTACTAAAATTTTTTCGATTTTTAAGTTGATTGTACGGAAGATTCCCACACACCATGAACCAAAATTCAGCAGAAAATCGATTGAGCAGTGATCGGACATGATGGTAATTTAAGTCAATTGTACAATCCTCATATGGAGCATGTGCACCAATCTAAGTAAAGGAATCAATAGTGTTAAATTGAAACTGACACTGTATGGTGGTACACTCGATTTATGTTAGACTGACTTTCGATATTTAAATTGCACAAGTCATTCGAATCTAAGAACAATTGTGCAGAAAACGAACCATGCATGACTAGCTATGTTGTACTTTTAAATACAAATCAATTATAACTGTGCTTCTTATTCATTGTATGTTTAGTTAACATTTCTCTTCTTTACCCTCTACAGCTTGTATTTGTTTCCTTGTCAAAATGGAGTTTGTCTCAAGTAATATGTCAGACAGAAATGCACTTGCTTTGCTATAATGTGCTATATATATACATAGATACATACATATATATATATAAACATTGTGTGCTTGTACATAACTTGTAAATGTATGAAATGTATTGTAATGTATTACATATTAGTTATACTAAGACCACCTGGTACTTTTATATATCACCCATGTAAATATTTTGTCAAAACTAAAGTGTTTATTTATTAAAACATTAACAATATGCATACAACTTTTATACAAGATTCACACCTTTCAAACCCTGGGTAAAAGTTGTTTGTATTGTGGCATATGTTAAATTATTTGTTCGATGTCTGTGCAGGATACACTGTCTGTTCCAGGACATGTATACCATTTTAGGATAGAGATAAAGAAAATAGCATTTTTGTTGTTACCGGTCTTTGGTGTGCAGTTCATTCAGAATGAAAGGAACCGCAAAACACCAGCTTATGTTGCTAACGCACCACAATGATGTGGACAGGGCCTTTGAAAAACTTTTTGCTGTCAATATTTTTCTTTGCCATATAGCATAGCTTGGCTTTAGCTATAGTTGCTATAGTCTGGATTAACCTCTCCAATTCTGTATCATAGGATGTTGTACTACCAAACTAAATATCTCTAATTGCAATCAATGTTTCTATTGAAGATATAAAATGTATCCCCTTAAGGAATAGATATTTAATGTCGAATAACTTAACTTAAATGTATTTAATCATCATGATCATAATCATCCTTTCCAATTACATAATTCCATATGTCATATGGTGTCTATCTCTTGATATTTTCCCATAAGACCAATATAGCATAACAAAGCTTTATAATGGGATAAACAAGACATTCTGGCACCAGCCTAAAATTATTCATGCCTTAGGCTCTGGGTTAGGTAGTTTTTTCCCCCCAAACATTTGTTTCCTAGACACTTATTTTGTGAAACTACAACTTACAGTTTCTATAAATTCTATGAAAAGGTAGGTGTATTATAGATTATTTTCAACCTAATTATACATGTCTAAAGGCCCCCATACACGGGTCAGATTCCCATCTGATTCCGGTGCGATCGATTCCGGGCGCGTGCACGCGAAACGATCGTGCCGGAATCGCGTGCAGCCCACCTTGTCCGATTGATCAGGGGCCCAGAATCGGATCGGACAGAGAACCAACATGTTGGTCTTTCTGATCCGATTCTGCACACATCAGGGGGAGTTGCCATGTGTGAAATAAGCGATCGGACACGGAATCGTCCCGGAATCCGTTGGACAAGGTGGTATGCAGCGATCGGATACTCTTAATTGGCCGATTGATCGGAGCTCCGATTCCCGCTGAGATCGCCGGAATCGATCGGATGGGTGATCGATCGGACATGGAATCGGAACGTGTATGGCTAGCTTTATAGTTGAATTAGTTGTATAATTCTGCATGTATAATTGTCCCCAAAACATTAATAAAAAAAACAAATCTTGGAATGGAAACAGAAAAAAGATTTGCAGTAAATAAACACACATTACAAATGATTTATGCAAACAAAAATAAATCTTATATATATATATATATATATGCATATATCTGCAACAAATTGAGCTGAAGGAGCTAAAATGCCAAAGAAGAAAACGTTTCTTGGAGGCTATTATAATATTCAATTTAGCATGAAATAATCTTTATTATAATAAAATCTGAAATGATTAACAATAACATAAAATAAAGAGATTAAATGGACATATTCAGTAGAGTGTAAAAAATGATTAAGATATATGATCATGTCTCTTTCTGAGGGGTCCATGATTGATCTTCCAATAATGCACACAGATAACATTTCCTTTGTATTACATCTATTGAATGAGCATGATTTTAGACACTTTTATGACAATTGTGTCATCCTGTATATTGCTTGGGAAAACAAAGCTGAATGCGATCATTAAAATATAATCCTCCTTTATTTTCTTGCTGACAGAATGCTTCTTTGTATATAATTCAGTATGTCTCTGTACAACAATCAGAAGCAAACAGCAGACCCTTTTCAGAAGTGCTTTTTATTAAGATTGCTTGCTCTACATGACTCTTCAATCCACAGATTCATAGTGTCTCTCCAAGCTCTATGGTAAAAGGCAAATATTTTGAAAGAACTGAGAGATCTGAAACCAAGAAAAACACAGAAAAACTACAAATGAGAAAACAAATCGTTGTATTTCATCAATAATACTATTGTCTGAAGTTTCCTTGCGGCTCCTGCGGTTATTCTGTTTTGATGTTTTGACTTTACTGATGTTTCAATGATAATGCAATCAGAAAGACAGAATACAACTAACCTTACAGCAAGATGAAGGATTGGTAGAACAGATTGTTAAACATGCTTTTTAAGCCCCCCATACACCACATACAATTACCATGCAACTTCTGTACAACCAACTTTTCTTCTACCAAAACCATGTAATAGAAGGACCTTTCTACACCTTCCAATCACTATGTATTCTATCAGGGAGGTCACTATACTACATAGTTGTTGGTAGGTCTCATGAAAGTTGTATGGATGAATCTGAAGGTGTATGGGGGGCTTTAGTTAGCGCTCATTTGCAAAATCTCCACCTCTACCTACAAGTTTGCTGTGGGCATCTCTCACATAATCATCTAGTGGTTATAAATAAGTGATTGATGAAAATCAACAAAACATGGCAGTAGTGGTAAAGTTAATATCCATTAACTTGCAATGTCATTCCTTCCAACAACAAGGAGGAAATATGTAGCCACTGCTACTTCTCTAGAAAATCATCTGCACTGCACAATCAACAGCTGGCAAAGTATTGCCATTGGTTCAATTATTGTTGTTTGACAATTTGCAAAGTACCAACCTTACACATAGGAATACTAATATGTATGGACAAGTTTATGGACTGCTACCAAATATGCATGGAAAATAAAGGCTGTGGACCTTATATCTTGTAATTAAATAGGGTGAACTCAGTGAATAGGCATATGTCCTCTCACAATTTTCTACTTGTTATACATTTCCCTGTACCCACTGGTAAGGTAAGCAAATACAAATTATTTTCCCGATTGCAGCTTCATCTGATGAGCCATAAAATCATATATTCTATATTTTGCATCCCCAGTCAAGCTTGTATCTGTTTCATGGACTTCCTGACTTAGATAACATAATTTTCATCACTCATACTCATTACTCATGTATCAAAAGAATTATGTACACAGAGCCCTTTCCAGATATTGGGCCTAAGGCAAAGAACTAACATCTAATCCCCCCAATGCTTTGCTTCAACCCCAATTTTTATTGGGTTCCCATTTCCTAGGTTGGCTGCATGCAACAACAAAATAAAAGGTATTTTGTCATGAATACCAACATGGTGCTACATCATTGCCCAAGAGTAGAAGGAAAGAGCTATACTAGGCAAAAAAAGAACACAATGTAAAAAAACATATTTCTGTCCCAGCAATGAGGAAATATTAATTTAGTAGTTTATTCGTTTTTGCCTCACCCCTTTCTGAACCATGTGCAATGTGTCAGAAAGCCAATGCTTTTTCACAGATATATTCACAGTATTAAGTTTCCTACCATAAAGATTAACAAAATATCCATATAACTAGGGGACTACATGGAGGCAGACACTATTTATATTGGAACATGGTAACTACATTACATTACATGAAATATAATATACAAAAATATTAACTAAGATAATAAAAGCACACAGCTGGCATGAACCAAACACTAAGACTATGTCTCCACAATGTTTAGTGATCCGTCTGGACCCCCCGCTAAGCGCAGTGCTTTGTGGGGGGCTCGACGGACCACATACACATTACCTGTCTGGCGGATGCTCTGTTCAGACATCCACTGATGCAGGGGTTAACGTACTGTACTACATTAACCCCTGTATCAGCAGAACAGCTCAGCGCTGTGAGAACAGAGCATATGCCGAGCAAGTAAAGTGTATGTGATCCATCAGGACCCCCGCCAAGCACTTCGCTTAGCGGTGGGGGTCCCGATGAATCACACAGCGCTGTGAAAACATGCCCTTAGACAAAGTCTTTGTTGATAGATTCAATCCAACATAGCACTGCACACATCGACACTCAGCTCCTCCCTCTGACACTTAGCCCCTCCCCACAGATGCATTTAACCTTCAAATTGAGCTTAATTGTAGAGTCAGTCAGGTCAATTATTGTTCACGTTATGCATTAACATGAGATGACAATCACTGATATTGACCTGTTTTTGCCAAATGTGGTCAACATTACTAAAAAAAATTGTATAGGTATTTAGTATCCAACCACCAACCAGCTATGAATAACTGGTCTAAAAAGAATTATGCCTTGTGTGAATATGATTCCTTAAGCCCCCCATAGACAGGCAGACTCCTCCATACAACTTTCATGAGACCTACCAACAACTATGTAGTATAGTGACCTCCCTGATAGAATACATAGTGATTGGAAGGTGTAGAAAGGTCCTCCTATTACATGGTTTTGGTAGAAGAAAAGTTGGTTGTACAGAAGTTGCATGGAGGAGTCTGCCTGTCTATGGGGGGCTTTAGAGAAATACTTCAGCTTGCAGGTTGTCTATCCAATAGCAAATTAAGAAGGAAGTAAAGGTAACTTACAACAGTATGTGAGTTGTTTTGGGACGGCCTTCTTTAAACATCTGTTAATGTATGGCCATTAGATACACAATTTTTTTTAAGCAAAACAAATGTGCATCAGCAATGTTATGAGTCACATAAAAAGAGCGTACAAAAGACATCTTAACAACTTAATGTTTTGATTTGTCTTGCTGCACATGATTCTTGGGGGTATTATTCATTTGAGTTACAACATCAAAGGCTATCAGGATTTTAGACCAACAATATTCTTATTGCTTCCTTTTGACAACATTATGGCCTCTCTAGATGCTCTAATACCAGTGTTGTGACTTTCAATCAATAAACTTAACAACAAAAAAAGAGAATCTTGATCAAGTAACAGTAGCACATCAGGGACATGGTGCTGAAAATCTGTCTGATTAGAGAAAGACGTTAGAGCATTGCTAATTGTGGATCTCTAGTACTAAATTGATTCCTCAACAACTGAAAAGGAAACAAGAACATTTTCATTGGACTCAGATAGCAATTACTTGGTGTTAAAGGTTTTTAAGGCAATTAAAAAAGAATAATTGGCAACATTCTATTCCATTCATAAAAATATGTTTAACGTTGTAAAAGTCATCCTAAATAAATGCCTTAAAATTTTATTTAAACCAGTATAATAGAAAAAATTGCTGATATGATCTCCTATTTGCAAATACATTGTCATAAGGCATAAGAGAGACATAATCACAAAGGTAGGTTTCACTTGATTGTAAAAATATCTGACAGTATTTAAGGTTTTTCAAATTGTAACTCTTCAATCAATTCAAATCGACATCAATTAAT
This sequence comes from Ptychadena robeensis, assembly GCA_036250615.1. NCBI lineage: Eukaryota > Metazoa > Chordata > Amphibia > Anura > Ptychadenidae > Ptychadena > Ptychadena robeensis. The sequence continues at coordinate 79,183,158 of CM070035.1, read as the reverse complement.
TTTTGACAACCAGTATTTAACTACACAAGTCCATTGCTTAGAAAAACAATCCAATGTTGATGTGTGTATGGCTAGCATTCTATGTACAATTCTTGAGAAATTCTAGAGAAAAACAAACTATACTTGTGCTCTACCTTTAGAAAACTCACAGAAACAATGCCATGGATACTCCTTCTAAAAAATATAAAAAAAATTATTCCAGTAATAGTAATCATAAAAACGTCAAAGCGCAGAAAAATATAGGGAATCAAAACCATCAGTTTCCATTGAATTGGTGTTGACTAGATGGCTTATTTGGAAACAGAAATTGTAAATTACCATTTGAAAAGGTTGTTACTAATGTACAAAAAGAGAAATGGTGATATTCAATGACCCATAAAATAATGAAAACATCTTTTATTTTTTAGCACATTATGTTCTATGGAAAATAGAAAAGGTACATTTTCAGCTGAGCAGAAAACGAATAATGCTCATTTTACACTCCTGAGAATTAACATTATTCATTATGCCTTGAAATCAATGTCAAAATGTTTGTTGACAGATCTCTAGACTGTCAGCTGGGTTGTTGAATAGTGATATGTCAATACACCACTTTCCCAGAGAGATTAATTTCTGTTCATCTTAAATCTCACATGCAATCAATATCTCTTATTTGCAGAAATGAAGATTTTATAGTTAACACCTTTTCAGAAGTGCTTGTCATAATGAGGGAAATTGATAGTCTGGGCCAAATGGTAATTTGCTCTTAAACTACAGATTTTTTTCTTAAATCTGGTGGTTGGATGGACTCTTTAGTGCCGCAGCAAAACAGAACAGGTTGTATAAACCCACCATTTATTGACAGCTCCCCCGTTTCACAGAGCTTCCCCAGATTGATAAATACCTTGGGCTGGTTCACCTTGGACTTAAAACACTTGTAGTCCCCACCTAAACTAATGAGCAATTATTATATCTTCAGACAGATGGGCATTTTGGAGACTAAGATCAATAAGACCTCCAGAAGTTATAACCAGCCATGATTCGAAAGAATCTGAGAATGAAGACCCCTTTAACCTCCCTAGCGGTTGAGACGAGCCTAGCTCGTCCGAGCTTCAGGCTCGCCTCAACCGCCGGGAAAGCAGGCAGCGGGGAGACCCTATGCCTCCCCGGAAAGCTGCAGCGATTGTCTCACGGTGATGCGGAAGGGGCGGGGGGGGGGGGGGGGGGGGGGGGGGGGGGGGGGGGCGGCGCCATAGACCTCCATGTTAATGGAGGAGCGCCGGCTTCCCCTCTCACGCAGCTGTTGTCAGTAATGACAACAGCTGCGCGTAGAGCTCCGGCGAGATGCCGGAAACGGCAGGCAGTGTACTCTGTACACTTGATCGCCCGTATCGCTACGGGTGGTGCGCTAGGGAGGTTAAACTATATACTACTGACATGCATCCGCAGCTAAACCATTGTACACACAATGAACAATTGTTGATCTGTCAGATTTCTATTAAGTGAATATTTGGCATCTAAAGCTTTAGATGTTTGGCTCTTCAACACAGCCTGGTGGCCACTATTCCCAATGGGAAGGACACCAAGAGAATAGTCCTACCCTCTCCATAGAGCAGAACAACACTAGAGACGGTCAAATTGTTTTGACTAGCTGACTTTGTGAGTTGATTGCAAAGGCCCTGAACATGCTATTATCCCCCAAATTGCTATAGATATAGTGATTTGTAACGTGAAAAAAAATATATACTCTTAACACTTCTTTGCATGTCCAGCAGTTTGCTGATGATACCATGTTCAAGGGGTTTGCAATTTGCACAAAAAAGTCGAACTAGTTAAATCTCCAAAAATAAATTTGATCATCTCTACTTAAGATTAACCACCCTAGCGCACTGCTGAGGTCCAGATTTCTGTACCAAAAGTGTACCATAGACTTCAATGGTAAATTTTTCTTTATGTTGTAGGCCTGTAACTTTCCAAAATATGTCTGTACAAGGGTCTAATAGACATCCTGAATATAATAATGTTTGAAACAAACAATTTTGTAAAATAAAAATTTATTTTATAATAAAATTTATGAGAAAACACAAAAATCAGGGCAAAAAGATAAATTCAATCCAAGGTGTCATTTGAATGATATAACTCTAATATACTTCTTATGTATGATACATTTCCAGATTCCCAGATGTGCCCATTTGCATTTATCCCTCTCTAACCTGGTGTGATGGATGTGGTAAAAGCACACCAGGGAAGAGAGGGTTACTGCAAAGGGGCACATCTGGGGCACAAGAGACTTTATTTTGGCGAGATTTGTTACATAGCAGCACATTGAAAGCAGTTTTCTACATAGAAAACTGATTCCGTGCTATTCACTTTAAAATTTCCCACTGCCTCCCCGATGTGACGTCATCACGTCACTCGGAGGGGGGAGGATGAGCCTCGCTCCAGCAGCCAGCATGTCGCATCGGAGACACCGGGACAGCGCAAAACAGTAAGTATGCGCTGTCGGGCCCCCATCTTCACTGGACGGCACCATCTCGTCCAGTGCAATAGTGGGAGTAGCAGTGCTGGACAAGATGGTGCCGTCCCTAACGCTAGGGCGGTTTATGTTCAAACTGGGCTTTAATATAGAACTTGGTTTTAAAATGCACAAAGTTCAAAAGAAAATAAAAAATACTGGATAAAAAAGCCAAAATATTTGATTGTAGCACAACACTATACTATGGGTAGTGCGTGTCAAATGCAGGGAAAAGCGCATAGTGCAGATGCCCCCTGCATCCCCCTACAGAAATGACATGCCAGACTGGGGGCGTGTCAGGGGGTGTTAAGGAAGATGCGATGGATGCACAACGCCCGGCTTAGTGTTGTGGATCCATAGGCATCACGCTGACGCACTGAAGTCACGTAACGTGGCCATTAGTTATTGGGCGTGTTTGCTCATGAAAAGAATAGGGTGAGGTATTGCCGACATAGTGAATACTGCATCCTGAACTGACAGAAAAAGCTCCTTAATTGCGGACAAAGTGCGGACAGGCGCCATAGACATGTAAAGCTGGCGTTTTTTGAGAACGCCACATGTGTTTTATTCAATGCATAAAAATATTATTTGAGGAATTAATAACACACAATATAACATATAACACATATACCTTTTTTACAGTTATTCTTCATTATAAAAATATTTTTTGTATACTTTACTTTTTAATGTGATTATCAATATGCTAATGTGATTATCAATATACTATACTGTGTAGTATATATAATCAGAGGAATCAACACTTGGCATTGAAAACGACTATCTGTGTAGTATATACAGGGCTGTTTCTTGCCATATGCTGAATATGCATGCCCATAGTACCACTGGTGGCCCACAAGCTGCGCTCCATAAGCCCCCCATGCATGGATCAATTTCTGATCACTATTGAGGCCATTCAGGCATTCACTTTGTTCATCACTTCTTTTCTTCTCCCTGTCACCTGGGGTAGGGGGAGGGAGGTGGCGGTGCAATGCAATGCAATGTATTCTCTCTTCTCTTTCCTCGGGGTAGGGGGTTACGGGGTGTGATAAGATGTGTTTTCTCTTCCCTCTGCTGGTGGGGGGTTGCGATGCAGCCTCAAATATGACCCCCAGAGAGCTAGAAACGGGGCATTGAGTAAATAAAGTGGGACATCTCACACTGTACACCGTTCACACATTTTGTATAACAGGGATGCTGTTTTATATGTGTATATCCATTTTATAAAATGTTTTGGACATAAAATGAGTGAAGTCCTGCATATGGTAGTTTCTTTCAATGTCTTGAGTTGTTGCACTCGAAATGTGATTACCATTATACATTTCTATTTTATTATCTACAAGTATCATCTCCATGACATTAATCCAATCTTTGACTTTATCTAATCAGTGAACTTTTCCAACCTGAAGTTCAATTTCCGCAGTGACATATCTGCTTAAAGGTAGATAAACTTTTATTTCAAAACCTACTTTACATTCAAACTTTTCTGCAAGCTCATTTGTATGAAATGGTGTCTAATAATTAACACATTGTCAAAGCTTTATGGATTACAATTATCAACTCTCCAAAGAGAGAGCAAATTTCAATGTTAAAAGCAAAGTCTTATTATCATCATAAGTGTGGGAACAACTTTTCATTTATTTTGACATGTCCTTTCTTTGAGGACATTTGTCATCTCCTTAGGGAGTTTTTTGGTGGATTGCATTTAAATGTGTTTTTTTGTTTTACATTCCATTGTTATAAGGTAGCAGGTGTTTTTCAAGCTGCAGTGAGATTTTATTATGCAAAGATTAATGATAATGGGAACATGCTTTGGGAGCTTGTTATGATGTTGAACTGACTATGATGGGATTCGATGAACATCTGCAAATTGGTTTGCCATCTGAAGTTTAGAATCTGTTTGAAGCATCTGCTTAAAATACAGTACCTGCTTAATTTTCCCTGTTGTGTTTCCTTCACTATAATAATCCTATATTGAAACCCTACATAAAATGGGCAATTTACTATAGCATAATGCATAGTATATTGCATCACTTGCCAGTTTTAGGATCAAAAATGTTTTTACATTCAGCAAAATGGTTGCAGATTTTATCTCATGAATAAGCTGAATACGCTGGATACATGGTATTGATTTTTGCAGCATCTGTATACAGGAAATTAACTAATGCTTTATAAGATAAGATAATGAAAAATAAAGTATTGTAATAGTTTAGTAACCACTTATGGTGAATAAAAACTGTTTCAGGCATATAGGATATCTGTATATTTGAAACTGGCATCATAATAATTGTACAAACACCTTTAAAGTAAAAATACTTAAACATGCCAACACTTTCAAAGGGAAAAAGATATTCCACTGCACTCTGTACAGTCAAGGCCATAATTGTTCATACCCCTGGCAAAGTTTGAGGGGAAATTACAGGGAGTGCAGAATTATTAGGCAAATGAGTATTTTGACCACATCATCCTC
>CM070035.1:79159380-79178097 GCA_036250615.1 Ptychadena robeensis | reverse complement strand
TCTGAACAGTGTCTGGGAGGCTGTGGTTGCTGCTGCACACAATGTTGATGGTGAACAGAATCCATGACAGAATCTGACAGAATCCATGGATGGCAGGCTTTTGAGTGTCCTTGCAAAGAAAGGTGGCTATATTGGTCACTGATTTGTTTTTGTTTTGTTTTTGAATGTCAGAAATGTATATTTGTGAATGTTGAGATGTTATATTGGTTTCACTGGTAAAAATAAATAATTGAAATGGCTATAAATTTGTTTTTTGTTAAGTTGCCTAATAATTATGCACAGTAATAGTCACCTGCACACACAGATATCCCCCTAAAATAGCTAAAACTAAAAACAAACTAAAAACTACTTCCAAAAATATTCAGCTTTGATATTAATGAGTTTTTTGGGTTCATTGAGAACATGGTTGTTGTTCAATAATAGAATTATTCCTCAAAAATACCACTTGCCTAATAATTCTGCACTCCCTGTATATAGGTGTCTCCCACATCACAAGACGAAGTACAAGAGGCATTATTGTGGTAAAAAACATTTTTCTGCTTTTAATTACATTTGGGCAAAAAGTGTCATGTCCAACATTATTCTTACCCTTCTTAACCTCCCTAGCACTCTTGCAAGGTCCAGATTTCTGTACCAAAAGCGCACCATAGATTCTAATGGAATTTTTTTTGTGTTGTAGGCTTGTAACTTCCAAAAATATGTCCGTATAAGTGTCTTGTAGACATCCTGAATATAATAATGTTTGAAACACACAATTATTATTATTTAAAAAAAAGTACATTAAAAAATTATAAAATGTATCATTTGAATGATAAAATCTCTTGAATAATTTGGTATGAAAGATTTCAAAACAGTATTTATGTTTGTTTATAATAACATTTTTATTACAATTGAATTGTTTTGTTTTTTTGCTTTACTTTGAATTGTATTGTATACAGTTATCACTGTATCCAATACAATGGCATTCGGCACTCTCTGAAAGGGTTCACTTCAAAAAGCTGGAGATGATACTGGGGGTGACTTTCCACATGTGGTCTTTGAAGATAGCCTAATTTGCATATGAATGTCATGCAGAACATTTATATGCAAATTGAGCTGGGAGAGGGGTGACATGGCGAAGCCAGCTTAGAGCATCCCCCGGGACAGCACAGAACAGTGAGTATGTGCTGCTGCCGGGGGATGTGAGCTTAGCTGGACAGCTCCATCTCGTCAGCTGCAACACTGACATGAAAGTTGCAGGACGAGATGCAGCCGTCAGAAGCGCTAGGAAGGTTAATAATCAATAGAAAATTGTTAATTGGCTACTACAGCAATTAAATGCTTCATATAATTGCAGACCAGCTTTTTGCATGTCTCCACAGGTATTTTTGCCTATTCATCATTAGCAATGAGCTCCAAATCTTTCAGGTTTGAGGGTCTTCTTACCATCACCCTGATCTTAAGCTTCATCCACAGATTCTCAATTGGATTTAAGTCAGCATTCTGGCTGGGCCACTCCAAAACTTTAATGTTGTTGTCTGCTAACCATTTCTTCACCACTTTTGCTGTGTGTTGTGGGTCATTGTCATGCTGAAATGTCCACTGGTGCCCAAGGCCAAGTTTCTCTGCAGACTGCCTGACATTGTCATTGAGAATCCTCATGTATTGCTATTTTTTCATGGTGCCATTTACTGTGATTAGGTTCCCTGGTCCATTGGCTGAAAAACACCCCAAAGCATTAGGTTCTCACCACCATGTTTACTGCATGACAGTAGGGATGGTGTTCGTTTGAAGGCTTCTCCTTTATAACGTCAAATGAAGGAAACATCATTGTGACCAAATAATCATTTTTTTTATTTCATCTGACCATAACACAGAATACCAGAAGTTGTCTTCTTTGTCCAGATGAGCATTTGCAAAGGCCAAAGGCCTTTTCTAGAGAAGTGGCGTCCTCCTTGGTCTTCATCCATGCAAACCGTCCGTGGAAGCAGTGTGAGGTGTCTGTTGGATTGTCTGCCTTGAGACATTGCCACCAGATTGACCAGGATGACCTTGGTGGTGATCCTTGGATTTTTTTTCACCACTCTCACTATCCTCCTGGCCAGCACAGGTGTCACTTTTGGCTTCCAACCACGGCCTCTGAGATTTTCCACAGTGTGGAACAACTTGTATTTTTTAATAATACTTTGCACTGTAGCCACTGGAACTTGAAAACATTTACATATGTAAATTAAAGGCCTTGTAGTCCTTTCCTGACTTATGAGCAGCCACAATGTGCAGTCGAAGGTCCTCACTGAACACCTTTGTCTTAGCCATGACTGTCCATAAACTAACTGCAGAGAGCTGCTGTTTTTCCCCTGTTGATTTGAGGTGGTAGGGCCAAGCTTAATTGGACGATCGATCGGACATCCGATTCCCTCTGGCATCGCCGGAATCGATCGGATGGGTGATCGATCGGCCATGGAATCGGCACATGTATGGCTAGCTTTCCCAAATAATCAGGGTAATTAGGATGCTCTAGAACAGCTTGTACGATTTGGAATGGTATTGAACTTTGGATTTTCCCAGAGACTGTGACTGTTTATGAAAGGTATTTATAATTTTGTACATGACACTTTTTGCTCAAATATAAATTAAAGGTGATAATTTTTTTGGGGAGACACCTATGTCATGTCCCGTCAAAAAAAATAACTTGCAGGTTCAATAAAAGTAACTTTGAGTAAAGGTAACTGGCAAGTCCCTTATGAGATGAACATTGGTCAAGGCCATTCACGTAGCGGACCAAACCTCTCCAAATAGCCACTGTTAGCATGTTCCTGCCAAATCTCCAGGGACTTTAATGGAGGGTGAAATTCTCAAACCTTTGGGTCATAATTTTAGCCACAATACCAATATAAAAAGTGTCAAGAGGGTGCACCATCTGGACAGAATCATGCCAGGGTGGGATCAATTGTTGAAGATTTTTTTCAAATTCTATTCACCAATGAAAGGGTTTAAAAAGTGGGCCTGGCATGCTCTGGAAAAGGAGGACCCCAAACAGTGTGGGTTTCCCCCCAGAGCAAACCAGATCCCTTTTGGCAAGCCTGGAAGGACATGAAGGGGGGGGGGACCCCCGTATTACCAGGCCCAATGCCATATATCAACAAATGGGAGGTCTCTTCCCCACAACATGGGCCAGGCATTTTGGGGGAGACCGCTGGGGGCTTATTGAGTAGGGGTTCCCTTTAACAAAAAGACCCCCGCATTCCACCCTATTGAATGAGTTTAGAGGTCCTAAGGACCTCTTACCCATTCACAGGGGGTTTAAAAAGTTAAGTCCTAGAAGTAAGAAAAGAGACCACAAAATTTTTTTTAATAAAATGTCTACCATTACATATTGTTTCATGTTTTTTTAGGTAATGTATTCAATAATGAAATTACATTTTTTTATTTAGTTTGGTTGGGTGGGTGGGGGGGGGGGTGTACACTGTACTGTCCCACCTGAGTGTTGGGGTCAAGGTTTGCCTCTGTTATAATGTATGGGAAACACACCAAATATCAGGACAGTTTGGCCATCACTATTAACCCAACCACTGACAGCAGATTCAATTACTTTCAGACCTGAAGTGCTTAGAGCTTGAAAGTCACAATTGGCAATGCAGAATCAACATGAGCATCTGAAAACTCTACTGTTTAGGAGGGCCCAAGAAGGTTGCCATACATGTCTGATGATAGCCCATTTTATCCCAAATTATTTGCTTTTCCTTGTAAGCCTAATGAATGCAAGAATATATTTAAACACCCTTGCTCCACAACTGAATGATAATAAAAAATTTTCAAGTTCTTCAAGTTGCTCTAGGTTATTATTGTAGCGGAAAACTAATACTAGAATAAAAATGAAGGTCAACGTTGGGGATTCTTGTTATCTTTTCTAACTGAAGCATTACTGGCAATGGTTCACAAATGTCGCATGGTAAACGGAAGTTTTAAGCTGCCCATACACAGCACAGCAGGTGCAGGATCGATGGCCAGTTTGAGTGCTGCGTGGTGACATCACAATGACATCACCAATCTGCGCTCAGATGCCCTTCGATTAGACAGGAATCAAGGAACACCACCTGTCTTTCAGCAGGATCGGTTGATTCCACTCGAAGACAGGGGGACCAACGTAGTGCAATCAGGCAGGAACTTATTGACATGTCAGATCACCATTCAAACCAACTTGTGGTGCGTTCCTGGTCGATCTGTCCAGGTGGGTGCACCCAATTTGTGGCTGAGCGACCACAGAGCGATCGTCGGGAACGCGGATGGCTGTCGATTGGCTGCAAAAATGGGCAGTAAACATATCATCTATGGCTACCTTTAGTTGGAAGACCAGTATCATATCTTATAGAACATCTTTAAGATTAATATAGTTTCAACAACCATAGTACATAATAAAGGACATCAATTCAGCACTCACAGGTTATACCATGTCCACAAAAATGTATTGTTTTCTACCTTCATTGTTATAGTTTCAGTTTTGGTATACAAACCACAAGCAGGAAAAGTCCCAGAGAAGAAAGAGAGAAGGTACCATGCTGATTCATTTATTGACTTTTCAAATTAGGTTGAAGAGGTTCTTTATATGAGTTAAATTGTTCTCCATGGCACCTTATAATTTTTTTGACTTTTGTAGTATTATTAATGAGACAAGATTTTCTAATTATGCTATATGCTGTTTAATGCAAGTCTATATCAGTTTATTTGCATTCAAACCAGTCTGGTAGAAATATTTAAGAGGCATTTTCAGCTATCACCGTCATGCTTACACTACATTAATTTCCATATGACACACTGCTCGCATGACATTTTCGCTCTTCATGAAAGCAATGTTTGTTTCTAATTATCCCGGCATGACTACACCACTTACAATTAAGGTCAATGTGACTCTTTTTAATACGTGGGCCTTGTAAACAACTGTGTGCTGTGGGATGGCATTGTATCTCCACGGTGGCCAAAACCCCTCTTTTATTAGAAGACATTTACAAGCAATTCATTATTCAAAAATATAATTAAAATTGTATTGTCATGCACTAATAATTTTCCTGAAGCATCCTGTTCATTTCACATTCAAGCAGAAGTGTTTTATTTTAATTATACTAATTGAAAACAGCCCAACCATACAAATAGGTACTAACTGCTAATAATATAATAATTATAACATGCTTTGTTTTGTGTTTGCAGTGCTGTAGGTAATATCATTCTGCCAATATTTACAGTTTAATATTTTGTCTATATTATATCTAAGTAACAAACATCCCTGGATTTAAAATCCAGACTTCAAATAATCAGGTAAATTATCTATTTTTCTTTTGTGACTTTAAGTGTTAAAGATACCTTTCTAATGCTAGGTTGCATCTCGTCAGGCCTTCAGAATGTTCCAAATTCATAGATTCAACGGGGTGCTGAAAACATCTCTCTGAAATTTTGCCTTAGATTCATATGATAGTATTATGTGGATGCTTAACACTGATGAAAATCATCCATTTGAACCCCATTCAAGAGGTGTTGAAATTAGATCTATTAGCTGTAGTGGCCATTTAAGTACATCATGTACCATCAGAGATCATCACAGAGCCTGAGCAAATGGTAGACTCAGTTACCTGTTCTTTGCTAATTTCACTATCATATTATAAATAATAATATTCTATGTAATACTATATATGAAATAGATATATGCGATGCTTCATATTTACCTGACGATATTAAATTAGAGAAGGTTCATGTATACATTACTTTAGATATCACTTTCATTAGTGTTAAACAATTCATTTGCACCTAATTATTAACACAGTTGACAATGACAATAACCTTTCATATCATTTAGAAAGTTAAATTAAAGTGAGTCTTAACTTGCAGGCTATTACCTGCAGATGCATCCAGATCTTAGGTGAACTTCTCTTACATGGGTCAATTATTCGATAGTTGATTCGGTTTTCGTTCGATCACACAGCAATCGATTTGATCATAAGAATCAATTCCACTTGTATGATCGACCAAAATTTACCGACATGTCCGATCACCTTTCGATCATTTTTCATCACTTTTAATCGATCACACCAGGTGGGCAGGAATTGATTGAATAGAAAAATCAAACCTTTACCTTTACTGGCCACCTTTACTCTATTCTCTGATTTTAGATCAGGCTGTTACTTATGACAATAGCTTTTTACGTGACAATCTGATACATTATTTTGCTTTATTTAATGACACAAAAAAATCTTTGATTAGATCTAAATTATAATCTGTGGCTGCTTTTGTAGTTTTTGAGGCATGTGATAAAAATTTTTTATTTTCAAATTGAAACTTTTATGTTTTTTAAATTGATTAAAGTGTGTAAATGAGTCATTATGTTTGCACTGTTAAAAATCTGCCCTACAAATGCAATATTTGGTAAAAAAAAAACAAAATGTTTGGTATTTAAGCTAAATCTAATCTATGTTTTTCTTCAAGTGAACAGAAAAACACAGTAATAGTTTTATTGTGTAGGAGTAGAAATTGCAGTTTCATTTGCTCCTATACCTTTTACATTGCAGAGTTTTCCAATATGAATTGATCCCAGTGGAGTAAGATCTAAAGTAACTTAGAACAGCATAGCCCTAATTCACTGTTATGTCTTTATGGGCAAGAATATCTGTGTAACTAAATGGCATTGGGCCATGATAAATAACTGCCTTAGCTAAGTGCAGTACTTCAGAATGTTTTCCCTAGTGAGCTAAGCCCAGATGGAATTTGAGGATGATTGATCATCCTTCTTATGCACATAGTGAAACAAACATTCACCTTTCTGCAATATAGTCCCAAATGTAAAGTATTATAATGCTGCGTCAATGTTTTTATTTAAGTTTTTACTGAAGTTACTTGAAATGTTTACTAGAACTGTAGTAGGTACATAATGGGAGCTTGTGGTTTAATTTTTGTCCCACTTTCATACATATTGTACATATAAAAAGAGCGAGAAGTAATCTATAATTTAATTGACCAAATTGATTGTGTTTGATGTTAATGCACCTTGTTTCTGCAAACTGTTCTTTTTGTTTTAACCTGCCAATGTCATAGATCGCAGTGTTACCCAGCGATCTGTAACTGCAGATGTGCTCTCTACCAGTTTTGCTGTGTCTAGCCCTAAACCTCAGAGGACCAGGACCTTTCGTAGGTCAACTCCCTCTGCTGGTGGTAAAGATGTGGCACATGATATGACGCCTGCTCCCTTTGTTGGAAGTAACCAGTTACCACTTATTATCACACACCTGGGGCCTTGTCCAATAAGACCACCAGACCTTGTATTAAAGAAAGTCTAGGGCAACAGGGAGTTGCCTGAAAAAAGAGGTCTTTAAGTTTTTTGCTACCTGGGCTCTGCTTCTTCATATTACCTTATTGTTACTGACGTCTTTGAATACCCTATTTGCTGCCTGTCTGACCACGTCACTACCTGCAGATTCTGTACTTTGCTTTAGAGCTCTGCTGTCAGCTGCTACCAGTTAAAGTAACTAGGGACGACAACCTGGGGGCTCCCTGCAGCAAAATCCATCCTTGCTGGGTGCTCTGGTGAATACCAGGGGGCTCCTTAGACTCTGCACCCTGGTTTATACTTGTCTGGTGGCATGGTGGGTCCCACTGCTCCTGTGGTTCACCCGTGACAGCCAATTTACTGTGGAATATACCGTCATATACCCGCTCTCAATAACAAACTTTCAATGTAGATCAGTGGGAGAAACTTAATGGAAGGTACCTTTCTTACTGGTATTTCAAACCTAGACAGGCAAGACTGGCTTGATTTCTACCTTTATTTCATCTTACTTTGGTTTCCTCCTCAGTTCCATGTTTCATTTATGGCCCTGTTACACTAACTGCATTATGTTGCTGCTACTGCAATGCATCACACAGATTTACTGCATAATACAACAAGTTTCCTGCATGTGCTGTGTTATGCATAAATGCAGGGTGTATAACACCCTGCAGCATGCATTTATTGTGCAAAAGAAATGCGCATATCATTTTTTTTTATTTTCTCAGATGCGTCACTGTGAATAAAATGGCCATCACAGGTTGAGTATGGAAAGCTGGTTGGCACAATTCTCACAACAAAATTTTCCAACACTCTTATACTCATTAACCAACCCAAACTCAATTTAATTCTAGGATGAAACAGTAGCCTTTATTTTGAAAATGGGCAAAGAAACCATGCAGGAATTAAAGGTTCTCTCTGCCTAAATAAGATTTGAAAGGTTTGTGCTGCCTTTCTCACCCTTCAAGCATTTCATTGAAAGAAAAAACATTCTTTTGCAACTGGACATGGAAGCAGCATACTGTTGTCCTTCAAGTAGCACTTGGAGTCCTATAATGATGAACAAACCTAAATCCCGGTCAACACAACTCTTAGTGGATCTTCTTTGTTGTTGATAAAGACCAAGTGAAGCTTGAATGACAGGATCTTTAGCTGGCTGAAGAGCTCCTGGGATCAACCACATTTACCGGTGAAGTTGCACCAGAAAAAGAAAATGACCAAAGGTGAGTAAACAATTTTTGCTTCTTTTCAAACTTTTAGGGCTAACAAAGAGATGCTCTGATTTCCAAAATGAATGAGTTGCTTCTAGATATTCCTGGAGCGATGAATCCATGTGTAGGGGGTGACTTGTACCTTGTGTACTTAAAAAAGGTTGGTAATGGTTGGCAATGCCACCTTCTGCTTTATATGGAATGATATGGTTACCTTGGGAAGGAACCTGATGCCTGAGTACACTACGATTAGGGAAAAAAGTTAAGAATAGTCCTTGGAATACAAATGCTTACCTGAGACTCAGAGTACACAGGAAGGGATATCCTGTCTTGAAATTCCAGGGAGTGTGCAAAGTATCTGTACCTTCTGCCTTACTAAATAAGTAATAAGTGAAGAACCGTTGTCGCTTTGTATTGATTGGAGTGACAAAGAGGTTAATTGCTTATTTACTTTTGATAATTTTCTTTTCTTGCTGCAACTGTATAGCAGTACATGAGGTGTCCCACCCTAGGTTCATAAAATAAGGGCTGCTTTGTTTCCCAAGAACAAGTTAAAATCGATAAATTGAATGTAGGATAAAAGCTGCTTGTTGTAGTTCAACAATTAGCTTATATTGCTAACTGGTAATTACAGTCTTGGATGTATTCAGGATAACAGTTAATTGATAAGGATTACATAAGTATATCCAAAAAGCCACAGAAATTTAACCCAGCAGTAACAAACTATAGGCTAACTATATCACCGATTGACTCTGGATATCTGGCAGGTGAAAATGGATCCCCAGGACATTTTGAAACTCCTTATTCTTGCAGGAGATGGACATAAAAACCTGGAATGGATTAGCATTCAGAAAGCGCAGTGACAACAAGGGTAATGTCATGATGACTGTATGGTGAGGATGCATTTCCGGATTTCCACACGCGCCCCGATGACGCCATAGACTTCCATGTTGATAGAGGGAGTCGGTCTCTCAGCCCACATTGCCGGTGTCATTGATGACACAAGAGTACATTGCTGGGATCGCCAAGCAGAACGCTAGGGAGGTTAATGAAGTTTGTAGCCATTTGCTTAACGTTAGTTTGACTGGACCATTGCAGGATTTTTTTGTGACATTGTGTTGTAGATGTGCTGCTGTGCTGTTCATTTTTTACTACAATATGCTCAGGTCCTGTGACAAGCCTAAATCCATTACACTAAACATTAGGCTGTGCATTAGAGCCAACCATTCTCCACTTGTCAGCATTTGTTCAAATGACATTGTCCTAGGATTCCCATGATTTGTTCATTTGCAAACCTAAGCAAAGCCTACCATATCTTCTTTGGAAGTAGAGACTTTGAATAACAACACTTCTGAATAAGGCTATGTTCCATAGAGAATGTATGGATGCTATCTTTGATCGCCTCCACGCTCGATGGCAAATTGTCTCCATTCATGTGAATGGGTGCAATCGGAAGAAAATAATCTCGTCGGCCAACCGCCGGCGGTCAGAGCACAGGCCCAATCGCAACTGCGCGCGATCCTATCAATGGGGACAAGCCCATTGAAACTAGTGTAGGCAATTGGCGGGCGGCCGAGCGCAGGCGATTAATCGCCTAAGTGGGAACATTGCCTAAGATCAATGCTGATATGTTCCGACCACTGCAATGTGTGTTAACACCCATATGGATGTTCCTTACCATGTGGGCGATCAGCAAACTTGCAAAATGTCTTCTTTCTATCTTCTCTGTTTTTTCTCCTATCTTCCTACCAAAGCTGTCAACCTGATGAGAAAGTGTTATATTTTGTGATTGTCATAGACATGACCTAAATTTACCAAACTACTTCCATCAATAACATGCTTTTCTACCTTTTGCTACCAGATTGTTAAAACTTTTCCACATGAGACACATGATTTCAAAGCCAGTTTAATTCTGCTTTAGGACTGTATTATATATAGCATGAAATCATCAAGTTTTTCTATAGATACATGGATTAACTGTGGGAATACTAAAGCCCCCCATACACGTCTAGATTTTCTGTTCAATCAACTTAAAAAGATAAATTTTGGGGGTCAGTGAAATTGGTGATTGATTGTATGTTTGAAAACTGTAGTTACAGATATTTGATCAACTTTTTTGGGATCAACTGAACGTGTCATCAATTTCAATAAAACCAATTAAAATTTACCAGCACGTCCAATCCTTTTTCAATCAAATTTTCCCCAATTTTAATTGTTTTAGGTTGATCTAACCATGTGGGCTGCCATAGATTTACAATCAAACCAAAAGTTTGATTGAATTAAGTTGATTGAATATAAAATCTAGATGTGTATGGGGGGGCTTTAGATTTCCACAAGTGAAATTAAGGGAATTGACCAGACTACACTTAAGGTTAAATATGAGAGCAAGCACTGTTCTTATTTAAACATTCCATTAAATTGTATTTCATTTGCATAATTATAAAAGTTCAGGCATGAACCAACAACAATTACAGCTTACACCATGAGGCTTTCAATAAATAAAATAAACAGTGGCAACAAATTAAATTTACCTTTCATTTTCTGTAGAAATGTAAGAAATGTTATTGTTCATCATGGGCAACATTTCCCTCACCTCAAAGCATGTTTTTTCAGTTTAAAAATCAGCAACCTTTAGCTGAGTATGGTGTGTCCCTTAGTAAGAAAGGCTGTACTTAAATATGAGATTATGGTAACATTTCTTAATTGTATCCCTTTCCTTTTTAACTTACTAGCATATCACTCAGCTTTGGCAGTCAAATAATAAAAGTGTAAACTTCATCACATGATAAATTCCAAGAAAGGCATTAGTACACTAGATACACAAGAAAAGACAGTGGCTAACGTTAAGAGAGTTAGTTTCTAAAAAATAAATGATGGATAGGGTAGATCTGAACAGGCAGGCTTCCAGAAACTGTTCACATATTTTAAATATGTGGTCCTATGTAATGCAGTGAGGAAGTGCACTCCAGAAAATATTTAAGAGTAGTTTAGGTTTCCCATAAAAAATTAAGGACTTATGCCAAGACTGTATTTTTTATATATATGTACATATCTATTTATTTATTCGTATTGACAGACCACATGCAAATTGTCCTGAGGAAGTGGTGTTAACACCACAAAACGTGTCAACATTACATGTGCTGCAAATTTTATCCTTGAAGAAAATTTAGCGCCTTGACATAAGTCCTTAATTTTTTATGGGAAACCTAAACTACTCTTATTCTTGACACGAGTAAGATCAAGGACAAGTCCTACAGCCCAGGTTCCTACTCGGCATTCCAAAAAGACAACTGACAGCGACAATACAAGTACATACTTTTTTCTTAAAAACTACCTACTGTCGGTACACACAATTGGCTCTTCCAAAATGTTTTATATTTTTCTACAGAAAACAGTTGTCTTTGAGGTAAAAAGGAGTGAATTATTTAAAGGTAGCCATAGACGAGGTGATTCTGCCTCGATAGATGAGGGATCGACTTCAGTGGGATGACGCCATCACACTGCTGCCGGCCCCTCAGCTGATCGGCGGGCACCCTTTGTGTGCAGGTCATTCAAAGTAAAAGGATCGGACAGGAATTTACCGGCATGTCAGATCACAGTGAGAGCCGACATGCGGGAGCTTCCTGGTCTATCTCACCAGGTGGGGCTGCCTAGCGACTACTGGCCGAAAAACTGGGTACAAATCAGGCCATGTATGGCTACCTTAAAACATTGTTGACTTGATAATTGGTTGGCACAATATAAGCTGACATAAAGGTAGATTGTTTTTAAGGCATGCAGCATAATACTACAATTTACAGCTAAATATCAGGAAGATCTCCATAAATGATTGCCAATCCCCACAACACCCCAACACCAATTACAACATGAAAAAAAGTTACCAACTTTATTTACCTCCCTAGCACTCATCGGCATGGTACCAGTGTTTGCAGCACCGTACACTGCTTGAATTTCCCTCCCCTCTTGCCTCGTCAATGACGCCAGCGATGTGGGCTGGGAAACTGACACCTCTCCATTAACATTAAGGTCTAGGGCACCCCCCCCCCCCTCATCACCCCTCCTCACATGAAGGGGCGATCCTGGAGTCATTCGGTGGCTGTGGCTAGACGGAACATTCGCGACAGCTTTCAGGAGCACAGGTTGGGTGGGAAGCCATTTTAGATTTTTCTAGAGATATTCAATTGGATTCAAGTCTGGGCTCTGTCTTAGCCAATCAACCATTCACACAGTTGTCCTGAAACCACTGCTTTGATATCTTGGCTTACAAGGGTCAATGACCCAGTTGTTGTTGGTAATTGTTTAAAATGGTTAAAGTTAAAAGGAGTCATTGTTATGGAAGTACCCAATGAGCAGGTGAGGTTAAGGCACTCTCAGGGACCTTTTATGCCTTATATATTAGCTAATGATCTCTTCTGGCTTTTATTTTGCATTAAAGCTGTGCCCATTATAGTATCCACTTTTGTAATCACAACACTGTGCCGTGTGCTTATTTGGTTGTGGGAGGAGACCATCCATAAGCAAAGTGTATTGTATATCTTGGCTCATATGAATTTGACTGTATTCATACAAAAAAAGTTCAAAATATTTACAGCTAGAAAAGATATATTCACTGTACTCATGCCTAGCAGTTTATTTTCAACGCTGAATATCCTATTAAATGTGCACCACAAAGAGAAAACAATACAGTATGGCGGAATGGATAATCACCATAACTATTAAGTTATTTATTGAAGTTCTAACTGTGTAATGTGATATGTTTCACATATTAGATGTTGAATGGGATCACTTTCATTGGGATTTTGTAGTTGCCGTTAAATAAACTTGCATCTCAGCATGAAATTAAACCCAGTGTGGTTCTGCAGAGCTGCAAACTGGCATAGCGGGAGAAGGACATTCACAGAAAGGCTTACAGACACCTGCCCTTGATATACCGCTTCTCTTCTGCACTTTTATATAACACTGCATGATTCTCAACATTATAATCTTGAGAAGCACACAGTGATAACACCATAGCTATTGACATGCAGCGAATTTCATCAGTTTTTGCAAAAGCCATTTCTTACAGGAGTGATATTTTTAGTTTTTATTTACACAGCAAGGTACAGGCTGCTGAGTGATATGAAAAAGTCCTTTTTGAACAGAGAAAGAATAAAAGGGGGAATGACAAATGAAACCTCTATCTAAATAAATGGCTTAATTATTAAAAAGGTCACATTCTAAATGGCAAACATTTGTTAAAAGCAAATATACCATGCATCTCAAAGGCATCCACATTTACAGTAACATTTTACTTGAAGGAAAACAAAGAAATTAATGGAAAAAATAATTCATGGTGCACATTTTTGTTCATTAATATCTGCTGGGCATATTACCTGAGAGCCGGTAACCATGGGACACCTGTATATAAAAAGAGGAACTTAGAAAAAAAAAATTTTTCAAGCAGATTTAATGATGAATGTCTGTATCTAAAACCATTTATCTGTTCAATTCTGGTTCTGACAGTTTTACCAGCTATACAGATGCTATAATGTGAAGAACAGCAATTATAACCATTACAAACCACCAATATGGGCACATTTCTGCTCACTGTGTTCTTCATATAACATAGGGCTATCAATAACCAGGTTGTATAAGTACATTCTGCAGAATGTAACAGAAAGTGAGGCTGTTGTAAAGCCAAAAGAGTTGGATCATTAAACATGACATTAAATATATACAATATCAGTTAGAGAATCTCTACAAAAGAAGAAACTTTACAATTTATAATAGACTCAGTCCTACTAAATTGCATTTGTATTATCTAAAATAAGGCTTTAGTTACACAAGGTAAATGAGCAAACGTAACTTCCCTAGCGCACTGCCCATACCGTGCTGTTTTTAACAGCACGGTACGGTCAATCGCGGCAGTGTACAGAACACTGCCTGCAATTCCCCCCCTCCCCCCGCCTCTCTCCACACAGCCGGCATCATTAATGATGTCAGCTGTGTGGGCTGGAAAGCCGGAGCTCCTCCATTAACATGGAGGGCTATGGCACCGCCCACCCCCCGCCCCCTTCCGCGTCACGCGATCGGTGATGCCGCGCAACCCCGGAAATGCTGCAGCTGGTAAGAGAATCGCCGTAGCTTTCCGGATATGCGGCATGCACCTGAGCCCAGCTCATCCAGAGTTTGTTCTTCACACAAACTCTGGACGAGCTGGGCTCGTCACAACCGCTAGGGAGGTTAAGGCTTTAGTCGTTTTGTGTTACAGGTCGTTTCCCACGTGGCTGCGTTTGTGTTACAGGTCGTTTCCCACGTGGCTGCGTTTCCAGGAGTGCTGCAGACTGAAAGCAGCCTGAAAAATGATGGTCATTTTTGTCTTAGCTTAAGATTTCAAAATGGAAATTGTCTCCAATATAGTGTAAGTTTTTTTACAGCTACAAAAAACAGATTTGAGTTGGTAAATGGAATGGATATTTCTGTTATTAGCTATATGTAGTCTACCATTTTTATAAATAATTTTATAGATACATGCCAACCTTAAGGATTCCTCTTTTACTTTCTCCAACACAACAGCAAGGCAGATGTTAAAGGCAATCTTCCAAGTCATAATGGAAATATGGTGGCAATTCATCC
This sequence comes from Ptychadena robeensis, assembly GCA_036250615.1. Taxonomy (NCBI): domain Eukaryota; kingdom Metazoa; phylum Chordata; class Amphibia; order Anura; family Ptychadenidae; genus Ptychadena; species Ptychadena robeensis. The sequence continues at coordinate 79,162,983 of CM070035.1, read as the reverse complement.
TCATGGTTGTAAACAAGTTCTTCTACGTGCAATGACAATGATATAATTGTAATTATATAAACTGCATGGCATATTAGAAATGGATAGTAGGTTTGGCCTACCTCAAGTAATTGTAGAGCAGGTTGCAAGACCCATTATACCTACGGTAAAACGGCACTCAGAGATCATTAAGTTAATAAGAAGTCTCCTTCATATCTGCATGGCTCTCAATCATAGGCCTAGAGAGATTGAGTGGTTGCTGAATAAACTGAATAAACCTATTCTACTGTATATATTTTTTAGCGAAGACCAAAATAAACTGATAGTAGATTTTACTTCTTCGGTTATCACTTATGATGAAATATGACCATATGCTCTTCTGTATCTTACGTTGCCAGCTGTATCTTATCTGAGCGTGTATGGCTACTTTAGCCTGGCTGACATAAACACAGCAGTAGCAGAGACATTACATATATTTATTATGTGCTGGTCAGGCTAGGTTTGTTATTTTCCCCTTTTTTAAATGTAGGATCTTTGAATGCTGAAACCCCTAAAGTGAAAATAATAGCAACATCACTCATATTCACCTTTTGATGACGGCGACGCTATAAATCTAGACTAGATAAGAGCCCCATTATCTTGTGATAGACTCTACAATCCCTTCATCCAGTCACAATCCACATCCTTGCAAGCTCTGTAATTGACTTTGCTGGCTGTTTCAAGTTCTTATTGATTGCTTCTTTAAGAAACATTGTGTCATCATTTTCTTTACAATGTCCAACTATACTGAATCCAAGACCTTCTTCATGGTATTGTTAAAATGTAGTTCTAGAACAACTTCTAAAAGGCTGGATGTACAGCATGTAGAAACCAGAGCAAGGAGAAATGTAATGTATAAGTATAATTTGTTTTAATTTCTGTGATACCATTTTTCTTGCTGTCATATTGGCAACTGTTTGACCAGACATCAAGCCACATAGAGTTTTCAAGAGACTAGAGTGTTGATCTCGAATCTCAAATTTGTATTGTGAATATCGGCACTTTGAGAATTAGCGAAAATCTTGAATACACTGCTATATCTTCATAATCATAAATATATTAAAGATTTTCGTTCGGTAGTGTTGATCGCAAATTTGCGAATTTTTATTGTGAAAATCTTTTTCACAATGAAGATTATAATGACTGAAGATTACAAATTCTTGAATTAACAAATTTGCTTCAAATATTAGGCAAAAAATGTGCGATATTTTGTTAATACGAATATTGCCTATGCTTCTCATCACTATTTTACACATGGGGATAGTGCTTTTCTATTTTGCCAGCAAAGGCTTCAATAAAGGTTACATAGATACAAAAGGGAAGAATCACTCTGAAAGAATGCTGAGGAACAGCACTTATCAATAGGTTATTTAATTACAAAATGATTGCGTATACAAACAGTACACCCTAGCCAATTTTTACTGCACTTCATTTATAATAACTAATAACAAGCATGTTATATAAACCTACAAACATTTCAATTAAAATGTTGAAGAAATCGAATAATGATCTTTCTTCTGAACTTTCTAATTTATACCTCTGCTGCATTATGGTCTTTAATGGGAAGATTCCCTGATTTGTTGTTAATCTCTGGCAAAACCCAGTAGTTATGGCTCTTAGGTTCATTATAGAAGCAATAAGGTTGGCTTTAAAGCTTACATGTCACAACTACAATGTGGTAATGTTTTAGGATCAGAAATAATGTAATTATTGATCCTCCCTCTGCTCTGTGAGCCTGGGAGCTCTGTAACTGGGCACTTCTGAGTCAGAGCTGAAATTAGCTGAACAGTACACAGTACAGTCCTGGCCAAAAGTTTTGAGAATGACACAAATATTAGTTTTCACAAAGTTTGCTGCTAAACTGCTTTTAGATCTTTGTTGCAGTTGTTCCCCCTGGAACAATTCCAAGGGCACCAGGACTTTAACGGCCACGATTAGCAATTGGAAAAAATACAAAGTATGTCTAGAAGTAAAAAATTTCCGTAGCGTATTTAATGAACAAAGATAGGTTAAAAACAAGAGCATAACATTGTTTACTGACCAGGATACAGCACACAGTTAGAATATAGCAGTATCCATAAATATAGTCCATACACTACATAACCATATATCGGTGATTGTAGGTGGTGAATATAGTTTCAGGAGATTAGTCAGGCTAAGGGATCCTATATCAAACAGGGTCCACCCCAACGCACATTTCGTATGTATACTTCTTCAGGGGGTATCTTTATCCAATTGGTTTTTGTATCGTCCAGTATCCACAATAGGTCAAAAACAAAAAAGCACAAACAGCGAAGGGTGTTGGTTAACATACAGTGGTGTGCAAAACTATTTGCCCCTTCCTAATTTCTTATTCTTTTGCATGTTTGTCACACAAAATGATTCTGATCATCAAAAACATTTAACGATTAGTCAAAGATAACACAAGTAAACACAAAATGCAGTTTTTAAAAAACAACTTAAAACCTACATATCCCTGTGTGAAAAAGTAATTGCCCCCTAATCCTAATAACTGGTTGGGCCACCCTTAGCAGCTATAACTGCAATCAAGCGTTTGCGATAACTTGCAACAAGTCTTTTACAGCACTCTGTAGGAATTTTGGCCCACTCATCTTTGCAGAATTGTTGTAATTCCAGATAAAGTAGACCAAAAGCACCTCCAAAGCTGGACATCATGCAGATCAAAAAATTCAGGACCAAATGAGAAAAAAGGTAATTGGTAGTAATCTTCAGTCTGGTAAGGTTTTAAAAGCACTTTCTAATTTGTCTTTTTTGGGACTCCAGCGTACCACGTGAGGAGAGCCATTATCCACAAATGGCAAAAACATGGAACAGTGGGTGAACCTTTCCCAGGAGGTGGCCGGCCCCACAAAATTACCCCTAAGAGAGCAGACAAAAACTATTTCGGAGGCCACAAAAGACCAGGACAACATCTTAAGAACTGCAGGCACTCACTTTGTCTCATTAAGGTCAGTGTTCACGACTCCCCCATAAGAAAGAGATGGGCAAAATATGGCCTTGCATGGCTGAGATCTCAAGGCGAAAACCACTGTTAGCCAAAAAGAACATTAAGGCTCTCTCGTCTCAATTTTGTTTATTTTAAAAAACTTCTCATATGATTGCCAAGACTTTGGCGGAAATACAAAAGACAAAAGTTTTGAACTTTTTGGAGTGCGTGTCCCGTTTACATCTGGCGTGAGCGTAAGAGTATAACACAGCAGTTTTCAGCAAAGAAACATCATACCTAACAATAAATATGGTGGTCGGTTAGTGTGATGGTCTGGGGTTGTTTTGCGTGCTTCAGGACCTGGAAGGCTTGTGTGTCTAGATGGAACATGATTTACTGTTCTACCAAAAATCCTGAAGGAGAATGTCCGGCCATCTGTTGTCACTCAAGCTGAAGCGGTTCTTGGGTTGCTGCGCAGGACAAGTGACCAAAACACAACCAGCAAATCCCACCCTCTGAAGTAGCTGAAGAAAAACAATGAAGACTTGGTGTGCCTAGTCAAAGTTCTGACTGAAATCCTTTGAGATGTTGTGACTGACCTTAAAAAGGGGTTCATGCTAGAAAACCCTTAAAAAATA
>CM070035.1:79145034-79158106 GCA_036250615.1 Ptychadena robeensis | reverse complement strand
TCTATGGTGCACTTTTGGTACAGAAATCTGGACCTCAGCAGTGCGCAAGGGAGGTTAACAAGAATTTAACCTTTTTCCTTCTTTATGATCCTATAAATTGTTGATTTAGGTGCAATGTTAGTAGCCACAATATCCTTGCCTTTTGATTTTGTAAATTTTCATGACAAAGATGGATTATGCAATTCATATGAACACTCTTCATAACATTCTGGAGTATATGCAAACTGATATTATAAAAACTTAAGCAGCAACTTTTCGAATTTCAAATATTTGTGTCATTCTCAAAACTTTTGGCCAGGACTGTACATGCTGGAATGAGAGTTCTGGGGCAATTATTCCGAATTATCTGAATATAAAAAAACTGATTACCTAGGAAGGATAGTAGTAAGTATGGTAGATTTTTTGGGGGGTTCACAAAATTTTATGTCTTGTTTGGTATCTATTTACTCAAGACAAAAAATTTTAATTTTATTTTTAAAGTTGTATTATATATAAGAAGTTTCCAAAAAATATGTGTTTCATGATTCATTTAACTCATTCTGAATTTAGAAAGCAGGTCAGATGATAAGTGAGACACCATTAGCAAGTTAAGTGGTTTGGTCTTAGTACCACAAGAACATTCACAATGGGTAAAGTACGGCAATCAAATCATTCATATAACATTAAACTTGTTTTTTTAGTTCTTCTACAGCCAACAAAAGAAAGAAACATGTCAATTACAAAGCATTTGCAACTGTAACAATTTTCTGGGTCATGAGGTTTAATTAAAAACATTCAGGGGCGCCAATATTTTTGGGTTTCCCAGAAAAAAAGGCTCATGTAAGGTGCCCGTTTAGGTTTATTCGACCAGATTCAGGGTAAGGGAAGATCAACCTAGTTTTAATACTTATCCTGCAGAAGTAACCTGTGTGCCACTAAACGTGTTAATGCTATTTTATTTAACAATAAATGGAATCAACCTAAACGGGCAGCTTGCATGAGCCCTTTTTACTGGGAAATCCGAAAATCCTTCAGGTCCTTCAGGAACTCTTGACACTGAGGATAGAACGAGAACTCCGTTTCCAGTACCCCGGGTCACCCAGAGGTAAGAGAGAGTGGCCAGCTCAACTACAATAAGGTTGTTGGTTTAACCACACTCTTTTGTCCCAACAATCAAAATTGTAATTAGCTTTACTTTCAATATTACTGGCATTTGAAACGCTCCCACCTCCTTGAGTTGAGAAAATATTTATACATATTTTTCTTCTCTCTTTTTTTCTTGTCTAAACATCCCTTAAGCCACTACCAAAATAACCAGAAACCCAGGAAACAAACAAAACCCCCCAAAATATTTTAGTCTAGTACTGTTTTTACAATAAAACTTTTCCATTAGGAAAAACATTAATTGATTATGAATGGGCACACATAACAAATTAAGGCTTCTAAATCTTAATCATTGTATTCATTTTAATATGCATAAAAAGTTTTGGAAAATATGACACATTTAAGGTTTTACATAAAACATTGTCATTCATAACCTCAACTTTCGATTTTGAATTATTTGCAAGTCAAAAATAGGTTATAAAGCACCTCAGAATCATTGCTAAATGTTCAAGCATTAACTGTAAGACGGTGGACGCACAAACATGGAACATTTACCATTTACGGTATCATAGCAAAATAATAAATACAGGCATAATATCAAACCACTAAAGATAATTTTACATGAAGTGGGTACGGAAAGTATTCAGACCCCCTTAGATTTCTCACTCTTTGTTATATTGCAGCCTTCTAAAGTTCTTTGTTTTCCTTATTAATATACACACAGTACTCCATATTGACAGAAAAACACAGAATTGTAGATATTTTTACAGATTTATAAAAAAAAAACCTGAAATATCACATGGTCTTGCGTATTCAGACTCTTTGCTGTGACACTCATATTTAACTCAGGTGCGGTCCATTTCTTCAAATAATCCTTGAGATGGTTCTAGACCTTTATTTGAGTCCAGCTGTGTTTGATTATACTGTTTGGACTTGTTTAGGAAAGCTACACACCTGTCTATATAAGACCTTACAGCTCACAGTGCATGTAAGAGCAAATGAGAATCAAGAGGTCAAAGGAACTACCTGAAGAGCTCAGAGGCAGAATTGTGGCAAGGCACAGATCTAGCCAAGGTTACAAAAAAATTTCCTAAGAGCACAGTGGCCTCCATAATCCATAAATGGATAGAAACCAGAACTCTTCCTAGAGCTGGACATCTGGCCAAACTGAGCTATCAGGGGAGAAGAGCCTTGGTGAGAGAGGTAATGAACCCAAAGATCACTGTGGCTGAGCTCGAGAGATGCAGTCGGGAGATGGGACAAAGTTGTAGAAAGTCAACCATAACTGCAGTCCTCCACCAGTGGGGGCATTATGGTAGAGTGTCCCGAAGGAAGCCTCTCCTCATTTCAAGACACATGCATGGAGTTTTGTAACAAACACCTGAAGGACTTCAAGAGAAATAAGATTCTTTGGTCTGATGAGACCAAGATAGAACTTTTTGGCCTTAATTCTAAGCGGTATGTGTAGAGAAAACCAGGCACTGCTCACCCCCTGTCCAATACAGTCCCAACAGTGAAGCATGGTGGCGGCAGCATCATGCTGTGGGGGTGTTTTTCAGCTGCAGGGGCAGGACGACTGGTTGCAATCGAGGGAAAGATGAATGCAGTCAAGTACAAGGATATCCTGGACGAAAAACTTCTCCAGAGTACTTAGGACCTGGGCCGAAGGTTTACCTTCCAACAAGACAATGACCCTAAGCACACAGCAAAAATAACGAAGGAGTGGGTTCACAACATAACAACTCAGTGACTGTTCTTGAATGGCCCAGCCAGAGCCCTGACTTAAGCATCTCTGGAGAGACCTAAAAAGGCCGTCCACCAACGTTTACCATCCAACCTGACAGAACTGGAGAGGATCTGCAAGGAGGAATGGCAGAGGATCCCCAAATCCAGGTGTGAAAAATGTTGCTTCTTTCCCAAAAAGATCAAAAGAGGAGGGCCCTCGTGCCACTATATCAAACAGAAGACTGCACAAACCCCAGACAGAATGACAGGAAGTAAGATGCCTGAAAAAAAAGGGTAAAACTGAAAAAGCTAAGCAGGTAAGGACATGTATTTTATAGTTTTATTATGCTCAGTATTCTCTGGGATGGTATGTTTTTTGTTGGGGGTTTAATAACCCTATAATGGAACTGATCTGTTATGAAATATAAATTTTGAAACATAAGCAAAATCACTAATAGGCATATACCTATGCCCATGTGTGACGGGGGTTTCAGAGGTGTCTCTTCAGTTGATTTATTTTACATAAGACAAAAATAGTTATTAAAAAGAATATATCTTTATTCAACATATAAAAGAATGTAGATCCTTATATCAAAGCTAGGGTCCCCGTTACACCCCTCGCACAATTACAACCCAATACACCGTTTACATTAACAAGGTGACTGTCGACGCGTTTCGTCCACCCAGGAACTTTTTCAAGACCTATACACCCTGTGTATGTCAAGGAAACATACAGATATAAAAAATATATATACTCAATTAAAACCACATTTATAAAATGCAAATTGACTGACTAGATTGTAGAGCCACCTTACCTGTTTATCATGGGCTGATCTGTTTACCAACTACTACTCCTATTAAATATTAATGAATCTTAATTGGTTTTTCACATTGTTTTTGGTTTTTAGAAAATACATGTGCAATTTATCTGCTGTTAAATGGATAATGCACCTGAATAACACCTTTTTTGTACACTGCTTTAAGATATTATATTGAAATGCACTGCTTGTCCTGATTAGGATGTTTATCAATAATGTGACCTTGGTACTGGTACTGAACAAAAGATATTTTTCTGCCTGGGAAATGAGTCAGGTACTACATCTTGAAAATGGCGATGAGCCATTCTATGCATATAAAAAGACTAAACATTTCTTTCATTTAAGTATTCAATAAATCCTATTCATTAAAATCTGAATAGAACTCTAAAATTGTGACATTTTGAAATGTACCCATACCCCCAATAAATTTTTATTTTTGAACAAACATAAATATACCATTAAATACAAAACCCAAAATGGATGCTTCAACTCATCATTACGATAAAATTATAGTCTCAAAAAAACCCTGTATCCTTCAGAAAACTGATTTCAGGCAATAGGCAGTTTGATGGATCAGTACATTTTGTTGACTGAAAAGAAATGATCAGATCTATCAGGAATGTCAAATTCAAACAAAAATTAAAAGCATCTTTAATGTTGAGCTATCAATTGGCAAAAACTATTATCATTATTATCTGATCTATAATAGGTATGTATCCAGCCAATATTAAAGGAGATCTTCACAGTGCTTTATCCTTTTTTCTGCGGCAGACATTATTTTTGTTTAAATACTACATATTTTGTATTGGCGGTGCACTTAAAATCCAAAAACAGTACATATTTTGTTAAAACAAGAGGCCCATAAAATTAAATCATGTATGGTGCAAACATTTGGAGAAGAATGTAAACAAAGCAGTGGATAAACCAATAATGATGGTGCAGCAACCAAAAGCACCTAATTACAGTGGACATTATCTATTCAGGGTAGTGATAAACACAACCAACACTAACCCTTTAGAGACTATTTATAGAGAACTGTCAGTAAGAAATTGATCAGCACCTGTTCAGCACCAGTATGTCCATGTTTTGGTAGTCAGAGTAAGAACTAGTTCTGTAAGGTGGTATCTGCATGTTATTGTAATTGTCTCCGAGTCGGCGAAGTGCGACTGGAGGCCAATGTATTGGGTGATGCAGATACAGGGTGCTGGATAACTGCCTTCAAGGGACCTTCATTTTAATCTATAATAGTCTGTTAAATGATTGTTATATATTATATTTTCTTAGTTATGTTGGTAATAAAAGGCTGCCGGGCCATTTAAAATCCAATCTGTTTGAATCTCAATTATTCCAGTTTGGTTTTTGGGGAGTGAATGTTGTTGATCAATTTAGACAAAAGGGACAGCTATCTGGTATACCCTAGTCATGTCAGTTCCTGTCAGTTACAGGTTTTAGCCACAATTCCATTTAAATATTATTAAACGGTCCTTTATCACTGTAATTCACTGTTGCAATAAAATGTATTGGGAGCCGAAAAATGCTGCAAAGAAATTGCAGTGATAACACTGCAAATGACACTGGTAAAACATTGTTCGAAAAACTGGCCTCTTAATATTGTCTTCAGGTTTTCTGTACTGCTTCAGTAATCCATATATCTATTTACTGTGTTACATATTTAGTATTCAAGGTAAACACCACTGAAGAAAAAATGGTTGAAACAACTTAACAATGACTGCTATGCTTAGAATGATCTTCTTTTATGGTTATAGTTCAAACCTTTTTCTAAAACATTTTATGGCCTATTTGGCAGTTGTTAAGCTTTGCTATTCACTTATGTAAATTCCATCTAAATCTGTTAAGCTAACCATACACGTATTGATTGCTTCAGCGAGCGTACAATGATTGTTCAGGGAATCAATGCACACTACCTTGCTCACTCAATTCCTGTTCAATCCTTTGGATGGGGATCAAGGGTCCGAATCTGAAGTAATAGCAATGCAACAGGAAAATACCGACATGTCGGATACCTGTTTGATCTATTTTTCTTCAAGCATGATTGATTGCTCATGGCAGACAGCATTCAATTACTGAATGATCACGAACATGCACAGCTGTTGATCGTTCAGGAATCAAACAATAAATTGACCCGTGTATGGCCGGCTTTATTCTATTTAAGACTATTGTGCTCCTGCCCATAGGTGGCTACATTCTTCCAGCAATCTAAATGTAACCTTATTTCCAGAGTGCACATAGACACATCAAATCGAAAAAACACACACCAAATAGATTCAGAGAGCATGCTGCAGTGTTTGGGGTTTATATATTTATACTTAGAAATTAAGATAATACGGTGCTTTTACCTTAACAAATGTTTCGTGATCCAAACAAGTTCTAAATAATTGCTGTAAAAAATTTTTTTCATTTGTAGTATTTCCAGCATTAGACTGAATATCCACTAAATGAAGAACATCAGACCAGAACAATACTAACAAATGCAGCTCATTAAGCATAGGCATCACATCCCTTGAGAAACGGCGACATGGAGGGTAGTGGGCGAAGAAGAGTTGTTGCTGAAATGGGGTTCTAACCAATGTCAGCCAGATAGGAGAAGAACCAGGAATGTGTGATGTCACAAATACTGATAGAGTGTAGGGTATGGAGAAGAGGGTGGTCAACAGTGGCAAAAGATCCTGGAAAAGACACAGGGAAAATGCCTTTGCTCTGAGCAAGTCATGAGCACTGTTTCTGTGGAGTTAGATGGCTGAAAGGTTGAAGGGGATCAAGGAGGGATTTTTATTTAAGGTAATCTGTGACTTTCTGGTGCCCAAGCAATTTAGAAACAATCAAACAATAGATGGCTAGTAGCTTAAAAAAAGAGAAGGGTCAAGTGGTGGCTTCTTCAAACATTGCATGTTTTAGGGTTATTGGGAAGATACCCATCATGGACCTCCCTGCTGGACAGAGGGGTTACCAGGTTAGGCAGTGTATACTGAATGACCTCAGACAGTATAAGGTGAAAAACAACAACACTAAAAACTATACAAATAAACATTAACACAATGATAACTCATAAACCAAACAAGTGACGTGACCAGGGAGTAAAAAAGCTAAACAAACTACAGAGAAACAAGCCAGGGAACAATAGGGAAACAATAGAGATAGAGGATAATAATACAAATGGGGGTTATTCTGGTCACACTGGTATGATGAACGATCCAAGAGTTTTCTTTTCCTGACCGTAGATCTTGTAATGTACAGCAGTAATAACAGGCAAAAAGCAATTGCCCAGCTCAGCAGAAGATGATATCAGGTGAGAGATAATAAAGAAAATGGCCCCTGAGTAGAAGAAGAAGGGGGGGGGGGGGGGGGGGGGGGGGGGGGGCTATGCATCCCAAGGCAAAGTATGGAGACCTGGCTGGAACAATTCTCAAAACATGCAATGAGTTCTTAGGGGAACATAACACAGGATTAACATTCAAGGGTCATGAAACATAACAGGGATTCAGGAATCAGAGCTTAGGATGCAAGGGCACAGGATGCAAATTGTGGTTTGTATTGTGTGTGTGGGAGGGCCCACACTTGCAGAAAGCCACCTGCTGGTGACCATGGAAACTAACCAAAATGGTTAGTAGCACAGTGCCTACAGCAGGTGGTATCAGGGACAGTGTTGAGGGCGAAGTAAAATACAGTAGTTCAGTAAGTGCAGGGGCAAGGAAGGTAAAGTGTGCCCAGAGTTGGTGAGAGGGTATTAAGTAAAGTGGTTAGGTAGAAGAAGGAGAAGAGGAAAGCAAAGGGGTGACATATATCCAGACTAACTGGGTAGAAGGAGGATAGGGAAGAAAAGGATAGTTTACTGAAATCTGAAGTCTGATAGAGTTGATTTTATGTGACCAAGTCCTGAACAGAAAAGTTAGCAGTAGGAGAAAGAAGGGAAGGGTTGAGTCAAAAGTAGAAAAATGGCAGTGAGGGTTGCATAATTTTGTTTGGCAATAGTTAGTGCAGCAATAAATTGATGGAGTTTGACCTTGTAATCACAAAAGCTGCCATTATGACCAGACTTTCTCCTATTATGCTCTAAAAAGCTTGTTGGAGACTGTGAATGTGGATACTATACCAGGGACAGAGGTTATTAAAACAGGAAGTGTGTAGGATGACAGAGCCAACTTTGTTTAGTACTGAGTGCAGAATAAGATTATAGTGAGAGGCATTTTGATCTGGAGAAATGAAGTTACAGAACGTCAAAGTGCGAGTGAAGAGATATCAGTGAATGCAGAATAACTTTTTGTCCAACTTCTCCCCACTTCTGTCTGGCCTCTTGTCTATCTTCTTCTTCTTATTAGTTTAGTTAGTTTCTTCTTATATCATACCTTGGTATGTCACAAACACACTCCCTGTGGACTAGAAGAAGAGCAATTGGTTTTCTCATGAGAAATGGCAAGGGTGGGTGCTCAGGAGGCGAGTATCCACTAACAAAATTGGTTCATACAAATTGGTTCACAAAGCTAGCAGGATAACATTTTACATTTATTCTAGATGAATGAAAACTGGACAAATCAGTCTGGAGGCAAAGTCCAACCACCTCTCCTACAATATCAGTCATGGTTTCGGACAAGATTGCTTTGTCTACTGCTGGTTTAATAATGAGAGCAAAAAATCAAAGAGTCAAGGCTCTTTCCCATTCCTTTATTGAATACCCATTTTGCAGTACAAATTAATGACTTCCATTGTGACTACAGTCACTTTAGGACACTCTGCTAAAAATTTTACTTGCTATAAATCATTACCATTAAGCAAATATTAAAATATACACTATATTGGCAAAAATATTAAAACTCCTGCCCAATACTCCTGTAGGAAACTGGAGTTTATGACAGTCAAATCTTAGAGCAGGAATATGGTGGTAGTCCCTGTTTTTAAAATTTTGCCCATTCATACAAAATGAGCATTTGTGAGGTCATACACTGATGTTAGAAGAAGGTCAGTGAAGTGTTTATAGGGCAAGTTTACCAAACTATGTCTTTATTGGCCTTGCCTTGTGCAGTGGGGCAGTGGTTCCCAATCTTTTTTCTTAAACCCCCCCCCCCCTTGCCTGTGTCTAAGACAAGCCAGCCCCCCCTCCCAAACCCCAACTCCTACACGCATTAAAATACACTTTCCCAGACATGGCATCACAACACTCCTGCCCTGAGGAGTTGCATGCACCCAATCCTTCCTTTTACCTTCAGCAATTTTGGGGATGATACCATGTTCAGTGGCTTTGTAATAAACCCACATTTTCAAAATTAAATTCCACCATTTCAAGAACAAAATTGGCACTTGTTTACATTTAACCAGTCAAGGGATTAACACTTTCTCTAACTCTGTCACCATCTCTCCAAGACTTTTGATGTTGTGACCCCCCCCCCATGCAATCTCTAGCACCCTCCCCTAGGGGGGCATGGATGCTATGTTGGCAACCACTGCATTGAGCACAACTATGCTAGAGCAGAAAGGGCCTTTAATTTTTTAATTTTACTCACAAATTTGAATGCACAGAATTTTCCAAAATGTACTACTGAAGCAAAAAGGCATCATTTACACGGGTGCTTTTTAGGGGCATACAGAAACACACAAATGTCATACACACCCATCTCTAATAGGCGATTGCCCTGAAAGAGACCAGGGTACACTAATGGTGCGTCTTCAGGGTTGCTGCACTTTTTGGGTGTCTGGGCGCTGGAAATGCTGAGCTTTCAGATGCTTGTGTGAATGGTGTCTATGATTCTCACTCAACCAAACATTTTTGCTGCCCCAGAGTCCAATGGTTTTTTGCTTTACACTACTCCTTTTGATTCCTGGCATTGCATTTCATGATGTAAGGCAGTCATGCAACAGTTTGGCTAAGCAAACCCATTCTATGTACCCAGTAAAGGTAATGCCAAATGAAGTTTAGAACTCTACAGTTTTGAACACTACTCGTCACGAGAGCATTTAATTGCCATGTTCAGCATTCGATGACCATGCTCTTTAACTTTGGCTTGGTTGTTCACATACCTAAACATTCAACATATTTCTGTTACTGCCACTTACAGCAGACTGATTGGAAAAGGAGACTATTTAGACAGTATTACACTTAAATTCACTGAGCTCTGCAGAACAACATTTTCCTGAGGAGCTTGATGTTATACACCTGTGGCAATAAGTTTACTTGGAATGCCTATACTGTTGCCCTTATAGTGCCAATATCCACCTTGTTCAGTTGTTTTTCCTAGGAAATTATATATACAACAGACAAATGTCTGACAAAACAGTCAATTGTATTAAACATAAGTAGATTAACAAAAGAATTGTAAACCTTTGCTTACTTCAGCTTTGGGATTACATTTTTCTGTCTTCTGGGGCACATCACCTGCTGCAGGTGTAGGTGTACTGTACAAATAAGCAGCACTTGTCTTAAGAAGTGGGAGCAATTATATCAACATTAATGGCTCATTAAAGACAATTAGACTACAATGCTGAGTCAAAGGAAAGTGTGTGTAAATAATGAAGTTATGGAGTTTAACCACTTCTTTCCTAATTAGCATTAACGTAAAGTCCAAGCACTTAGCAGCTTTATTGCATTATGCCGCGAAACACTCCACTGGGTTTCTTAATCTGCATGTGCCTCATGTCACAGTCTGAAAGAGATACACAATTCCAATCACATATACAGTATTTTACCTTATAGAATGCTGTATGGTTTTGTTATTTTATACAATGAAGATAAATTCGTCAAAGTTTCTCTACTGGTTTAATTCTTCTAGGATAGGAGGCAAACCCACATTTCCATTGGAGAAAGAGAAAATAATAAATGTAAATAAATAAATAAAAATAATAAATAAAAGTGATAGAAAAAATAATACTTTTTTTGTAGAGCAGGGATAGGTTAGCACCTATGTGAAGTTTTATGTCACTTCCAGCCCCAAAGAGTCTCATTACACTCTTTCCCTGTCACTCAGAGCACATTAATTAAGAGGATATCTACTAGAGCTAATAGAACTGACTTATTTCCTTGAATAGCCTTATGCTATATAATCTGCTGTAAACAGCTGAATCCAGTACTTCCAGCATGTCCAATATAAAGAGGTAGACATTAAAGGCTCAAATCACTTCGGGAGAGGGCAGCAAGTGGGTAGGAGCTTTCTAAAGAAATCATAGTGTATCATGTATTTCACAAAGAACAACAAGGAAAACCAGAGCATAGTATACGGGACCTAAAGAGAAAAAACAGTTATGGCAAAGTAGTTTACAATCTAGCCACTTGTCACAATGTATTAAAGACATTGCCAGTCAATGTGATCATTATCTTGTGCAATAAAAGCTTCATAATTACTAGCAATTGAAAAAAGACAGACACTCTAAGACAGCACTTAAAGACCATGTGGAGATGGCACTCTATTAACCTGCCATCTCACCGGTAACATGTTCCAAGAAGAGTTTAAAGAATAAAATAGACATTTGTTTTAGCTATCAAGTGTCCAGTGTCAACCATATACTGTGTGGAACAAAGGAATAACACACACATTTTCTTAAAATAGAAAGCACAAGTTATAAATAATTTTCTAAATCTAATAAATAGAGAGGTTATACTTTAAGCTTTGAAGGAAAGTTGGTGAAGACATGCACATGGATCATTTATTCTCCAGGTTAAACTGTACATGGTGCCATTGTGGAGCTTCAAATAGACTAAAAACCCAACCACTTAAACAGTGTGAAACAGTTCCTTTTTAAAACATACAATTTAAAAAAAATTCCATAAAAGATACAAGATCAACGTACAGTAATGTTTTCAACTGATAAGGCACAGGTGTCAATCTCCAGCCCAGGGGACAAATATTGACTGTGGTGTCATTATATTTGACCCACAAGATTGTTCTTTAAATTTTATTTAAGCAATGAATGCCACAGAAGTGTCTTTTATTTGACATTTGATGTGACATGTGCTACAGTATTACACTTTGCCTGTACCAGTTTCATTGTTAAACAAAACTTACATTTGTTTCCATATTAAAAGGTTCATCGTCATTTATAAAAAAAAAGGGGAAAACTCTCAATTGTAGGAATGTTTTCAATTAATTTTAACAGTACAGCAGTGTCAGAATACATGAAGGTATGCAGAAAATTTGGCAAGACATGCAGTCAAAATGTGGCAATGACTCAGCCAAATACTCTAAGAAACAAGAAAAAAGAAAAGGAGAAAAAAAGTAAAAAAAACTAAAATAAACAAGGTCATTCCCAGAAGGGGAAATTTCGACTACAGAAAACCAAAACCAAAACAACAGTAATAAACATCAACAACCACACCAGCAGAAACAATGCATCATATGGGGGAACAGCGTACTCATAAGAGCCATGGGAGAATACTTGGCCTGTTAAAATAATAATAACCAAAGCCATGTTTGGCGGGGTATGTATAGGTATACCTCTCAGTCTTTTGCCATACAATGAATACAGGCTGCCCAGGTATCTTCATATTTGTCATGCCTATCATCCTTCCTGGCCCTCCATTCCTCAGCTGCCATAATATCATTAACTTATGCCTTCCATTCCTGGATTGTAGGAGTAACCAGTGTTCCCCAACAAAGAGATATCAAAGCTTTGGCAGCGTTAAGAAGATGTGGCAAGACATGCGACGTATACCTTGCAATAGGGATGGATGTACAGTACAATACAAAAGAAAAAAGCTGGATCCTCCGGGATATTATAGGTGGTTAATTTTGGTAAAAGCGGTTTAATGCTAGCCCAATTGGGTCTAATTTTAAGACATTCCCCCCAAATGTGTAAAAATCACCCTCTTAAACTGAACCCTCTCCAACAGAGAGGGGGAGGCTGAAGGCTTATACCGTGTTTCCCCAATGATAAGGCACTGTGTTATATTTTTTGAAATGACAAAATATCCCTAGGTCTTATTTTCCCTAGTGTCTTATTCTGACCACTCTGTGCCATTCATTGTCCCCTTTGATCACTCTGAGCCAAAAATTGTCCCCTTCACTGACTTACTTTTTGTGGGTTCTATCAGTATGGCCGGGTAACAGACTCCGTTAGGGCAGGGATCAGCAGATTGCTTGTCCTTTCTGCACTGCAGCCAGCCCTGACGGAGTCACACAGAGGCACACAGTTACCCAGGGGCAGGTATCGGTGGAAGTCTTGTTTGTGGGGGGTGGCTTATTTTAAAGTTTGGGGCAAAAATCGGGGGATGGCTTATTTGATGGGGATGGCTTATCATAGGGGAAACAGGGTACCTGTTGTAACACATTTCCTGAATGTTGGAGCTTACAGAGGAGATGTGCTGTAGCTGCATTATGGCTTCAGCTTGTTCAGGTAAAGCTTCGATCTAGTTCCCTCTCCCATTTGGTTAAGAAATAGGGTTGTGTAAAATAGCGCGTTCGATAAGGAACCACCATTTATCAAAAGAACAGAAAATGGTTGCT
>CM070035.1:79129561-79139629 GCA_036250615.1 Ptychadena robeensis | reverse complement strand
TACAGTTGTGCCATACTCCTTCCATTTCTGAATGATCGCTTGAACAGCGCTCCGTGGGATATTCAAGGCTTTGGAAATCTTATTGGAGCCTAAGCCTGCTTTACATTTCTCAATAACTTTATTCCTGACCTGTCTGGTGTGTTCTTTGCACTCATCAGGCAGAGTCTATGGGCAACTGACTGCACTCAGACCAAAGGGGGCTGAATAATTACGCACACCCCACTTTGCAGTTATTTATTTGTAAAAAATGTTTGGAATCATGTATGATTTTCGTTCCACTTCTCACGTGTACACCACTTTGTATTGGTCTTTCACGTGGAATTCCAATAAAATTTAGTCATGTTTGTGGCTGTAATGTGACAAAATGGGGGAAAATGTGGAAAAATGTGGAAATACTTTTGCAAGCCACAGTATACAGGCTGTCATGGTGCTCAAATTTTTCATTGAAGGGTTTATTATTACAGGAGCTTATTTATGTTTTTCCAGCTATATTCAGTTTTCTTCAAAACATCTCTAGGAATGCAGTACTTTGACCACTTCAATATTTCTCTTAGCTTCTATTGACAAAAGAAAATTTCCCACTTTTCATTTACAGTATTTCATGTGCTTCTCTATACTTCTTTTCCTTTGATGTGTTTAAAATGTTTGACTGAAATTTTGTGTTGATAACATTTTAATTGAAAAAAGTGGCCTGAAAAACTTGTCCTTGAAATACATGCAAGACTGTGTAAGTATATCTGTAACCTCTCAAACGGATTCCAGTACTCCCCTTACAAATATCTTTATCTCCCTTAATGCAGAAGGCTAATGTCATCTTTGGTTGCCATGCATGTTTTTTTATAGATAGGAAGTACTCTACATTAAAAACAATGCTGTGTATTATATTCACTTGTCTAGGCCCGACCAATGCACCACATGAAGAAGAAATGTGATTTCCATAACCAGAGATGGCATGTACCGTATTTTTTGGCTTATAAGACACTTCACTGTGTAGGACGCACCCTATAAAATGGAGTGTATGATCACTGGAAAAATACAGAAAACTGCAGTTCTGCCTGTGAGGGCTTTGTGCTTCAGATCTGGAGTTAATTGAGGCGGGGAAGCTGCCAGTGGCTTCCCCCACCTCCTTGTCCTACTCTGCAGAGCTGTATGTGAGTGGACACACAAAGATCTGCAGAGGGACAATCCATCTATGGATGGATCATCCGTCTGCAGATCTGTATGTAAGCAGGCAGCTTACATATGTGGGGGGAGAATGAAATTCAAATTTGGGGGGGTGGGGGTACGATATTTCACAGCAACTCTGACAAAATAGGGTTAGAAAAGCATAAGAAAAAAGAAAACAAATAATCAGCAATGAGGTTTACAGAGATCGTTATTATGCATTCGAAATGGGTTGTCCATGGGTATTTCAGCATGGCAATTACCAAAATTACACAGGCAACACAGAGAAGAAGCACATGAAGGTCCTGGAGTGGCCTAGACAATCTCCAAACCTTGATCTCATAGTACATCTGTGGAATGAGTCTCAAAACCTTACTGACTGAAAAAGGATCTGCAAAAAGCAGCAGTACAAAATCCCTTGTGAGATGTTGCAAACCTTGTGGCCAACTACAAGAAATGTCTGACCGATGAACATCAATCTCTGATGTTTGTGCACAGGGTTTGTAAGTGTTTTTATGTTGTTATTCTCCCCACAGCTACAATAAACCTCCCATAACAATTATAGGGCTTGACTCCACAAGTGCCCAAATGTGTTCAAAATTTTCCAAATTTGAATGAATGGATGCACCAAAAATACATGCCCAAACACACCCAGACGCACCCTTTAAAAAGCATGTGCTTTTTAGTTGCATAACTGGAGACATGGTCATAGACTGTAATTTTTTAAGGGCATATATACAAAATAAGCAGGGGATCAAATACTTCTTTACTTCACAAATCTACTGGGTCATAAGGAATAAATAGCAGAAGGGAAAAGGGTGAAAAGGTTGGGGAAAGGGAAGTGGAGACACTTTAAGGAGCACCAGTGCACCACGGCATCACCCACACTGGAAACCAAAGCTTTTGGGAAGATAAATGGTTATCCATGGGTCCCATATTTTGCGAAATATGGCCACTTTATCATTAAGGGAAACTGCAAGCTTTCTGTTTATAACATAGCACACCATTTTTTGTTTGACATAACATGTAACAGATGGTAGACCACCATGTCATTGTTTGTGCTGGAAATTTTTTTTGTGGAGGAAAAATTAATGCCTTTAAAAAACACATATAGTGTGAAATGGCCCTCAGAAAAAATGTGGCCTTCTGGGCCTGGACAGAGGTGTAGGACCTGTGAACAATTACTGCAAAATGCATTCACACCAAATACTGACAGCACTAATTGTTTATTTTTGCCAGACACAGGAATGTTATTGGATGATCTGTTGATCAAATAACATTTTTGTGTTTTACCCATATTGGACTTTTAGGACCTGAAAATCAGATAATAATTTAGGTCTAATTTAAATGTCTTCAGATATTGTTCAATATGTCATACTATGACCAATAATACCATAATGCTGACCTCACTGATTAGGTATATTAACTAGGCAAGAGTGAAGCTTGCTGGTTAGGAGAGGTTTTATAACAATTTATTTTCAATGTGTATTAAGTTACACAGACTCAATGATGGTAATTGGTTTCTAGGGAGTCAACTGAAGTGTTCTGTGGCCCTTGAAGCATCTTGTTTGAAGCTTGATGTAACACAGCCAATGCACTTTTTATGAGCTCTAGAGCTGATAAAATTGCTTTTTTTTACCATCTACTGTATTGATTATATTTTCACGCCTTGTGTTGGAAGTTTGTTAGATAGTATGATGGGTTAATTACCTTATTATGCACTGGAAATCTGTTATATGCACTTTCCTCTATGTTGCTCGTTCCTTCTGGGTTTATGTGACATGAACATTATGGTGTCAGGGCAAAAATATTTGAGCACTGTAGTAAGCTTACTGTATATGAAAACATACATATGAGTTATTGGATGTTCTTAAATGACTGTCACTGCTCTACACTACCGTGATTATACACGTAACTCAAATAGCATTTCAGCAGTTTATTTTTATGTACTGACACATACTTTTATTTTTTATCATCAAGGAGTGGAAATCAAAATCATGCCAATTAATTTCCTGTAGATATACCTGTGAATTTCTTTGCTAATGCATAATTTTCCAGCTTTTACATGTTTTATACAGACAGAGCCTAATGTACAAAACATGTTGCTGTGATGCTCAGTTTATCATACACAGAAAGTTGCAATACATTAAGGGCCAGCATAAATTGTTTTAATAACTTGTGTTCTTGTGTGAGATTGGACCAAACAATCTAACTTACAACCAACCGCACCACAATCAATGGACGATGGGCAACCATGATTTTGCCATTAGTTCAACAGCTGTCCTTCATTAAACTACTTTTGTTAAGTACTCACCACTGCATACAAGGGTCTGCCATGGTGATAATGACTTGAACCACCCAAACATAACTTTGTCTCCGTCAACTTAAATATGTATTTTTTTTCTACCGCAAATACATAACCTTTAAAAGTTGAGTGTTCAGTTCTTTTAAAGCCTTAATGATGTGATTGCTGCCAAATGTGCATTCATAAAGTATTGAGCAATGGCAGTGAATACTTATGTACATGTGATTTCTCAGTTTTATTATTTTTAATACATTTTCCAAAAAACCTTAAGTAAACATTTTCACTTGGTCATTATGGGGTGTTGTATGTAGAATTCTGCGCACCCCCCCCCCCCCCCCCCCCCCCCTCCAAATTGAATCCATTTTGGAATAAGGCTGTAACATAACAAAATGTGGAAAAAGTGAAGTGCTGTGAATACTTTGCAGATGCATTGTGTGTCCTGATAAATAAATAATTAAATATCATTAAAACAGTAAAAAGGTATACATTTTTTTCACGTATGTTTGCTTTTTTGGCAATTTTATTAGTTCCCTATGCACTGGGTATCTTTCCTTATTCTCCAGGGCTATGCATATTTCTAAAGCATAATATCTTTAACAAAGGAAGTAATGCCAGTGAATAAATAGTGAGAATAAGTGAACTTTATAGCACTTTCAGGTTGTTTTCAGCAAATAGGCAAAATATTAATCTAGTTATTGAAATGTTAATACCAGGATATTAATAAAGTTCTAAAACAAAAAAAAAGGTAATCTGAGCATCATACTCAGCCTAGGGATGTATTACAAATCACTGATGCGTCTCTCTTATACTCATCATGTCCCTTAGCAGTGCAATCACCGGAATATGAGGCAGACATGATGTTTAAGTCAGACTGCAGTTGCCAGCTCTCATATTACAAAATGTTACTCAGTTCTGTTTCTAGGTAACTGATAAAGTGGAAATATTCTGCCTTCTACAGAAACAGGCCACTGGATGTAGTATATTAACTAGTACACTTGGGAAGTAGTAAGTGCACAAATAAATTAGAATGTAAAGCCTAGGCATCATTTATTTATGTGCCCTATCCTCCTAAGATATTGAATTACATATCTTGCTTGTGTGCTGTGTATCTGCAATGAGGCATGATGATGATTTTATGTCAAGCTTCACCTTTCCAGGCATTGTAAGAAACACAGTCCCAACCATGACGTCTAACATACAGATGACTAGTCTTGCGGACTCAGAAACAGATTGGTGAATCAGGAAATGCACAACCACAATTTGCCTGAGATGCTATACAACTCTAAGAAGAAATGGCAAGAACTAATATTAAATGCACTATGAATATGCATTTATATCCAAACAAAACAAACAATACATGTAAATAGAAAAAAGGATGGACTTACTACAAATTAAATATCTTGTGCAGACAACGCTGTAAAGGAAATAGTATTTTTCACAATACATACTGCAACTTGCATTCAGACTCCTAGACTCCCAGATTACATGCTTGTTTAATGCTGTATGCAAGAGAAACTTGTAAAATATCACCCTTGAGAATGTTACCACTGAGAGATAACAGCCAGAAGTGTAAACTGTGTAGAAACATAAAAGAGCACTGAAAAGTACCACCGAGGAGGAGAAACACATAACTCAGGATGTTGCTCTATCCTCAAGGCAAACACAAACACTTTAAATAATATACAACCCTGTAAAAGGTCAGATAAGGCTACAGTGCCAACAAAACATTTGTACTTTTTAAAAGGCATAGACTGTGCTCTGAATTCACTGGAAAATGATTCATCCATAATGATCTGCTGAGCCATGATTTGTTCATTATGAGATACACTATTGCCACGACTTTTGCCATGTTGTGTTTCACACAATGATGTGTTCATAAATGAAATAATTTCTGATTAAAAACACACAATCACCATTCTTATCACCAATTAGAATGCACAGCTTCAGGAGCAAGTTGTTTGACACAACTTTCAAAGCATACACTATACTATATTGGAATTCAAATATATCACCTTAAAGACCTTTTCATACTAGCTGTGTTTGCATTTCAGTACAGCAACTCAGTAACGCTTACATTAGCGCAAGTAACTCAGCTTTCCAAAGGTATGGGAGATGCAAAGCACAATACATTTCGCTTGGTTTCTTACCAGCAATGAACACCTGTAATGCATATATAGGCTGTGTCTTTAAAAACTGCTACCCCAGCTCGGCTACTGTCAAAGGAATATTGGAAATCCTTGCATATTTATATATATCCTGAATATTTAGTGTCATCTAGAAAATTTAATATACTACTGACAGTAAATAAAACTAAAAAGTGTCTCATTCATTCTATGTTATCTATGCTATTTTACAGAGTTTAGCATTTTCGAATTTACAAACAATAGTCAAGCTAAACATGCACTAGTAATGTTTTTGACAGATATTTCACTGCAGAAAACTTGCTGTTTGGGCCACTAAGTTTATCATCTTTACTCCTAAATGCACATTTTTCCTGAAAACATGCCGTTCCTGGGTCCAAATGAAAAAAAAAAGTAAACAGGGAGCTTCAATAACTTTTTTGAACTTATAAAGTTCTCCTAATACAGCAAAAAATTTCATGTGCTTCTTCATGATTGAACAATTTGACAAGCCAAACAATAAATGATGGGTATCAAAATCTTCTATTATGCTAGTATCACTGAACTAAGAAATAATAGCAATGAAAAATGGCCTCTAAATTTATTAGATAAGAAATCAATCTTTGGTGCAAAAGAAACAGCTACATCAAGAAAACAAGTGTATGGTAATACCTCCCTTGAAAAACTAAACCTTAAAAGTAAACTTTGCTTTTATTAGCAACATTTTATTAATATTTTATTAGAGTTTCTATAAAAAGAACTTAAGTATTTTGGTTTCCACTAAATTGGGTTACCTCCAATCAGGAATTAAAATACATTTATAATTTATTAGCAATAGGGTTTTGAAAGTTCATTTCGTGTTCACTTACTGCTTAACACTCCTATATGACAAAAGTCAAGTATAATGTTATTATACCACTCTATGCCAATGAGATTTCTAAATGACTAATTTGAGATATGCAAGTATTTGTGAGATTATACCTACGTTCTCCCCAGGATTCATAAGGGTGTTCACAAAATAGCCTTGAAAAAAAAAACACAGTTTTTCAAAAAAATGAATAAAAAATTTACCATTCCACATGCAGAGTTATGTCCTGTAATCATCTAAGCACCAAAGTTCCCACTTCATAATCCCAACAAAGACTGTCCAGGAACAGGAATGGGCATGCCAGTTTGCTCAGCCTCTGTGTCCAGTATGTAAAGATTACCTAAGGTAATTACTAGAGATGGTTGAATTTGTTGACTTGCTGACTTTGTGAGCTGATTGCAAAGCCCCTGTACATAGTATCATCATCACCATACTTCTGAAGATGTAGAGAAGGGTTGTGAGAACACTTGAAAAAATAGTTTTGCTCTAGCATATGTCCTTTTTTTTTATAAATTAAGTTTAAAGTTAAAGCCGAAATTTCGACTTTACTCTGAACTCTGAACGGAACATTTTGTGTTAGGTGGTGATACTATGCTAAGGGGCTTTGCAATTACCTATAATATTTGTTTTAAAATATTCAACCATCTCTAGTAATCACTTCATACAGGACACCTGGGACTGACAAGGCAACTTGTGCCCAACCTCCTGGGCGGTTAGTTAGTTTGTTTTCTATCAATACTCACCCTGAGTAAAACTCAGCATACTCATACTTTCCGGGTTCACCTGGATGGCATCATTGATGATGCAGGAGAGGCGGGGGTGGGTGCCGCCATTGATCCTCCATTTAAAGGAGGGCAAGTCACTTTTATTCAGCCACTATGTGAAGGAGGGAGGGCAAAGAATCGCAACAGATTACATTGTACACTTTTAAAAAAAAGAGTGCCATGGGCAAAACGTGATTTAACGCTAGAAAATTGCCTAGTAAACACAATCTGAACCTAGCCTTCCATATCTCCATGAGAATTCTAGGACTGACCACTCTAGTTTATTGTTCTGCATATTCCTCTTTGTGATTACAGTTTGTGATGTTGCAATGTAACCACGAAATGGTGAGTTCTCTTTTCTGCAAGTTGTCAATAAAATTTTATTTTTATCTGTACTTTAATTTTCCTCAAATGCAAAACAATTTAATAGGTTTTCAACAACACATTTATCATACTGATTTGGGTATAACAATTTACAGATATAAAAAACAGTATGATATGAATACAAATGTGTGCTGCCACATTCATATAAACATTATAAGAGAGTGGGCACATTTATTCATTGTTTGTTATATAGTCAGTTTTACCACCTTTTTTCTATCAATTACTTTAAAGGTTAACACGACAACGTTTTTGTCATACTGAAAACGTAATACTTTTCTGATTATATTATATTTCCAACGATGAACAGATAACCACTATATATCAGATGGATCATTGCACAAAATCCTTCTTCCCAGCATGTTATTGTCTACTCCATATACATCCTCTACACGTGAGTTAAAAATTCTAATAATTTCTTGCAGGGTCTTCTTATTGCTTTTTTTGCAGATGACACACTAATGCCCTTTTAATTTCCCGTTCACACTCATTTTATCTTGAATCAAATTTCCCGTTGGCTCTCCACTACTCCACTATGAATGGGCAGTAACCATATAATGCTCAGAGGCTTCAATATCTGTGTTTTCTTTACAGATTGCACTGTGTTTGCTGTGTGTACCTAAGTTCTCTATTGACCCTTTCAAAGCAAAATGTTAAAAGAAAAACGCTAGATTATCAGGAACAACATGTGCTATACTATTTTATCCTTCCTGTCACAGAACAAAATAACAATATTTAGAAACCTATTTATAAATGCTATGGCCTAATTAAGTTGAGGCTCACAAATAACAGTCAAAGGATTACCATAGATTTGTGAATTCTGGTTTCTAACCAGAACTTTTTTTATATACAGTAAAAACATGTTGTGGCAAGAATGAACCACAAATTCTCAATATTGAAGAAAAATAAAGCAAACTTAATTGTTGAAAATGACTTAACATGTAGCATTTCTTGGGTGGTCAGCTGCTCGTCTGCCCTTACTGACTCATTATCAATTGTTAACCCCGATTGACAGTTCATGGAGGTGTTGATTTCTGTACCTAAAGCGGTAGCGATTTTTTATTTTGTTATTTTCTGCCCCTCCCCTGTTGAGTGATCTCATCACAGGTCGTGGACAACAAGAAGACAAGAAGACACAAATCACGCATTTGGTGTTGGAGAACAGGTGAGAGGCCCTTGTTTACATTTCAGCAGAGCCTATATGGAATAGTTTGAAATCTTAAAGCCACTTTAAAATAAACTCTTTTAAACACAAAACTCTCAACACATACCATATTTTTTTAGACTATATGAAGGGGGGGGGGGGGCCTGCGTCTTAAGGTCCGAATGCACGACCCCTGCGCCGCTCGGCCTTGGCTTCCCGCCAGCTCTCACGAGCTGTCAGATGACAGATGCAGCCATAGCCAGATTCCTCATCTGTACTGTACTGTTGCTACCAGCAGAGCCCTGCGGATAGCAGTATAGCTGGGAGATTTACATAGCCAGCCAGCAGCTTCCATATACTGCCTGTAAGCTGCGATCACCATTCCGTTCAAAGCTGACAAGAAGGGAGATCAACAGTGCAGAATCCACGCAGCCCCCCCCCCCCCCCCCCCCCCCCCCCCCCCCTTCTGCCTGAAGTGTGCTCTCTAGTGACACAATTTTTCTGGCTGAAATTGGGTACTGCAGGGGATTTTTTTTAAGTGATTTAAACAGGGATGCGTCTTATGGTCTAGTACGTCTTATAGTCCAAAAATACAGTACCTATTTTTAAAACAAAATATCCTTTATATGTCTTTAGTATTTAATCATTCCATTTAGAGTTGACATCCATATTAGTCATGATAAGCAATTCAGTTAGCTACCTGCCACTAAATGACTGGTGCTAGGTGGTATCTTTTAGTTAATGAATAAATGGGGAAGTATGGGGGTGTTGAGTATTTTCCACCAAAGCCATTCATACCAGTGTAAGTAGTGGCTGAACATAGTACTGGGGGAAGTTGGGAAGTTACTGCCTCTAACAGCCTTTAGAGAGCTAGTATAGTTCTTAAATAGTTCCTGGTACTAAAGGTGCTAAGATGGTTCACTTAGCAAACTGAATTATGTCTTTCAAATGGACAAAACACTTATAGTAAAAATTTCTTCCACCCATAAATGTGAGAACATACTTTTATTGTCAATAACTGAATGATTAAAGTGAGCAGAGATTATCCTTGGATCATTCATTGTACTAAGTAAACATAATAGACAAAACATTCCCTACTGTATACTTTCTAGAAAGTATGCTATGTCAACAACCCAAAATTTACTAGTATAAATAGAGAACAAATTGCACCTTATTAACTGACCGTTAAGCTGGCCATACACCTTTAGATCTCTCTGTGTGATATCCTTTAGATCTACCAACAACTATGTAGTGCTGGGTCCTCTGTAGTGATGGCCCGAACTGTTCGCCGGAGAACTATTCACGGCGAACATCGCATGTTC
>CM070035.1:79095237-79117577 GCA_036250615.1 Ptychadena robeensis | reverse complement strand
ATTGCTGAAATTATTGATCTACTATATTGATCTAGCTTTTCAATTTTTGCATTAATTACATTCAATTGAGTGGAAATTTATGTGTTTTTGACTGTATTTCATTATTGTCAGTAACACAAAAAAAAGTCCACTGGAGAGTGAACCCGGGTCCATCAGTCCAGATCTGAATATTCCCCTCCCCCCCCCCCCCCCATTCCCCCCCCCCCCCCCCCCAAACAAGAAGATTTTCTGGGGCAGCGGGACCTTCCCGTCTCCAGAGTAGGGAAAAGCGGGTCCGGAGAGTGTTTTTAAAAAAGACTAACATTTATTGAAACCACACACAAGATTGGGCCCTACATGCCCTCCGCATAACAGGATCATTGTACGCAGTTATAAGTACACGCCATAGTACCCCTAACAAATTGTGTCCGATTTTTGGTTTGGTTCCCATACTGCACGATGGTGAGCAGGCCCCCCAGCCCGCCTACGTTTCGTTAAAACTTCATCAGGGGCAAGAGATGTGGTGCTTCATTATTGGAACCTAATTCGATTTTAAAGAGATTATGTTGTGATGATGGATCGTCAGCCATGTGTGATCGCATAGAGTAAAACTTTGAATAATTAAGTTCTACTCACAGGCTTGTATTCCTGCTGGGTATGACCACAGTCAGTCCAGTGCTCTCTCCGCCAGGCGAACGGGGGATCAGGGAGTACTTACACCAGTAAGTTCACACGTCACTATTGGGGATGGTAGATGCATAAGAAAGGATTTAATTATTAGTGTGCCAAGGGTGTTGGTAAAGATAGGAATACGTCCCACCTAGGGGTGAGTATCGGGGGTCTATGGGAAGTGACCCAAGTGGTGTGGGAATAGTTGAGGCGCTGCTGCAGCCCAGGGGTGATTAGAGGTGAGGGTTAGATGGGGTCCACAGAGGACCCCATACACCGTGTTACTGGTGTGGTGGCGTGGGGGTCAGGGGGGTGGCGGTGAAGGGTACATTAGCCAAGTGAAATAAGGGTAACCCCAATACATGTGCCCAAATCGGGGGCCAGAAAAATAGGGGCCCCCACCAAATCATAGGCAAACAACAGAAAAACAAGTGAGTGGACGGGAATGAGAAGGATAAGTAATCAAAAATAGGTTAGTGAGGTGATGCTTACAGTGTACCAGGATTAGGGTATCTATCTGTAGATGGTATAATGACCCAATGGATGCTCGTCCTATGAGGATACCAGAGGGTTTAGGAACACGTGGGCAAAGGTTGTATGTATCCGGCGTCTAACTATCGAGGTTCGCACCTACCTTCTTCTCTTCCATTAATTGTATTACAAAACAACAGCGCTAAGGCAATACTTCTCTTTTCTAATTTTTCTCCAACCCTCTCTCTGCATCTACATCCAGCTTTTTGGGATGATAACCTTGTTCATGGCTTTGTAATTAATTTACAAAGTCAGAAGTTAAGTTTAAAATTAAGCACAAATTACTCAACATGCCCCAAGCATGTCTCCACTGCCATATTTTTGTAGTGAAAGCCCAATGATATAAGTGTCCAGAAACGAAAGAAAAGACAGATAGGCAGAGTGTGGTCGGCCCTTACTGAATAAGAGTGGTCATCACAAGCTGACAGGTTGCGGAATAGTCATTCTCAACATGTCAGACTAATTAACTTAATCCCTCCCGTCTCCTTTCATATACTACATAAAGGGACTTCCACTACTGCCTTACTTTGGGAGGGCCCCATCCCCAATTCACATTTTCAAAAAGGGGGGATGGTGAGACAGGGACACCGAAAGTAAATCTAAAGGATCTTCTTGTGCCCAAATTCATTTTAGTGGGACTCAGCGAGGGGACTATGTGTAACGGCGGGGGACCTTCGATGCCAAACTGGACAGTGGTGCTCCCTGTAAATTTCATTACAAAGACCAACCTATTGACCCTACCTGATTGCCAGCCCATACCAACCGCGTCACTTTGCCACTGTTAGGACCTCGGGTGTGTGGTATTTTATGTACTCCTCCTCCACCCGGCGGGTTCCTATTATTTGGCAAGACCACGACAGCTCCATCAACGATTTACAATCTATTAGATCATGCGAAATACGGCGGACCTTTCCAGATCCGTAGGACCCATGTGGCCCCTTGACCATATAAGGACCCCAGCAGCCTTTCCATTATTGTCTTGATCGAATTCTGAGACTATAAGGGGTGGCATTGTGGATCAACTTCCTTTGGCATACAGAGGCCCAAATGTATCCAAATTTGAAGGCCACTACCCACCAGGCGCTTAACGAACAACCAAACTATAAATGTTTCCATAGTATTGGACACTCATGGGACCAGATTCCCTCCATACCCTACTGGACTATCCATTAATATGTATACTCTGGTCCAGGTCCCACTACGTCTGGTCCTCTTCCTTTCCCCCTCTCCACTTCCCGTTCCGCCATCTCTTTCCCTTTCGGAGGTTACACATCCCCCTCTCTTCCTTCCTCCCCGAACATCCTGCATTTAACTAGAGTCGATTTGCTCTACTCTCCCCATTTAAGATTGTATTGAGACGCTTATTCCGATTTATGGCATGCTATATGATAGCTCCTAACACACCTCTTTCCATCTGTTATATTGTGACAGATAGGTCCACACTGTTTCCCTTTATATGTATGAGACCTGAACTTTACGTATAATGTTTTTGATTATACCATTGTACTCTTGTTGATACATGTTCATTTTGCGTATTGCTAATGCTAGACTGATAACCATTTGAACATCAGTGTTTTCTCTTTGATGTTTGATATTGCAAAGATGTACATTATTCTTCCTAAACTCTGTGTTTGTTTTAAACATGCTTCCCTATATTTTGATTACTTTGTTGGTATATCTGCGCTGCATCCATAGATTCTTCCTGTTTTCCTGGACCCTCCATCTCAACTCATTGGCCACCTTCCCCCACCTTATCTCCACACCCTTTCCTTCCCCCCCCCTTTTTTCCTTAACTCTCCCCCCCCCCCGTATTCTTCTCTTCTTCTCTTTTATCTTGCCCACGTTTACCAGTGTCATATCTGGACCCAACATAGCAACCGTCTATGTTTCTCCTCCCCCCCCAACCTCTATTCCACCCTGCCACCAGTACTCTGAGATGGGTACGTTTTGAGTATATTGGGGTACCCTCAATGAGGGGCTTGTTTTGGTACACCTGTATTAGGTTGGGGAGCGGAATAGATGTCCCAGGCTTCTGGGCTCTGCCGCATGCGGGGCTGCCGGGAGGGCTTTTCCTCTTCCTCCCCTTCTCCCTGCCATGCACAGGTGGTGATCTGGTACATGCCCTGTTCCCACTCTCGGCCCGCCCTTATTTCTATGGCGGACGGCGACGCCCTCGACTCCCTCTGCATTCTGCATGCTGCCCCGGTGACTCGGGATCACCGGTCGGCTGCCGCGCAGAGGTGAGGTGTTTGTTTGTCGGCCTTTTGCTAGGGCAACGCGGGTGTGGTTGTGCGATGGGGCGTGTTCCTCAACCCCACCTCTCTCCGTCCACACCCTGCGCCGGAGGGCGGCCGGCTGATGACGTCACGCGTCGCCGGCGTGCGCTCTCCGACGCACGACAGGGCCATTTAAGCACTTGGTCTTGTGTACCAACACGGATAAACCTTTGGAACCCAGACTCATATAACTACTACGAGACACTGCTCCCCTGGCATAGCACAGGGTAAGTCTTTCCAGTCTTTTCATTGAGATCTAATATATCAGGCTTATATCAGTTATTTATTCCATTGCCAGCTCCAGCTTTAACATGTTCTACTTTTTTATCTAGCTTAATAACCGGATTTAACTATGTATACATTTATTATTCTATATCTTCATACACTGCCACCTTTAGTTAGTTAAGGGGTACCATAGTACTACTAATTTACATATATATCTTATACCAGATTTTTACCTATTGACCCGACTCCATGTGGCTTTTTTCTTATACTTAAACCAATTTAATCAAATAAACTACGCCATTTCATTAGTGGGCTATCTGCTTGGAACATATTCTAGATTCAATTTTAAATTAAATATTAACACTAAAACTGTACACCTTTTATCTCTCCCCATTCTATACACCTTCTGGTCCCCCTGTTTTAAATTAATATATCTATGTTTTATCGTAGTGATGTGTAACCTTACTGAACACTTTCTTCTCAAACAGGTAGATTTATCATATTTTTATGCACCTACAGCACCCAGTACCTTGCATTCTTTTATTCTTACACTCCCACGAGCATCTATTAATCATTCACAGGGCAATTGGGCCGTCACAACTATGACTTTCGCATCCCACCCCCCCTTTTTGTGCCTGTGATTTAACACCATTATGTCAATCCTTAACACATCTCCTCACATCTTTTGACCCCACTCCTCTGACTATCAGTTGGTCCCCACTACTCACCCTATCACCCCACTATTCCATCACTCTTGGGATATCCTCGTGGGTTTCTTATTTACACCTTGGTAATTTTACAACACCCCATTACTACCATTTACTGGTAACTTTTTCTTCAACCTCCCTAACTCACTCCCCATTTTTAAACTTTTAAAATACTAATTTCAATTTAATATGAACCTTTTCACACATGTGTTTTCGAAGGTTGGTCTGCCGTCCTTGCTGACAGTGGCCCCCTGTTCCTTCTGGTACTGTGCCTTCCCTTTTTCCCCCCCTTTGGGGGCAAACCCCTACTACAGTAGATCTGCTACAAACTTTTGTTCCACTCTGATGGGTAAGTCTCATGATGCAATCTGCATAAACCCACTTATGAAATTGGGCACCACCTCCCCTCCCAATCCTTTCCACCTTCCCCTTCCCCCCCTCCTTATCCCCCACCCTTCCCCCTTTTTTCCCTTCTTCCCTCTTCTCCTTGTGCAGCTCTTATACAACCCCACTACTACCTAAACAGCTCCAGCCACTCCTCCTGATGAAGATCGTTTTCTGAAACGCGCGTCGAGGTAGTGGATCTTTGTATCCAACTGTGTGGTTCATTATTAGTAGCAGAGACTGTTGTATGGACCAGCCATATCCTTAGAAACCTCAGGATATTGTTTGACTTTATCGAAATGGCAAGAACAATTAAACAACAAAGACTTTGAACAAACCTTTTTATTTATCTTGTATTTACTGCAATTATATGTCAACATTGATGTTCATGCACTTGCTATATATAACCTTGATTCTTATACGTGCATCAAAAACCCCCCCAACACCTCAACACGATGTTAGATCTTAGGGTGTGGCGGGCCACACTTAAAGTCCCCCTGTCCCTGCCCTTTGGGCAGGAAGAAACCTCGGTTCCTTGCAGATACTGACACATACTCCAAAAAACACCCCTTTCTTGCCTTCAATAAAGAACCTTAAAATTCTTATTGATAAAGCCACCACTGATAACATCCTAACCAAACTCTAAGCCAATTTCTACACCAAAAACATCGCAACACCCCTATTTTGTTACCACCTTCCCAAAATACTTAAGAACTCGAAAAAAAAAAACCCTGGGCGGCCAATCCGTGCCTGTTATGAACAGCCTTACTGGTGGCCTGTCCTTTATGATGCTCTCCTACAACCACTGGTTACTTCCTCCCATTCATACATCAAAGACTCCACTCATCTTACCTCGGCTTTTCACTTGATGTCTGCTCCCTATTACATCTATCCCTCATGAACATAGCCTGAAGCCTCCAACACCACCTATCTAAAGCAATAACTCAATCATCAACAAGCCATTTCCTCACGAGGCCACAAAATTCTGTTTAGAACATAATATTTCTAGACAAATTTACATCCAAACTAAAGGGACTGCCATGGAAGCTAACTCTTGCACCCAGCTACGCCCAACCTGACTATGGTCACTGCGAAGACTGTATGATCTGGGACAACCACCCCTTTGCCCCACCTTGTGTTTTTATGGTCGGTACATTGTGATATTATTATCATCTGGATTGGGGACCTGAAGCGGTCAGCTCTTTAGTAAATACGTAATCACAACACCTTTAGTCTATCCTTCACCCAGTGGGTCAAGCCCCTCATCCCTCATCTTCCTTGATCTGGAACTTTCTTCTCAGGACATGGACATTACAACTAAACCCAATTTTAAACCCACAGCTGGCAAACTCCTACTTACATAAAACTAGCTGCCCATCACCCCAAGTGGCTGCAAACATTCCTAAAAGCCAGTTTACCAGGTTACACAGGAACTGGACCAAACTGAGGACTTTGTCCTCAAAGCCGTTCCAAACAAAATTTCAGATAAAGGTTTACTGTTGCTCCTCACTCATACCCCGCCTTCAAATACTCTTAATCCTCCTACACCCCACCCCCCCCCCAACCCCCAAACTGATAGAGAGCCAACCAAGCATCAAGTTAATCGCCAATTTAATAATGCATACAAACCCATACAGAAGGGCCCTAAGAAACAACTGAAAATCCTCTTCAAGACCCCCATTTGAAGGCTCTCTCACCCCACAAAACACCTCGAGTAGTATTTAAAAAAGCCCCATGCATCAGGTCCAGATTGCTCAAGCAAACGCAAAATCAGCTCCCTTCAACCTTCAAACACTATTAGGCCCAGCATCAATGAACTTAAAGGGTCTTCCAATGCAGAAAAAGATTATGTAAGACGTGTCCTTTCATCCCTAATGGCCATAAACAGTTCACAGACAACTCTGGTAAAACCCATCCCATTCGCCAATTTCTCAACTGCTCCTCAGACCACGTAATATATGTTCTGATTTGCCCTTGCAACCTGTTATATGTAGGCAGAACCATCCGACCCTTTAGAAGTCATTTTGGTGAACATAGCCGCCTTACTGAAAAAAGGTCCCCAGACCATGCAGTACCCAGGCATTTTAACCTTCAACATAATGGCTCAACTGAAGGCCTCAAGGCTTTCATCATTAAGTCCATTGATGCCAGTCTACTCCCTAATGAAAGATTTAATAAGCTGTGCTCCCAAGAAACATATTGGATATATGCCCTCAATACGCTAACCCCCCATGGCCTGAATGAAAAATTGGACATTAATACCATCATAAAATAACTAGCCTCACCACTAGTCTCCACTTTCTCCCCATCCATCACCAATTGGTGTCTGCTTAGGTGTTCACCCCCTTGATCCATTTGTCTCTGCCCCATGTTTGTGGATGTGTGTACATTCATGTTTCTCTCTATCTATGTTTTTTATATACTGTATGTGTGCATGTGGGTATATATATCCATGCATCTGTGTGTGCTGTGCCTGTTTGGTTTTTGTTTTTTTCTCTCCCATTTGTTCATTATCATTCTCCATTGTATTCTTTACTTGCATACATACAGGTGTACAATTTAATTATCCATTCTTTTGTTTATGTTTGTATCCCTGTTCAAGCATTTACTCAATACTCCCTCTACTGAGCTGCCCTGGCCTCTCCTGTCCCCTCCCCCCCCTCACCTGCAGCTGTGACTTAGCTCTGCTCAGGCATGCAAATGAAGGGGAGGGCACTCCTATGTGTGTGTGTATAAATCTAGAGACTTACTGCACCCCTTGCCCTATGGTTGAAAAAGAGCGTCTGCTCGAAACGCGTCCCATTGGTCCTATTGAGCCCCCCAGAATCTGTAAGCAGGAAGTGATCTCATCCCCAACCAGGAAGTGAGGTCCTCCTGGAAAACACATGGCCCTGAGAGATCCACTCTTGTAAACCTCTCTCATTTTGTTTTATCTTATCCTATTTCACATGATTTAACCATTTGTTGAACTAGGTTGTGCGCCTCTGTTCTTGTTCTTATTTCTCCTTTAAAACGATTACCTTCTGCCTTCTCATGTTTTTTCTAGAAATTTGGATTTTGGGATGTATAGCTGCCAGCACTATTTATTTACACTTTCTATTAGATCACATCTTTACATCTATACTACATTTTTTAAGTTTCCTCTTAACTAGGTTTATACTAGTTTATAAAAAAACTATATTACAACAGCACAATAAAGCAAATATAAAACATAACATTGAATTCCAGACCATAATTTAGTATTATAATAAAAACAGATAAAGACCATGGTCCCGGTTTACTAAATTGTACCTTGAATCTAGCAATAATGAGATGATAAATGAGAAAAAAACTAACCCAAAGATACAAACAATTTACTAATAATGTTCTTTTTCTGCAATGTTGGAATTGAGAGAGGAATATCATTAACTCATGTAGTCTTAAAATACTTTTTTAAATTAATGTTGCTGTGCATTCTCTCCGTATGTACCTTAAGTACACATTTCCTGTACAACTACAGTGCTACAACGGCAATAAAATCCCATTTACACACACAATTTAGAATGCACACTGCAGAATGTATGCAGTACGTGTCATATGGAATTAGTATATATACCTTAGTTGGACGATTAATAAGGTATGTTAATCTACACATTTTATTATAATTATGAACAATACACTTTCATCAATAAATGTTTTCACACAAAATTCACAGAAAATTGGCACATATTTAAATGCAATATAAAAACTTGTGAATATTAGATGAAATTTGTCTAAATCTTGTATGAAAAAAAATGTATGAATAGATCCAAAATGTTGGCTTACTAGATATATTTCTGAAAATTTATTTTAACTTGAATAGATTTAAAATGTATATGTGTTACAAAAGAAAATGTAAAAATGATCATTCTCCTCTATGCCTTATGATGCAAAACTCAGTGGGCAACCAGAACATTTTGCAGTCAATGCAAGGATAGAATCCTACCTACAGAAGGGTTCAATAATGCATCACTTATTATGAAATGTTACAGGATTGTATATATGTGAGGATATATATTTTATGATGGGTTGATAGCCTTGTCCAATTAGTATTATACTGACACAGCTATGACTTGCTGTAGAATAACATCCCCTGGAGATAGTTTTGAATAACAGCTTTATGGTTTACCTTTCTTTTATGTAAAATGACAGTACATCTTATAAATCTCTATTACACAGCATCCCTGGTGACTGAGACTGAAACTATTCTTTCTAAACTTAAAATATATACAACTAGAAGTAATATTTCACCCAAACATTCTCTAGGTTTTCTAGCACTTCTTCTCCCTAATCAAGAGATCACCCATAACTCTTACAAATGAACTAATTCACCAAATGTTTCCTATGTAACAGAAAATGTAATTTCATGTTTAATAGTAGGTCTAAATTTTTACTTATGGATTAAACTGCAATGTAAATAGATATAAATAATATGTGAAGACCTTTTTTTCTTTTTTCTACTTTAACATAAACGTCTTGCAGCTCTTATGATCCTAGGTTTTGTTCTTCATTTATGTTTATCGATCCATTGTAATTCCATTTATGGATTTGTAAGACGCATATACTTTACTTTAAAAATTTCATTCATTGTTGTTAATGAAAAATAGATATGAATGATACCAACCTGATGACCACACTAAACGGATCAATGGGGCTGTGCTCTAAACAGGATAGTCCAATCATGGGAAAACTATGATCTGCCGGCCACATTTGGAGGTTTTGTTTATTCCAGTCTACAATCTATTCCCCTCTGCTCGTCCACTTCATATGTGGATGCCTTTGCAGTAAATGAGCAGAGGGGAGAACAGCACATGCTTGATTCAGAAGCTTTTGGAGTAGTACGTGGTAATACGTGGAGGGAAGACAAGGTGACCAAAGATGAAAGTAATGAAGGCTTAGGAGTCTTTATCTACTAATATGACTTGGATCCGTTATGGTCAGGATGTAAGTTTTCATCTTGTTATGTAATTTCAGCCTTTTGATATCTGCCATCAGCTTAGAATTTACTGTGTGGTGTTAGAAGAGTTAAATCAATATATAGCATAATGTTAAAAGCTGTCATCACTTATCCCCTTACCCAAGAAGATTGTGTTCTTCTAGCATTGCTCAAAGCATCATTTAATGTTTTCTACTTTGTTGAAATATAGAATATACACATCTTAAAACCTTTGCACCAGATGTAAATAAGAAATACAACTTATTTACCACATTGAGTACACATATCCAGACTTAGTGAGAAAATGGATACCCCTCCTCACACCATTTGAAAAGCTGACAAATGTTTTTTGTTTACTCATATAAAAAATATTTAGAAAGCTATATATATTAAACCAAGGTTCTCCATTTGCGTCATACAGTAGTTTTGTTATCCCACGCTATCTTACCAAAACATTTTACTGTCTCATTTCTTGTTATAAATGCAGAAAGTGTAAGCAATAATCTGCAGATATAATGAAAGTTAAACAAATAATAGTTCACATTTTCCTAACACATTTGAAAACTAAGGAATACAGAACAAATATAATAAATCAATATAAAAAATATAATAAATAACAATGCTTGCAACAAATCTTTTTTTCTCTCCTCAGTTCCAACAGGTTAACCTTACTTACAGCAAGCTGAACATTTATTTTCCGATAAATCTGCTCAAAATCTGTTTAACCACCTCTGCTAGTTTTTTGTGTTTCTGCAGACTGATATACTGTATAACAAATAAGTCATTAACCCTCTGGGCCTTTTGCCTATGGCACAAGCCACATGCAATCACATCAGATTACAATGCAATCCACCGCAATTCTGTGCCTACCCCCCTTCACGTCCTCAGCATCACCAATGACACCGGGGATGTGCTGTAAAAAGCGATGCCGCCTCCATTACATAGAGGTCAATGGTGCTGTCCCCCTCTCCTCTCCATAATCACAGATGATGTAATCAATGAAAGGCTCCCTCCGGACAGGTGAGTATGCCCATGGTTATTTTGGGGTGAGTATTGTTATTAACCTCCCTAGAGCATTGCTGAGGTCCAGATTTCTAAAACAAAAGTGCTTCATAGACTTTAATGGGGAATAAATATGCTGTAGGCCTGTAACTTACCAAAAGATGTCCATACAAGGGTCTAGAAGATATCTTGAATAAAGGAATGTTTGAAACACAAAATGATGTAAAATTTTTTTATTTCATAATAAAATTAACGAGAAAACACAACAATTGCAATAAAGTGCATATGCCTTTTCTCTTTCTTGAGCAAGGTTTAAGTACTAAAAAAAATCATGCATAGCATAGGTAAAAAGATACTATAAAAGATTTGTTTTGATTATTTTAACTGAACAATATTCATTTGCTTTCTATCTGTTAGCTTGGTCTCCAGACCAGAGTTGCTGTGAAGTCTTCAAGAAGCTATGTACACCCAACCCACCAGTCATGATCTAGCTAAACTCATCTTATGCACTTTATGTCCCTTGCTGACAATTCCCCTATTATTGGGATGTAAAGTAAAGATATAAAATCCTTACCTGTAATTATTCTTGAATGCCAATTATCGCAACTCCTCTCTCTTCAAAAACACAGCAACACATCTTCAGCTTCTCTCACCTAACAGTATGTTTTCAATTGTCCAGTGGCTGTTTTAATCGCATTCAATTAACCCCGCAAGACTAGTATTTACACAAGGTCAAACATCTTGGCTGCCACAGATGACAGCAGAGCAGGTAAGTATATTGTGTTAGGATTTTGGAATGACTTTGTGAAACCATTGTGAAAGCTCAGAAGTAGGTATACATTTAATTTCATCATTTTTGTTTCTTACTGAATAATATTGAGCAGCACAGAAAATCAGTTACTGAATCTAAACAAGGTATATATGAAAACAGAAACAATGTCCTTAGTATTAGGATGAAAGGTAAAATTCTAAGCAAAATCAACCTTAGTTCACATTTTTTTAGAATCCGTATTGACAGACTTACATATAAGATTTACCTCAATCATCTTTTGTTATTAAGATCTATTTAATAAGAAAAGTGTTCGTTTTAGGGCACAAATAATTCATGACATGACACATGCCCCAAAGGGTTAATCTCAAATATCTATTTTCTAATAGAACAAATACAAAGTAACTCCATCAGCAATGTGGAGTTAATTTCTTCTTTAAGTACAGATAATGTAACTAAATATTGATTTATTCTTTGTCAGTATCAGCATAACTTAATGGACCCCTAAGAAAGGAAGATCTTTGCAAAAATATAGTGAAAGCTGTAAAAGGAAGCAGGCACACAAATAAAGGGGGATATAGACAAGCTTACTGTCCTGACTAACAAATCGGCTCAGAACAGGGGTGGACAAACTCTTTGACCTGTGGGCCATGGGTTTTTAAATGTGACATAAGGGCCGGACCAAGAGACTGCAAGTGCTGCTTGCCATAGGGTTCCTACTTCCTTGTAGCTAGGACAGGATATTTAAAATAATAAAATATGTAAAAAAAATAGAACCTTTAGATAGAGAAGCTTAAACATTCTATTGCAGGCAAACCATGGCCTCTAGGAAACAATCCAAACAATTATCCTTTAGGTGTTATCTTCACTTATTGCTGAGAATGAGGGGAGTCAGAGTGTCTTGACACTAAGGAGACAACGGGCTAAATTAAAAGACTTAATGGCCAGTTTTGGCCCCCGGGCCTTAGTTTGCCCACATCTGGTCTAAGATGTCCTCGAGATGTGTTCGCTTTTAGAATACAGCTCTTTCTTGGTATAAAAGAGAGTTAATGTTCCGGGTTTTAAAAACTTTTGCGGAACTAAAATGCTGCTGGCAAACCAGTTAAACAATCTAGTTCAAAATAAGAAAGAAATGATGAAAGCAGGTTAATTGTCAACAACAAAATTGTTGACTAAAAGATGTTTGGGTGAATTTTATTGTTCTCTGTCACATAAACATTGGCACTTTGTAATTAGTAGATGAATTCATGTAGGGTAATGTGAGTGGTATACAAAGTCCTCAGAAATACACAACATCCATACTGGTTTTCTGAAACAGCAATACAGGTGCATTGCAAATTAAAGAAGCAGAAAATATACTTTTCCCATAGAACCAGAAAATATACTTTTCCCCTATTTAGAGGGGAGGCAATATGCAAAATGCTATATGTATAATTAGAGAATATGTCTGATGTAATAAATATAGGTGTTAAAACAAACTCATATAAAAGGAAAAAGAGGTAATAAAAATGTAATACAGTTTACCTGAATATTTATTGAACCTGCACAGCACACATTTTATCTTAACCAGACATATAAAAATTGAACATCCCCAAGGTCAATTTGCTCTATGAATTTCCACTGCCTCGCACTGGGAGCAGCTGAAAATCAAATACCAAAATAAAATGTATATTCATCATACATAAAATCTTGAATGTTTTAATTTATCTTCCTTCTTTAATCAAACCATCTT
The DNA here is from genome assembly GCA_036250615.1 of Ptychadena robeensis. Taxonomy (NCBI): domain Eukaryota; kingdom Metazoa; phylum Chordata; class Amphibia; order Anura; family Ptychadenidae; genus Ptychadena; species Ptychadena robeensis. The sequence continues at coordinate 79,104,349 of CM070035.1, read as the reverse complement.
AGAACTCAACAATTTATACATAGGCTAGGAAAACAATTTATATTTTGTTAAATAAACAGACTGGAAATGAGTCAATGAGCTTTATAATTAAGGATTATTACCATTTAAAGACACCACTGTCTTGACTGAGCATGACCAAAATGTATTGAATAGATTGTATCAAATCGACTCATCACACCGGAGGATTATGCAGCGAAGACCTGATTTATTAAAACAGTTCTGTTAGAAAGAAATATGAACACTTAGAACAAGTCATGCTTTTCATATTACATGAAGAATAATAAATTGCTGAGTACATATTATAGATTTTTTTTAAACATCTATGCTAGGCTATGGCCCATAAAGCTCAAGTGAAGAGATAGCAAGATTTACAAGATTTATAGCATCATAATAGTTATAGGTCATAAGCAGAAGAACAAACCAATATCTTGAGCTCTTATAATTGTTTGATATAAATCCAGACAGGATCACTAAAAAACCCAGGTGAAATAAATAACAACATTATAAAACAAATAGGTAACTTGTCTTATTTCGATTATAAAGATAATATAATTATTGAAGAAATGTTAAGCAGAGTTCCAATGAAGGACAGGTATGAGTCACATGGTCTTTGGCGCTGCCTTTTTGTGTTGCTCTGGAAGAAATAGAAATTCCACATATTACAAAAAGGCGAAAAATTTCATCTCTGTTGTGAAATTGTTCAAAAAGGATTGCAGTCTCAGTGCCTAATGGCCTGATTTACTTGACAGAATATTAACAATTAAAACTTATACATTTTCTATATTCAATGTATCGAATGGGTGGGCTTTAGTCTTTAATCAAAATTACAAAATTAAATTAAATGTTTCTATTTAACCACTCACTAACTCTAAAAAGTGTATTCTTCACATTACACTACTATTTATTTTATACTAACACAAAACAATGAATTATTTTATGTTTGATTATATTTTTCTGTTACTTTGGTTTATGGAGGTGTTCATATGTAATAGTTGGACATTCTAATACAGTTAAAACTTTAATTTGTTGCCAGAATGCTACTGTTGAGATTGCATCCACAGAACTATACTTAATGCAATCCAGTATGCAATTGGATTTGCTAATGTCAGCGCAAACCACCGTTGGATCCGGACCCCGGTCCGGATCCGGACCCAAATAGGGTCACATGTGGACCGGCGGCTCATTCCTCCCCTCTATACTTACGAAGAGAGGGAGAGGAGCTAATGCCCATCCAGCCTCCGCCCCCCCCTCTCCCCCGATGTGAGTGTGACAGGCAACAGGATTCTGTGTTCCCTCTGTCTAATGCTTCCTGTAACTCCTCCTGCAGATACGTCCTCCCCAGCCAATCAAAACGCAGGAAAAGGACACACCCTCCCCTCTCTCCACTGCACTGTAGAAACTAAGCTGAATACTTTGAACATTCATAGCACGAAAATCATTGATAGTATATTCATGAAACTTTCACGGTCAGTAAAGCTCCCCTACTACTACTTGCACCCCGAGTTTCACCCCTCTAGCTACAACACTTATACGTTAATTTCAGCTAAAATACAGCTATTAAATATTGCTTCCCTATGAGCATAAAGCACTACTCTGCTGCATACACGCTTTCACTTCTATTTTGAACACATCTTTGAAACTGCATGGTAGAACCTTGACATTTTGGGGGTTACCAGTTAACCCCTGAGACTACATCCATGCAAATTTCATATGTTTAAGACTGTGTCCTGTATAGACTATAGGGAGAATATTTATATAAATGTACTCGACTACGTCAGCCTTCTGTCCGGCAGACCGGGTCAGCGCTGTGAAAACTGACGATCCGCCGGCAGTGCATGGTAAAATTCCAAACTCCGGACCTCAGACGGAATGGAAATTTTGTAAGTGGACCTTTGAAATTTATATTTGAGTAGACCTGCTTTATGCCATCATCAAAGTGATGGAGGCTCAGACAAACAGATCAGGAGCTCTGACGGGCTATGGATACAGCCCTGCCATACCCCCATTGCCATGAAAGGGTGGCTTGTGCACTGCGCTAAACTCCCTGCCTAAAACATATGGAGCCCTAGCCTTACTCATTAATGTTATCTCCTGTTATCTCCTGGATAAATGAGTGTGGGTGTTGTTACTGCTTGTTTATTTTATATAAAACAACAGCTAAGAAGAGGGAAAAGATATATACAAGAAAATTAGGAGCGGGAGAAATATCTCTCGTCCAATTTGGCTCCCCCTTGAAAGATCAAGGGCAAGGGGACTTTTAAGGTCACAGGTGTATGTAACAAGCTATTTAAGCTAAGCAGCTAAAACCATATGTACATTTTATTCCAAAAGTCTAACACAAAACATATGCAGGCAATCTCCACAGGATATCATGTACAGTGGCTGATAATAAAGTCTCTAGGATACATCACTGTAAGTCACGTCTCAAAAGACAAGTAAGATGGTAACAGATATGGATAAAGGTAAGGTGCAAACAAAAACCCTGACGCACGTTTTGTTGAATACTTCTTTGGGGGGTGTGTGTATCTTTATCCAGATATTAGGCTTAAATCTGAGGAGTTTATACCGCAGAGGAGGGGGAGAGACAGTATACAAAAATAATAATAGAGGGAAAAGATAGTACACTATAAATACTGGATTTACCAACTTTGTGGCCATGCTCACAATTTCAGTTTACATAGTATGCCATGTTTTCTCAAGGTGTTGCTCTTAATTAATTCTTTGAAAATATAGGCAATAATAGTTTATTGTTGCAGATAAACAGCACATTCCTTAATGGTCCTCAGTCTGATTATGAGTGTGTGTACATAGACGTTAAAAAAAGAATAGAGGAATACATAGGCAGCATTAAGTAGGTCATATGAAAGGAGGTTTAGCTGAGGGTGAAATGCACCAGTCAGTGAATTTTAAATTGATACAACACAAGGCCAGACATCAAAATAAGGTGGAGCTCTGAGGAGCAAGGTGGGCTGACCTGGGCTAAAATGGTGTTGGCAGTTTACATAAATGTATATGTCCAGGGCTGTTTCTAGCATTTGGGGGGCCCTATGCAAAATTGTTGCCTGGGGTCCCTGTCGACTGGAGGTGGGTTGCTTTGCTAGCAGAAAAGTTGTTGGGGGGGGGGGGTATGCTAGCAGAAAAGTTGTTGATCGTTAGGTGGGGGGGGGGGTTGTGCTAGTGGCACACATGCATAATGATGGTGCATGGGATTATGCACACACGGGGACCCTGTATATGCCAGAAAAAGTTGACATATGAATAATACAAGATAAAGGAATAAAACAATGGAGATATACATTCACCGGCCACTTTTTTAGTCACACCTTGCTAGTACCGTGTTGGACCCCCTTTTGCCTTCAGAACTACCTTCATCCAATGATGCATATCTCCCGTTCCACCACATTCTATTGGATTGAGATCTGGTGATTGTGGAGACCATTTGAGTACAATGAACTCATTGTCATGTTCAAGAAACCAGTCTGAGATGATTCGAGCTTCATGACATGGTGCATTATCCTGCTGTAAGTAGCCTTCAGAAGATAGGTACACTGTGATCATAAAGGGATGGAAATGTCGCGGCAGAAATTGAGGCTCATCAGAATAGGCAACATATTGTCCAATTTCAGTGTGCGAATTGTAGCCTCAGTTTCCTGTTCTTAGCTGGCAGGAGTGGCACCTGGTGTGGTCTTCTGCTATTGTAGCCCATCTGCCTCAAGGTTCGATGTGTTGTGCGTTCAGAGATGCTCTTCTGCATACCTTGGTTGTAACAAGTGGTTATTTGAGTTACTGTTGCCTTTCTATCAGCTTGAACCACTCTGGCCATTCTCCTCTGACCTCTGGCATCAACAAGGCATTTGCGCCCACAGAACTGCCGCGCACTGGATGTTTACCCTTTTTTGGACCATTCTCTGTAAACCCTAGAGATGGTTGTGTGTGACAATCCCAGAAGATCAGAAGTTTCTGGCACCAACAACTATATCATGTTCAAAAATCACTTTCTCTCCCATTCTGAAGCTCGGTTTAACCTGCAGCGGTTCGTCTTGACCATGTCAACATGCCTAAAGGTATTGGGTTGCCACCATGTGATTGGCTGATTAGTATGTGCGTCAACAAGCAGTTGGACAGGTGTACCTAAAAAAGCGTCCGGTGAGTTTATATGTCAGATATCACTGCAACAGATTCTTCTGGGAAAGTAAATGACAGAATGTGCAATGTGGCACAAGTAATTAAAAATTGTTCTTTGACTGCTTAATACACTTTGATGAATAAAAGGGAAACATATCTAAATAAGACCTTTAAATATAAGGAATCAAAAACAATGAAAAATAATAATAGCTGTATTTGTAGTTTGTACTTTCTTTGTAGTTTAAGTCTATGTACCTCACATTTTATGTAGTAATAACATACAATATAAAATCTCTGTTCCTTATTATACAGTCACTCTAAGCTGGTTAGGCAAAACATAAGACACTGCAGTTCTATTAAAATGAAGTGTGAATATAAATTGAAAAGAATCCTAAAAGTGACAAGCAAAGTTCAATCATTTCAAGCCTATCATTAAGCAGTGCTCGCTTATATAGCATCCCTTAACCTTAAGTGGAGAAGGTCACACTGACCTTCTATTATACAGACTTAGAATGGCATGGATGAAGCTATTAGTGACAAAAATTCAGTCCTTAGAAAAATGAATAAAATTTCAGTATTTTCATTATTTTCAATAACATGAACATGAAATTATATGTACACATTACATGCATTACATTTTGGATAGATCTGTGTATGTGAAATTTGATGTAAAGCTGTAAATGATGAACATAACATCAGTAAAAAAAATTTGAGTTTAACCTCCCTGGCGGTTCACTGAGGTGCAGATTTCTGTACCAAAAGTGATACAGTGCCTTTCCCTCCCCCATCGTCGTCACCGGTGACGCCGATGGGCGGAAAGGCTTTGTGTGCCCCCTACTGCGCTTTGTAAAAGGTGCAGGCACCGAAGCCAAGCGTTGCGCCTGAGTCCGGCAACGGTCGCAAGTTTATTTACGATCAGACTGGCCGTACTTCTTGCTTCATGTGGGCCGTCGTTCCATGTTTGCAATTGATCACCAAGCGATTACCCCGAATCGCTGGTGATCATTCGCAAATCAAAGAAAGCGCTATGCCGCTTTAGAGGTACAGAAATAAAAATAATTTTGGAAAAAATTTTTTTATTTTTTTTTTAGAATATTACACTTGTTTTGCTTTTGATTGGATTGGATAAAACATTTATCCAATCCAATCAAAAAAAAAAAAAATGAAAAAAATGACAAAAAAAAAATCTAAGAAAAAAAAAAGTTTCGTACCTTTAAATCCCTCCTCCCCGCCGCCGGATACTCACCGGCAGAGGAGCTGTTCACGGAGATAGCCGGAGACCTGCTATTTCCGGAACTGACAAAAACGTTTGCATGCGGACACAGATCCCACTATCCGGACACACACACCGCCTCAGCGCGAGCGTTCTGATAGCGGGATCAACTTTGAGCTGGATTATAGAAAGACATTTCTATAATCAGCGCAAAAGTTAAAAAAAAAAGATTTCAAAAAAAAAGACGGCGCCCGGGTGCCCGCTCCGTGACGTCACACTCACTCCGACCCGAAGTAAGTCTCAGAATGAGACAAGATGGCGGCGGCGGCGGAGCAGGTTAGCGCCCACTGATTGCCCCGATACCCAGTTCGGGCTATCGATAGTTTGGGCCGCTTCGTTTTGGCCCGAACGGGTTCGGCATATCGCTAGGGAGGTAAAAAACCATTGCTACTAGGATTGCGCAGTGACTAGAATATGGCTGACATTATTTTGAAATGGTAACACATTTTACTGTTTTTATTGGCCAGGGGCCTTAGGTAGCTATATTATGTGATCTCATTGTAGTCAAATTATTTGATGATCCCACATTAACCGCTGAGGCTGCAAAAAACTATATCATCAAGGAAGTGTACCCACTGGGCGAACTGAAGATGGGTCCATGTTGTGGTTCCCTTAGATACTCTGTGCAGTTACAGCGGGTACAAAGTTGAGGTACCAAGATGAGACAGAGACCTCCGTGAAACAAGCCGAGGTCAGAAGCCAGGAATCAGACAATCTCGATGAACAGGAGCCTGAGTGAAGACCGTAAATTACCTTCTTGTTTAAGCACTTCCTGTGGCCTAAGGCTTTCCTTAAAAAAAAAAAAAAAACACTTGAAGGAGGAGTACTTCACAAGGTGGTGCGTGACTTCTTGCAGCTAGCAGAGAATGTGTAATTCGTGGAAACCTATCTCTGATGCAGAAAAATGAATATGGGACAGACCAGGAAGCAGGCAGAGTTTGAAAAGTAGGGACCAGTACCACCATCCTGCGGGGATCGTCACAGATATACACATTGCAAGTCAAAAATTCCTGTAAAAAAAACCAAACAAACCAAGTAAAACAAGTCTCAATCTGACACACAACTTTCAAGGCTTCATCCACCGACTCTTCTACAGCTACCGCCCACATGGTACAATTTTAGCATTCCATCGAGGTTCGATATTCGATTGTCTGTACTCTCGATTTACAAAAAATCAACACTCGGAGTGTCATTTAAGCAAGTTCTCCACATGGGAGCATAGAATGAACCAATTTTGACTGCAAATGAAATCGAAGTAATCTAAATTGTCGATGGATTCATTTGTTTTTTAACAGAACTTTTTTTTTTTTTCTCATGTCCTATGTAATAGCGCACATCGAGATGATTGAATCGACACAACACAAAACAACTTTCAGAAATGTAGTTCGCTCATTGATCAATCAATCCAAGGACCACATGTTTTCCAACTTGTCTGATCACTTTTCAATTGACGAGTTTACTCACAAACTTACAATGAACGTCAATTGTACTATGTGGGCAGTACATCGATTAACGTTCAATCGATCTTTTTTTTTTTCGAAAATCGTCTATAGAAGGCTAAAATTGTACCATGTGTGGCTAGCTTAAGACTGTCTCTACTCTCTAGAACCCCATCTATTGTCCTAGTAGGCTTGCTTTAACCTTAATCACATTTAACAAGCACTCAAACTCACCTCTTCAATCTCACATACCTACCTATACCTATTTTGAAAATCACTAATTAACCAAAGTACATTGTTTACTATCTATTGTATACCATGCTCCCTCATATCACATATTGTAAGATCAATTAGACTGAGTCACCTTCCTACATGTCATAGTTTTGGGTCAAGCACAAAAGATATCAAAGGCAAATTGCCTGCAAACACACGCCTAAGATCAAAAGGACAAGTCAGAAACAGCAACCTTTATGTTATTCTTTAATATTTACATCTTCAACAAAAAACATTTTTTTTACAATACAGTTCAAGTAGAGCTTCAAACAAAATACTTTCACTTTATTATTTAAAGAAGGATTAGCTACTCAGTCATGTTTTATTGGTATTGTTTATTTTTGTTTTCATAGCTATTATTATGAAAAAGGTTGTAAAGTTTTGAATGTTTTCTTACTGCTGTCAATAGAAAGAACACTGCAGAACACTCTCTTCTGGGAAATATGCAAGCTGTTTTCTTATAATCATAAAACATATCTTCACTGAATCAGGCAAACTGTGCTTGGATATGTTGTGTTGTTCACTTTTTGCCATCAGCTGTAAAAATGTTCTAATACCCAAAATGATCACAGTACTCCTCTCCTGGTGAACTGTAAAATGAAGCAGAACCGTTACCTCAGCCAGATAAAACTTTACTAAGTACCTAACAAAATAGTTGTTAAATGATCCCATTACTCCTGTGTCTCCTACAGCAAACAACACCGCAAAAGGTTATTGACATGCAACAAAACACATCAACATTACTAACAAAATGATGGAATTCTAATTTCTTAAGCTACATTCTCAGCCAAAATGATCAAAACCTCTCCTTCACTCTACATCAATGGTTCACAACCTGTGGTTCACAGGGGCCGTTCTATGAAAGCATGCACCAGCCCTACCAAGCACCAGCACTCATGCCCACAAGCGGGATGGGAAGTTAGGAGAGAGAGTAATGCCCCCTAACTTCTAACTTCAGAGGAATGGGGCTTACACTTTACACAAGGTTGGAAAATATAATGGAGGGGACATTACACTTACCTGATTGTGCTGGAATTGACGTCGCGGAGTGTGATTCCAGTATCACTTCTGGGGTTGCAGAACTAAAAAGATTGAGAATCACTGCTCTAAATGATCAAGCAATGAAAACCTTGCAATTTTACAGTCCTTTAAAATTTTATTGTTGGCTATAAAATATAATGTGGAAGATAACAGAAAAGTTGTGTGTATTTATCTAGAATAAATTCCCTTAATTTCCAATATCTCTCAACCTATCTCAGGGACACCGATCTCCTCAACAATCTAATTTCATACTACAATTAGAAAACAGCAAATAGCAGGTGATCATCTCACTTTACACTTACTCTATGAAGGGAGCCTCCAGATCAGCCAGATTCTTTTAGACCAGTGGTTCCCAACCTGGGGTCTGGAGTTTGCAGGGGGGTGCACCATCAGTGGCATGAAGGGGGGGGGGGCGTTACAAAGAGAGGCTAGAAGCTCAGCTCCATGCTCTCTCTCTGTAAAAAGCGAAAGTGGTAATCCAGGCTGGACTTTGATATGTAAACAAGCAGCACATTTTGACAAATTTTCTTGACAAATTTTTTTTTAAATGGGGGAATTTAATTTTGAAAATTTCACTATTGTTAATTACAAAGCATCTGAACATGGTATCATCCCCATAATTGCTGAAAGTATAAGGAAGGGCTGTGTGCAAGTTATAAGGTAGGGGCATTACCCCAGGATGGGAGAGTTGTGACAGGAAAAACTAATTTTAATGCATGTAGGTGGGTAGGAGTTGGGGTTGGGGAGGGCCTGGCTAGGAAAAAAAATCTTGGGTATAACTGTTTAAGATAGTGCTTTAACTGCCACTGATAACACACTTCAGATGAGGAAAAGATTGTCCACATGTGTTGTATATTTAAGTGGATAACTTTACTGAACTACAGGAATATATACTGGTTTCAGCAGCCCATACACGGGTCAGATTTTCAATCAATCGACTTAAAACAATCAATTTTTTAGT
>CM070035.1:79056576-79067467 GCA_036250615.1 Ptychadena robeensis | reverse complement strand
TAAAGAGGATGATGTGGTCAAAATACTCATTTGCCTAATAATTTTGCACTCCCTGTAGAAATCGTCAAAATGGTTGAATAAAAATTCGACCATCTCTGTACAGAGTCAAAGATTTCTATAACAATATGAGAAACGAGTTGAGGGCTTTTTGATTCCTTTCATCCCTTCTCACCATAACCTTCATGGGTACTTCAATATGAGAAATACAAATCTAGTTATTTAAAAAAAAAATTTTTTTAACAAAAATACAATTTTTACTGAATTGATGAGGTGCAATATGTTGCGTGATGTGATAATATTGGTACTGGATTTACTGGAGGCAACCTGGAAGTCTGTAGATAACTCCATGTCCAAGAAAGCTAATACAAAATATTGACACTTTGGGCACAATTTTTAACTTGTACTCATTTTTGTTGCCAGATCTTTAGATATTAAAGCAGACTTACCACCAGCACTAGAAATGTCCGATAATAGGGAGGAATGTATATAAATACAAAAAAAGATCCCTCACAGCCCCTCCTCTCTCCCTGGCTTGTGCCGTGGCACACCCAGAGGTCAGTGCAGAGATAGATGGGCAAATCTCTAATCTCTGCTCTGCATTAAAACAAATAAGGCAAATTTTCGAACGACTCGAGTATAGGCCTAGGGAGGTAAATGCAGCAACTAAGGCTCAGAAACACACAGCAAATGTATACTTGTTTGAGGTGTAATTATTTAATTCAGTAGACTTGTGAGTTAATTACAAAGCCCCTGAACATGATATGATCACTAGAAGTGCTGGAGATGTAGAGGAGGGATGTGGGAACATTGCAAAAAAAAAAGTATTGTTCTAGTATATCAGGTTTTTGCACAAAATAAGTTAAAATTTTACTTGACTTTGAACCTAATTTATGCAAAAACTACATATACTAGAGCAATAATTTTTCAAATGTTCCCACAACCCTTCTCTACATCTTCAGCAATTTTGGTGACGATAGCATGTTCGGGGCCTTTGCAATTCACTCATAAAGCCCAACTACAAAATGCACAGAGTAATGCAAACACCAGGTTTTTCAGAATTTATAATATGAAACCACAATTTTTCTAGGGGAAAATGAGAACATAAAAGCAGATAGTGGTTGTAACAAGTCACCTTTATAAGGGACTATAGAACATCATGGATGTTTGTTAGCCATAAAAAAGCTTATTAAAAGGTAACATATCATAAGACAAATATGAGACTGACATTTCAATTGGTTATTCTGTTTTTAAATAAAGTGGTCAAACTATACATACTTTTCAGTTTATTTTCACACCTTCAGGGACCCTAAATGGCTTGACCAGCTCTTCCTTCATGTTTCCAACCCAAAACATGGCTCAGCCACCTCCTTGGTGACGTTTCATCCTTGTTTGGGACTGGGTGGCCATCCACAACTACTACTATCCACTACTTCATCCATCTGGATCATTCAGGGTGTAGCACGTCAGAAATCAAGACTGAATATTAAAATTCATGGATTTCTGGGTATGCACCCATTGAAATTAATAGGGTGCATACCCAGAACGCAGCCACTATGATCTTGCTGCATTTCAGCAAAACGTAGTGGAGTTTTAGCACTTTCAGGTTTACCATATGGTAGAGATATAGGGTATGGTAAGTTATCTTACTCCCTTGTTTCCGTCTAGCCATTCTTAAGGCAGTTTGTTTTTGTGGTGGGCTTTGGAGAGTCCAGGAACAATGGAGGGGATTGGAGTTTGTCTTTCCTGTTTGTGAAAGAGGTTGTAGTCACCTACATTATATTGTGCTTATAATACTACTTAAAATAGATTTTTCTATTCTGTAAAACCACTGCTTTCCTGCATCAGAATGATTTACTATATAGGTTTGCAGACACTCCTTTATGGTTTGAACCATGGTTACAATTAGTGTTGATGTGTGTGTGAATATTCGAATATCACATTTTTATTATGAATATCAGCACTTCAAGAATTCGCAAAGATCTCGAATATAGTGTTATATTGTCGTAATCACGATTATTTTATTTTTTTTTGTTTTAACATCGGTGGTTATCACAAAAATATGTGAATTTTCGCAATGAAGGTAATAATGACGAAGGATATTTGTTGTGAATTTTAGGTGAACAATTTACCTAAAAAAGTTCTAACCATACAATCTTTGTCAATTGATTCTGCATTACTTTAATCAAAATAGTATATTTTAAGGACTACCTAATTAATCTGTAACCATTCAGACAGACTCTTAGGCTTCAAAGTTGGTGGTGTAGTAAATTGTCTACTGTAGGTGTGTGCATCTGAGCCCACATGAAAACATTAGTACACATTTAAATATACTGTACTATTCCTGGTTAGGCTAGTTTATTTTTTTATTTGTATTGTTAATATTGTTAATGCTATCTACATATCCTGCCTGCAACAGGATAAGTAAAGGTGTACTGTGATTCACAGAATAAAATGAAAGTAATGTCTGATTCAAGTCATTATAAAAACAAAGCAAGTTATCAACTCACAGGATCTGGTCAGCCTCAATATTTTTATAACTAGCAATTTCCAATATACAGTCCATCATTTAAAATTATTTTTTAAAGTTCTTTCCATTGCTTATATACTCATACTTCTATTTGAGCTCAAGGTACTACTCTTAAAGCTTATATATAACCATGAATATTGACAGTCCATTCACAGCAATTATTCAACCATGCTTAGCAGTAACAATCAAATCAGTGTTCATCACACGTCAATAGGTAAAGCTCTCCCAGACTGCTTGCCAGACTTCTAATGTTTATAAATATTGATCTTCCTTATGGTCTGTAGGGATGTCCGTTAAAATACTAAGTATATCTAAAAATCATATATTTAAACTTGCATTTCAAACATACAAATAACCTTTATTTGTAAAATATGAAAAAACAATTAGTGAACAAAAAAAGCTGTGGTGTGTGGTACTATGAAAAAGGAATACATTATAATAGATATACAGTGGCTTGCAAAAGTATTCGGCCCTCTTAAACTTTTCCACATTTTGTCACATTACAGCCACAAACATGAATTAATTTTATTGGAATTCCACGTTAAAGACCAATACAAAGTGGTGTACACGTGAGAAGTGGAACGAAAATCATACATGATTCCAAACATTTTTTACAAATAAATAACTGCAAAGTGGGGTGTGCGTAAATATTCAGCCCCCTTTGGTCTGAGTGCAGTCAGTTGCCCATAGACATTGCATGATGAATGCTAATGACTAAATAGAGTGCACCTGTGTGTAATCTAATGTCAGTACAAATCCAGCTGCTCTGTGACGGCCTCAAATGTTGTCTAAGAGAATATTGGGAGCAACAACACCATGAAGTCCAAAGAACACAGCAGACAGGTCAGGGATAAAGTTATTGAGAAATGTAAAGCAGGCTTAGGATACGAAAAGATTTCCAAAGCCTTGAACATCCCACGGAGCACTGTTCAAGCAATCATTGGCCATTGGACAAGGCCGTCCAGCTTAACTCACAGGCCGAACAAGAAAAGCACTGATCAGAAATGCAGTCAAAAGGCCCATGATGACTCTGGACGAGCTGCAGAGATCTACAGCTCAGGTGGGGGAATCTGTCCATAGGACAATTATTAGTTGTGCACTTCACAAAGTTGGCCTTTATGGAAAAGTGGCAAGAAGAAAGCCATTGTTAACAGAAAAGCATAAGATGTCCCGTTTGCCACAAGCCATGTGGGGGACACAGCAAACATGTGGAAGAAGGTGCTCTGGTCAGATGAGACCAAAATGGAACTTTTTGGCCAAAATGCAAAATGCTATGTGAGGCGGAAAACTAACACTGCACATCACTCTGAACACACCATCCCCACTGTCACATATAGTGGTGGCAGCATCATGTTCTGGGGGTGCTTCTCTTCAGCAGGGACGGGGAAGCTGGTCAGAGTTGATGGGAAGATGGATGGAGCCAAATACAGGGCAATCCTGGAAGAAAACCTCTTGGAGTCTGCAAAAGACTTGAGACTGGGGCGGAGGTTCACCTTCCAGCAGGACAACGACCCTAAACATAAAGCCAGGGCAACAATGGAATGATTTAAAACAAAACAAATCCATGTGTTAGAATGGCCCTGTCAAAGTCCAGTTCTAAATCCAATCGAGAATCTGTGGCAAGATCTGAAAACTGCTGTTCACAAACGCTGTCCAACTAATCTGACTGAGCTGGAGCTGTTTTGCAAAGAAGAATGGGCAAGGAGTTCAGTCTCTAGATGTGTAAAGCTGGTGGAGACATACCCTAAAAGACTGGCAGCTGGAATTGCAGCAAAAGGTGCTTCTACAAAGTATTGACCCAGGGGGCTGAAAAATTGGTTTTTCATATGGAATTCCAATAAAATATATTTATGTTTGTGGCTGTAATGTGACAAAATGTGGAAAAGCTCAAATATTCAAATACTTTTGCAAGCCACTGTATACATTAATAAAAATGAAACTTAAAAGAATGTGAAGTATAAATGAAGAATATCTAACTACAAGCTTATATAAAAATAGTATTAACCTGTCTCTTGCAGCTATTTGCAAAAGCCACAACCCCCAACTGAGAGCCATCTTTTTGAAAACGGACCCTACATTAAGTCCCAGAATTATTTGCTGGCCCTAAAACCTTTATAGTACCATGCAAACATTCATTCTGGATTTTTATGCCCCTGTGTAAGCAGTGGGGTACTTACTGCATCCTTTTTCATTTAAACGGCAGCAGTACAAGCTGACATTGTTGTACCATTATTTTATATATTTAAATTATTATTCAATATTTATTTAAATCCTCTTAAATGTCCTTCAACAATGCTTTCTCTTCCGGCGCTGCGTCATAGAAGTTACTGTGTGTGCAAAGCTAGGTGTTACAATATATTTGGTAATATATTATTTATTTCTCTAATATGTCTCATAGTGTCGATCTCTGAATGATGACAGTAAGACTATGTTTCCATTATACGTCGGGACCTCCTCCACTAAGCGTATTGCTTGGTGGGGATCCCGACCTTGCACATAGCCTTACCTGCTCGGCGGATGCTGTGTCTTCACTGCGCCGAGCCGTTACGCCGATGCAAGGCTCAACGTAGTCGAGTACGTTGAGCCTATGCATCGGCGGATGTGTAAACAATGGGTCCACCGTCAGGCAATGTCTATGTGTTCCGTCAAATGGAAACAAGCCCTTAATGGCTTTTTTCTAGTTGTAATTAAATAGCCACCAAAGAAAGTATTGGTGAAGTGATTGGAATATTATGTTTTAAGAATACATGTTTTAAGAATCAAGGATTGTTATTGTACTAAGTAAAGACGGCAAAGACTGTAAAGACTTTTTCATTTAAAGTGGATGCCTTATGTGGATGCCCTATGAACACAAATAAAATTAAATATTAGAAACTGACAAAATGAAGTGTAAAAGCAAATGCTAATTTTAATGAAACTCCCCCAATCCCCTCCTCAAATATATTGCACCAAATCCTCCAACCTGAGAATCTTACTCCCCGCGTCCAGATCTAAAGCAGAGGGGGCTGAACAGACAGGCAACAGACACTGACATCCAGACAGAACCTAAAGGAACCAAAGAGGTACAAAATAGTGTTTAAGTGTCCGGAGTTCAGGAGAAAAATCAGGAGTGAAAATGCTCATAGTCTTCCGGCTATCAAGACAGATGACCTCAACCCAGCCCATGTTTGCAGGGGGCCACCTACTGGTGACTGTGGAAACAACCCAGGGAAGGGCAAGCAAAGTGCCACCGGCAGGCAGTACCCAGTACAGCCAGGGTCCTCCCACCCCATCTGTAGGTTTACATACCATTCAAAGTTTCCTAAACATTTGGCAGAAGTGTTTAAGGATGAAGCTCCACCAAAAACATGAAGCCAGACCAGTTGTTTTTTTCCAAAAACAAAGCTTTTAATTGGTTTTGAAGAAACAAGCATTTTCTTATTATTCCAATATATAGTTATAAACTTTTTGTTGTACCCCAGTTTTTCGGTTTATCTTTTATCCCCAAAAGAAGAATAGAAAACAATCTATTTGGTCCACGAGGTTTCCAATTAGTTTTTTTATTGCAATTGAATCCGTATGGCAATCAAAACCTGTCGAGATGTCAAGGGTATGGTATGTGGAAACAGTTGTTTTTCTCTCTATTTATTTATTTATCTATCTGCATTCTGTCTATAATTCTACTTCCATTTGCCTTAAATGCATCGTCAAAAGTCGTTTGTAAAAAATTCTCAAATGTTTCCCATTATTCATCGCTGCTTCTAATACTTCCGAGCACAATGACCAATATGTTACACTTCATTTTGTCTGTGACACTGCACAGCTCCAGTGTTAAGTAAAGATGACTTATGGCAGAGCAGAGCCCTAGGCAAGGTAGAAGCTTTGGGCAGCCTTTACTCCTTTGACTAACATTGAGAAGGATTGCGACCATTTGCATTAACACCCTTCATTGCTGCATGACAGTTGTACCAAAATAGTCTAAACTACTGTTGCTCACAAAGATTGCCATAATAGTCTATAAAGTTCTAAATATGATTTGTGTATATTATGCTAGCAAATTTACCTAAAATGGAGATAATATATATGTGCACAATATGAACAGCATTTGTGTAAAACATATTCTTCAAAGATAATTATATGAAAGATATGTTTATTGAAAGATATAAATATCAAAGGTCAAAAGGTGAGAACCCAACATAGTTTCTTTGATTCCTAATTGGTAAGCCATTTTTTAATAATCAAACGATGTATACCATCACCTATAAATAAACAAGACTGTTAAATGTTTACTAGGATTGTTCTATGACTAAGTTATGATGCTTTCCCCCAGTGGCTGTCAAGAGCAATGCTAATTAATTTTATTACTCATTAAGTTTAATCTTATCAAAGAGGCTAGACAACATACGCCTGTGGCGCACACTTTTATATGTATGATATAATTGTAGATAACGCTGTCATCTTACTAATATAGGAATGGCTCCTATGGGTTTGCAATTGCTACCCATCTGTTGCTACAGCTAAATAAGTGAGGTTCATGTGATCCACAAGGAGTCAGTAAGAGGCTATTTAGTACTCATATGCATCAAATGGCCATTACAATGATCTTAACAATCTTACCGACAGTTGTAGCAGCCCAAGCTGGTAAATCCTACTTAAACATATTTTTTTTGGCATATGTTAATGTTATACATAATGTAGTATCAAAAGTCATATAAAAGCATTACCGTATTTTTCGGACCATAAGACGCACTTTTTCACCCCCATAATTGGGGGCAAAAAGTGCCTGCGTCTTATGGTGCGAATGTGCGACCCCCACGGCCACTTCCCGCCAGCTCTCCCGGCACGGAGATTAGTCGGAGAGCTGGAGGAGCTGTCAGTTGAAAGATGCCGGCTGGTTTACGGCTCTCCCATCTGAACTGTGTATTTGCCTATGCCAGCAGAGCTCAAAATTTTGCTGCCATAAGAAATGAAGAGAGATATATAGATGATCATCTATATCTCTCTCTCCTGTTCGTGGGAACTGCAATCACTCCCAAGGACACAGAAACTGCAACATTGGCAGAGACTGAGAGCAGAGAAGAGTAGGAGACAGCCCGGCCCCCCTTCCTGCAGATCAGTGTGAAGTGTTCTGCTTAGAGTGTACTGCTGCTAGTGACACCTACTGGCTGGATTGAATATTGTATTCACTGAATTCATTGCATTTACCCAATTGATGTAAATCTTTTTTTCTGGTGTTCCTGCCCTAAAAACTGGGTGTGTCTTATGGTTCAGTACGTCTTATAGTCCGAAAAATACGGTAACTGATTTATTGGGAAAGCTACACAAGCAGTATATAGTTTGAGAGATCTTTTGGAGGCAAAAATGTGCATACTCCTCTAATCAAAGGTTAAATATTCCACAATGTGCCCTACACACCAAAACCCAATCATATGATCCTTTGGTCATAATTTTTTTATTTTCTCAGTCTACATTCAAGGTTTACTTTTGAGATATTTTGAGATATTGACTTAGGAGTGGTTCTGACAGCTTGGAATTTGCTCTGCCAAAGGTTCTTAATACCGGATTTAGGTGACTTTTCCTCCATATGATAAGGAAAACAAAAAAGTAAGATGGGTACACGGGTTAATACTCGCTTGATCAACACGCTTGATTATGTTGACACCACCACGCTGCTTTCGATCGCGTATTGATCAAACGGCAAATTGGTGTGCACCACTTTGCTCATCATTTCCCGTTCTATACTGGTCCCAGACGTTCCAGTTCCCTAGTCGATCGACCTTTCTTCGAACATGGGTGATTTTTGGGTCATTCTTTTATGTGTTTTATTCCAAAGTGTTTTTATTTAATGTAATGCACTGATCTACCCTTTTGAACCAAAACATACTGTATATTATACACAGTTGTGGCATGTCATTATTTGCAGGGTTTGGGTACAATCAAATGCATTAAGCTATAACACTTAGACCTTGGCTTTACTACTCCAACTTCCCTGCATTTTCCTCATGTCGAATGCAGGAATTTTGACACAAAGCAGACATGATCCAGTTTTCCATCCACAGTTTTTTGCCTGTGACGATGTATTGTAAAGCAATGGACACCTCAGATGATGCTTGATTATTTTTTGGCATGTTTTTGCTGTGATTTGCCCATAACACATGTCATGCTGACACACGTCCATGATGCCAAATGGAGACTAGGCCTAAGCTTGTTCTTTTACTATCCTGTTGCTTGCATTTTGCCATGTCCTGTGTCTTCTTTGCTGGAAATCATGTATTTCAATTGTATTTATACAATGTGGTCCTACTGTGCATGTTTCTGTTAACTCTTGGTTTAGCTGCTGTTAATGAATTTATACTGCAATTTTACCTTCTGACTTTGCCAAGAAAAGGCATAGCAGTGATTTAAATAAAAGTTTAGTGTAAGGCACAAGAGTAGACCCATATATTTTTTTTTCAAAGAATCCCAGCAGAGGGGAGGTATACAAGTTTTTGTAGACTGATTGGTAAAAAGCTATGGCTATATTCACATGGTCAGTCGGTAACCTCCCTATTGCCACCCCAGGCTGACTGTGATTACCCTGCAGGCATAACGTCACATGCCCCGGGCTGATACACTTAGGGTCCCCATACACCTACCAAGTCTGGGCTGATGGAGGAGGGACAGACTGCAGCTTGATGACGTCATCACGCTGCAGTCTGTCGCTCAGAGTATCGGCGGGCACCCTTTGGGTGCAGACCGTTAATTTGGATGGGGAGGCTGATTTATGAACATGTCCGTTCTCTGGCCGACCGAGCATGTGGGCACCTGCGAATGCGCATGCACTTTGGACTGCCGCAAAATCGCCTGCAGCTCGCTAGGTGTATGGGGACCTTTAAGCATATTATGAAGGTGGTTGGCCATGATTGACAACCACTTGCCAACTGTCCACTGCTGCATCTCTGACAGCAACTCTCTGAATATAATCTATTTGCATATTAACACATAACACAAGTGTGAAAAACAAAAAAGGTTTTCTATGGCAAAGCAACGCAGCTAGTAGAAAAAGGGCCCATAGTGTTCTTCCCATTCTACCAGTTAGGTGTATGTCAGAATTGTTCATTACATTTAAAAATACTGCTCACCAATAAAAATAAAAAGCAAGTCTACAAGTAGAGCATATATATTTATATCTTATATACAGATATTTGCACAAACGGAACTGGTGTCAGCTTGTATGCTTAAAAATAACGTTGTTAGTCTCCACAGGATAATACTTAGCAAAGGAAAACGATCAGATAACTGGAGTACTGTGTGATGAAGACTCTGTACAACCACTTTAGTTCCATCATTAAAGGCTTCTGAATGCAAGATTTCCTTTTCTTTTATTCGATGAAGAAGATTTTCTAACAAGGAACATACCACAGAAATATTTTCATATTTGGTAATGTCATATTTTTCCTGGTCCTGTATGAATAAAAAAAAATATATATATAAATAAAAATACGTAAAAAGTGTTATGTTAATATAAACCTCATAACTAAAATGCCAAAGCCTTTAAACCTTCATTTCTAATCTCCAGCTCCTGTTAACATAACTTTTTGGTGATAAATGTAATTGAACAATTATAAACCAACTTTGTGAAAAGAACAGAAGTACAGCTATCCATTCCAAGAGCATAAACTTATTTTTAGCTTAGTTTTTATTCCTGAATATTAAAACATACCCCTTTTAATGTCATTTGCATATGGCTAGTAATTTGCCTTTTTTAGGTTTACTGTTTCTTCTTCTAGTAAAGTAACATACAAACATATAATTTACAATATTGTTGTTGTTTGGGTTTTATTTAGGATGCATAAGTATGACTGAGCATGTTCATTTTGTTGCCACAATGGGAATGACTGTACTGTAAGATGAGTAAGCAAAATGAACAGGTATTGATGAATATCATTTTTCATTAAACTTTCATTAAAATGAACAAAAAGAGACATGTCAGTTTTCAATAAGACAATGTTTAAGAACAAAATGTTTCAATGTTATCATTAACGTTAGGGACCCCCCATACTTTGAAACAATTATTGATAATATATAGTGTGTGCCAAAGACCAATCATGATCTGCATCTCTGCTTTCTCTGGGTACTTATAACTATATTAATTGCAGACAATCACAATAATTAGAAGCCAAATTATTAGACCAGTAGAATCAAAAATACCCTATACGCAACCCAAATAACTATCTAAACCAGAGACAAATACGCACACTGGCACACACACGTCACAACTGAAACGTTTTAACTCTTTGCTTCCTTGTTGTGCAGGTGGATGGCTTGGACTGATGTCTCCCAGTGTGTTCCTCATACACGAGACCCCTGGGACTGCCCCGACACCTAAAAATATGGTATGTGTGG
>CM070035.1:79034003-79044207 GCA_036250615.1 Ptychadena robeensis | reverse complement strand
ACTCCACATCCGCTATTGGATCCGCTGGCTTCTGTCAAGCCTCCACCAGCCCCTGGACCATGGCTCTGATGGGCTGTGGAGACAGCCCTGTTAAGGGGGGTTTCCACATCCGTCGGGACCCCCTCCGCTAAGCGCATTGCGTAGGAGGAATCACGACGGAGCACATCCTGCTCGGCGGATGCTGTGTTCAGACATCTTCTGATGCAGAGGTTCCATGTACTCCACTATGTTTAGCCCTACATTGGCGGAACGACTTAGTGCTGTGAGAACACAGCATGCGCCAAGCAGGTTAGTGAATGTGCTCCGTCAGGACCTCCCACCAAGCAATACGCTTAGCAGAGAGGGTCCCGATGGAAGTGGAAACCCCTCCTCATTGCCCCATCGCCATTGAGCATTGCAACAAAATCTCTGTGTTCAACACAGGGATTTAAGGGGACATGGAGCTAGGGCTTTACATATGCCTACTCCCTGACTTTCAACCCCCAGATGCTCCAACACCCTTTTTTGGATTAGTAATTTACAATTTGACACCCCTATCTGCAAACTTTCATAGCTATTCATGTTTCCCTGCTGTTATCTAAGTGACAGAAATTGTATGCCTTTAACAATAACAACTGGAAAAAAATTGGCAATCTAAAAAATGAGACTACATACAAGCAAGTTTTTTAGTAGCAAGAATTGTGCTCAGGGACCTGAAAACTTGCATGGATTTAGTCGCAGGGGTTAACTGGTAACCCATCAAAATTTCAAGGTTCTACCATGCAAGGTTCTCAAAGCTCTATGTGTTAAAATTAGGATAAGTGAAAGCGTGTATGCAGCAGAGTAGGGCTTATGGGGAAGCAATATCTGATAGCTGTATTTTAGCTGAAATGTAACATATAAGTGTTTTAGCTAGAGGGGTGAAACTCGTGGTGTAATTAGTAGTAGGAAGCATTACTGACCCTCAAAGTTTTATGATTATACTATGAATGGTTTTCCTGCTATGAATGTGTAAAGTAACAGTTACACACAGATTTATTCAGCTTAGTTTCTACAGCAGAGCTGCAGAGGGAGAGGGTGTGTCCTGTCCGGTGTTTTGATTGACTGGGGAGGACGTATCTGCGGGAGGAGCTACAGGAAGCAGTATCTGACAGAGAACACAGAATCTCCTGCTGTCACACTCACATCGGGGAGGAGGAGAGGGGGGCCAAGGGGGATGTGAGTCTCTCCTTTCTGGCTGTGCAGGAAGCACAGGTCAGATCTCCGGGCCAGGCTGATAATAGGTGGGGGAACGCTGTTCCGGTGCGTTCCCCCAGAAAAAAAGCCCTGGTTCTATGTCTTGTCCCTTGTATAAAGCAATTTTTCCAACATTCAGATTTTTACAAACTTTTGTAATATTGACTCTTGAAGTATGATAATAGCACTGCTACCGACCACATAATCATACTTACCATTGCACCATAAACAAAAAGTTTTAAGGAAATATGTTATTTTGTATAAAGTCAAACTGCCCCTTGCAAGAGCTTTATGTACAGTAATGATAGATGCTACAGCAATTTATAATGAGCAGTTCGTTTTCGGACATAACAAAAATGTAACAAATTATAATATATACAAAAAAACTGAAAAATCTCTTTAGTATATATTATAATTAAGTGTATGATCTTTATCCATGCTGTGGTACCTATATCCACAGAAGACCTATTATATTAGTATTTGACAACACATATGTAGCAATATGTACAACAGCCTGAGGATTTTGCCAACAGCACTACTGTTATCTTTGCTAAAGAAGCTCACTGTACACGTCTTAAAGCAACACCTGCTTAATAGAAGTAAAAATGGTAATGAGTAACAATATCTGAGACACAGCTGCCTTATCCTAGTAGCCCTAAAGCAACATACTGTTTATTTTTGGAAAAGTTGTCTGGTTACTTGGAAGTATAAAATAGTGAATACGCTTTGCTTTTCTTTAATAATAAAACAGCAAAGTATTTGTCTTTTACAGAAAATACCTTTCTAAAATATTTTTTGGGACACCTTTTATAAACTGGAAAAATACATGAAAGAATGAGTTGTTTTTGAATACTCTATAGTTCTGTATCTTTACTAAAGCAAACATTTTATTATAAAATTAGTTATAAGTACGTTTGAATATCTTTTGGGCACTGCCTGCCATGGTTTTTAATTCCCCCAGGTAATATGTGTGGGGCTGGTATGTTTTTCCATACAAATTACAAAATCAGAAGTACTACACTGTTATTTTAAATATTTTATTTAATCTTTTACTATGTCAAACCCAACTGCCCGCTATCTTGATCATGCAGTTGATCAGGGCAAAGCGATACATGAACATAAAAACCACAAATTTAGGACTATAATTTGGGGAGAAAATGCCTGCGTCTTATGGTCCGAATGTGCGGCCATTTGGCTCCCTGCCATCTTTCCAAGCAGATGGGAGATCTGCACACAGATCTCCCATCTGAACTGTATTGGCTATATTTGCAAAGCCCCACAAATATAACCAATGCAGAGTGTGGGTGCTGCACTCCCTGGCAGTCTCCTCACACACACAGCCACAGAGGGGACAGGGAGACCAGAGTGCAGATTCCCCCGCCAGCCCCCCTCCCCTCCCCGTGTATGCAGAAGAGGAGATGCTCTCTAGTGACACCATTTTTGTGGCTGAAATTGGGTACTGCATGGGATTTTTCCCTAATTCATTTAACCCTCTGGGCGTTTTGAGGTTTTCGCACCATTTTTTATGGCACGAAAACCTCATGTCACCGGCAATTGCCGTGCTTGCCGGCTCTCCGCCCAGCTCTCTGCACACCGCCGACGTCAATTAGTGTGGTGAGGAGAGCGGCGCCCCCTCCATTAACATAGAGGTCTATGGCGCCGCCCCCTTCGGCGTCACAGATGACGCCGAAGACACGGGGCCGGAAAGGCTCCGTGTGTCGACGGCTCTTCTACAGAGCCGCCGGCACACAGGGTGACGGCGGTTTTGCCCGGTACGGGCACAGTTTGATCGGCGATCAAACTGTGCCCGAACAGAGTTCGGGCAAACCGCTAGGGAGGTTAAATGCATACATTTTTTTTTCTGATTTCCTGCTCTAAAAACTGGGTGCCACTTATGGTTAGATGTGTCTTATAGTCTGAAAAAATATGGTACATATCTTAACTGCTGAAGCTAGAGATGGTAAATAAATAAAAAAATAAAATTTTCTGTCATCCTTTTTTCTTTTGATTCAAAATTCTGCAGCGAAAGGACTTTAGGACACATTTATTTTTATATTTAACAAGGAAAAAAATCTAAAATATACAAAGAATATAATCCACCACCATATGGAATAAGTATAGAGGTCTCCATGACCTCTTTTACACATTCCTAAAGGATTAAAAATAAAACAAGAACTGCTTTTATAATAAAAGAGTAAATAGATTAATAAAATAAAGTAGAGAACATACTTACAATGTCCCCGTTATAATCAATGTTGCACTGATGTCCCTCGAAGAAAAAAGTTCTGTCAAGTGCTATATACATATACCTTTATGGTAGATGTCATGCTGCTGTGTGAAGTCACTGAAGGAGCAGACCATCACCGGATTGGGATCTTTTATAAACTTTGAGGTAAAGGGTTTTTTTGTCTTGCAAAGTAGGTAAACAGGTTATAGGTCTGCTTTAAAACAGCTGTTCCTGACAATGTCAATATAAGGAGGAGTTCTAATTTTTCATTTTTGGGGAATTCGATCATTCCTGTTTATTAGTGACACTTTTTTTCCTTCCATTCATAAAATATACGTGCCCCCAGTGTTCCTACTTAAAAAAAATCCTCAAAGTAGTGTTTCATCACACCAAATTGTATTTGCAATCAAACTGTAAACACCATGCTGCCTTTTTTGTTAACATTTATATGAAAATACCATAAATAAAACCTAGCAAAAAAAAATAACACTTAAAGGATGTATTCATTTACTAACCATTAACCAGATCAAATAAATTAGCAGATAAACATACCAATTACTTAAAATCAATTGAAGTAATTGACCTATAAACATTATCTTGTCATATAATTAAACTAAGTCTACTGAATTGCATACCAGTAAATTGCCTAACCAATAAACCTAAAATGTTATTACCTATTTAACAACCTGAAGAATTGCTGACCACTGTTTGAAGAAGTCTGAGCCATTAAGTTAGTGATAAGTTCCAACTAATAAAACCGCTCATTATGGTTCTTCAAACAGATGAAAAGGTTTATAACACATGCATTGCAAACATATTTTAACCACTGGGTATTTAATCTTGTTCCTAAAGAAGTAGCTACTCCAAGGCTAGATTCACAGGGACATTTACCTAGTTCTGTGTTTAACACTGTCTGGAAGCTATTCTGCTACCTGTGGGCATTTTTCAGGCATTTCCACAAAGTGCAAACCCTGAGGACCATTTCACACTATATGCGTTTTTTAAAGTCATGCCTTTTTTATAGGCATGCGTTTCGCATATATGCAAAAACGCATGCGTTTTTTACATTACATATGCGTTTGCGTTATGCATTTGCGTTTTTAACCAAATGAATGAAAAATGCAGGAAAAATAAGTCAAAAATGCATACAGCAGTGCGTTTATAAAAATGCAACGCATGAAGGGTAAATGGTAACATTGGTTGTCTATGTAAAAACGTGTGCGGTAAAAAAATGTGCGCGGTAAAAAAATGCACCGCAACGCATATAGTGTGAAATGGCCCTGACATACACCTGAGAAATACCTATACACGCATGTAAAGCACTTTTGCAAAAAAATATTTTTCAATTTTGGTCACAGCATAGTTATAAATATAGTTCCTAACCCAGAATTCTCATACTTTTTAACATTTTTGGACTTTGACTTTCAGAATTGCAAGTTTTTCATTAAGATACCAGGACATCTTCATTTTTACTTCGGCCTTGGCTAGCCCAATTTAGTCATGCTACAATTCGCTCTTTACAAGAGTGCTATTGTCATATATTTTTCATTATACTATGTCCAAAGACTGTATATATGAGTTGGTATATTTCAATTCCAAAAGTGTTTTATATAAGGGCATTCCCTTTCGTTGTGGAGCAAAGTGCCCACTTAAGGAAAGTGCCAAAAGCAATTAGCTGAGGTGCTTGGGACCAACTTGGCAAACTGCTGATGGACCATAAGCCAGCGCATTAAAAGTTTGTAATTAGTTTCAACTGTGGAAGCATTTATTCAACTGAGGGATACACTGTGCCAGATCTGTTGCTATTTCTTAGGGGTATTAGGACAGACCAAAACCGACTTCCACCAATGTATATAGCAGTTTATTTTTTTAGTAACCCTGGAGCTAAGACCGGGTTCAGGAAAACAGTAGCTTAGGGAGTGTATGGGAACATAAGGTTCACAGAATACTTCCAGTTGTCCCAAACCAAGGGAGTGGGAGATGGCTGGGTTTGAGACATGTTTATAAAGTGACTAATAAATCCAAAACAGTGTATTGATGTATAAAAAAGCTATTTCAATGACTATTAAAAGAAACCCACAATGTTCTTTGCGGCATTGCATGGTAGGCTGTCAATTGTCCTAATTAAGCAGCATATTAATATTGGGCAACAAATAAAGTCCTATCTTAATGCAGAATTTCCTTGCACATATGAATTTGCATGTGCAAAGGGGAGTCGAATAAATTGCATTTATTTGTATTTTTTTTACCCATCAGTCTGTGCGCAACGGGACCCCAGAAGCACCAACCAAACGTCCTGATTTACCCAGTCTACACCTTCCAGTACCACATTTACTCCATTACCCTCATTGTGTACACCCACTACTCCTAAGACGATGGTCGGCTGATGGATGCACCTGGGCCCCCCGTTCTCGGACAGGGCCCGTTCTCTACCCCTGGTTACCATACCTGGTTTTGTTAGGCCCATTGTGGCTCTTTAAATGTTCCCTGAATACCCCTGATGACCCTGCTGGGTATACCCCTGCTGGGAATATACCATCCACATTCCTATAAAGAACCACTCATCCTGAGATTGTAATCTGTTTGTAACCAAGGTGTTTATATGTAACCTGATCTTTGACATTGTTGTTTTATGGGCTTTTGATGCCCACCATATTATTGCGACCTGTTGTAAATAAATTATATTGACTGTGTAATACTGTTTACCTTATATACGTTTTGAGCCTTTAAAGTCCCCTTGCCCCTGTTTTCCAGGGGGTATTCTTTCACACCAGGCATGACAGAGCTTGTCTCTGCCTCCTGGTGTTGATTCTCTAGTCCTATTTTTTTTTAATGACATGATTTTCCACCTATTTTAGAAACAAACAAGTGTGGCCCCTCCTTCAAGCCATACCAGACCCCCTTTAAACATGATGCTTAGCAAAGTAGGGTTAGGCAAGCTGATGAACTCTTTAAGTGTGTGCTCCCCTTTTTCCAAGCCAAGCCAAGCTTAATGTCACATCTCAACAAATGGGAGACCACTCATTAATGTTATGTTGGGATTTTACTATGGTAGCATTGCCACTGTTGGGAAAGGATTACGGCATGGGACACATGTGCAGGGAGAATTTGTAAGGGTGCAGCTAGTATGCAACCCCCCTAAGCAGACTTGGCCAGGCTGTATGGCAAGCAAAGGTCTGGTGAAATATCCAGGTAATACTTGGGATCCAAAACACACAAAGCACAGAAAAACCCCTGCAAATAGTGTCTAATAAATGCTCTAACAGGACTCGATGATTGCCTTAGTGGCAACAAAAAACATTTACTGCCACTGCTACTACTATAGCATGTACAATACAGTAAAATCCAGTGTAAATACTTACTATTGCCTGGGACCTAATTCCATACTCTGCTCAAAGTGAATAATTTTGGACCGGTCAATGTTCATGTATATGGGAATTTTTATGCTTAAGTTTGATATGTCAGGATCTAAACAAATGAGTGTAAAAACAACAAATATATCTTGACTTTGGTCTAATTGTAGCCTGGAGATATATGATTTAACATGTGCTTCTAAACAATTTGGTTTTTTTTTTCTTTTTCCAAGAAAATGTTTGAACATTACAAATACAGCTCCGAGGATAAGGCAATCAAAGAAAAAACATGAAAAGAAAAGAAGACATTGATTTCTTTTTCAACCTCATCAGATGAGGTTCACAAACTGAATTTCTTGTGGGATGGAGACATTAGAATAATAGTATTTTTTCCTTGTAACACATTTAAGAACTGAACAATATGAAGAACTACGCAACCTCTACAACAAACTACAAGCTCTAACTAGCTCCTGTATCAAATGCTGAAAGGCAACAGATAAATTTCATTTCAATAACAGGGACATCTATTATTCATTTAATACCCTAGCTGAAAGCCAGCTTCAACCCTAGGGGAGGAGAGAAAAAACTACAGAATAAAACAGGCAAACTCTATTCTTACTTCACATCATTTTCAAAGGGAAGCAAGTTTTTATTTTAAGAGCAGCAGTTATTAAAGCCATCTGCGGGGAACAAAACTGCCCGCAGCAATACTAAAGAACCAAAAGCACAGATGGAAAAGCAGGTTTTGAAAATGCATCTAATTTAGATAGAAAGCATCTGAACTGGACCACTAGAGGTTATAATACTTTCTTGCCTATTGATGAAAGGTACATCAGTTTGTTCATTTCTTTGAATTCATTAATTCTTTGAATTGAATTAAAATATTAAGTAAAATTTTACCAATGAAATGCTATAGTCAATCGAAAGTCACTATAATTGAATTCTTACTAAGTTGTCAGAGGCTAACCATCAGACACACAGCGGAAGCAAACCCTCCACTGTGTATGGCTTTGAGCCAGGAAAGCAAAAGTACCTGCACTTAAAGGATAGTTTGCCTCTGCTGTGTGTGTCAGCCATTGGCAACCTCTGACACACATAGTGGAGGGTTTGCCTCGCTTTGTATGTCAGCCGTGGGCAGCCTTTGACACACATAGTTAAGAGTTTGCCTCATTGTGTGTGTCAGTCTTGGGCAGCCTTTGACACATATAGTGGAGGGTTTGCCTTGTGGTGTGTGTCAAACCTAGGCAACCTGACACACATATTGGAGGGGTTGTCTCGCTGTGTGTGTCATCCTTGTGCAGCCTCTGACACATATAGTGGAGGGTTTGCCTTGTGGTGTGTGTCAAACCTGGGCAACCTCTGACACACATAGTGGAGGGGTTGTTTCGCTGTGTGTGTCATCCTTGTGCAACCTCTGACACATATAGTGGAGGGTTTGCCACACTCTGTGTGTCTGCCAGGGGCAGCCTCTGATACACACAGTAAGGGGTTTGCCTCGCTGTATGTATCTGCGGGAGGCAGCCTCTGACACATATAGTGGAGGGTCTGCCTCACTGCGTGTGTCTGTCGGCGGCAGCCTGTGACAGTTTACCTGCAGCACACACTGAGTAGGCTCAATTTCCAAAGTGTATGTCAGTCACAGACAGCCTCTGACACATGCAGTGAAGAGTTTGTCTGCCGTGTGTATGTTAGCTGCGGGCAGGCTCTGATACACTTGGGAGGGTTTGTCTACGCTGCATGCGTCAGCTGGGTAGCTTCTGACAGCATCTTTGAGCTCACCTCTATACACAGCTGAACACTGTGCAGTGTATCTAACTTACCGCAAAATACGGTAGTTCCAGAAAAAATCTATATAACGGTTGCCAACCCTTCAATGGTTTTATCACATGGAATTTTTTTACAGAGCATAAGAAGAATGAGAATTTATTTCTGGGTCTAAATGATCATTTACAATAAACAAAATGTGTCCAAGATAACTCAAGGAGAAGCTAATTTTATTTTGCCTGCAACAATAGCATTTGTCAGCATTTGTGTAATTTAGTTGTATGTATGATGCTTTTCACTTACAATGCTGATCATATGTATCTATAATTTTGAAGAGCATTATTGTAATGTACTGAACATTTTTTTTATTATGTTCGAGTATATTATATACAGACATATGGGGTATCTTTGTTCTAGTGAGCATGGCGCATCTGTTTACTGGACTTTTAAAGCATATTTTAATAAACCAGTTAAAACATTTATTCTTTAATATGACAGCAAACAAACAAGCAATATAGTACTACATTTTACCTGACAGTCATACCTCTGATTAGAAATCAAATAAAGAAAAGCAAAATGCATGCACGAGTGAATATGTGATGAATTCCTTCAAACTTGCAAAGCTTATCAGGAATGAACACAAGGATTCTAATGAACACAATCCACAAAGGAGCTTACTCCAGTACTTTGAATGAAGGCATTAGAACTACATCAAATTACACTATTACCTCCAGCTGAATTTAGTCTACCCAATTTATTGATTTTCCTATGCAATATAGCCTTGAGGCCATCAACATTTGTCCAATGCAGTATTTCAACCCGCTTTACACACTGCAATAAAATTTATTATTACAGCAGAATGGCCAAACCGATTTCCCTAAGCCGAAGTAGTCACCTGTCAGCTTTGTTCACAGCTGTATAACCGTAATTACTCGGTTCAGTGGCATACAACCCTGAATTTATATTTACACTAATGAGCTTCCATGAAAGCATGAGAAACTGCTGGCTGTAAGGTATGTGATGAGTTTTGTAATCCTTTAACCTGCAAAAAGTAAGTCACTTGTGCAATGTTTACTGTTCCACATCCTCCTGTACCCTCAAAGTACAAGAAGATTCTAAAGTGTATATGATAAATTATTTTCTACATTGATCACTTTAAAGTGACTGTGCTAAGAAAAAGATACTTTTGCCAATTTAAGCGTCCCATTTAAATTTTGTTGTATAGTGACCTACCCTCTGGGCTAATTAATTAGTTCAATTTAACCTGCCTTCCCCTCCCCCTTCATCGATGATGCTGGGGATGTGAGGACATAGACTGACACTGCTACATTAAGATGCAGGTAAATGGCACGACCGAACCCTAAAGAGACTTTGTGCGCAGTGTCAGTTAAGATGTCTCGGCTGCCCTGAGACATGTTAGTTTGGGGTGAGTTTGTTTACTAACAATACTCCCCCCGGAACTAACTTGGGGCAACTGCTTAGGAGGTTATGATACATAAATGTATGTTTATTAGTACCTTGATCCTCCTTTATGGACTCTGATGCACAACATCTAGCTGTATGCTATTGTTTACACCAGTGGTTCCAAAACTTTCGTTGCAGGACCCCCCTTTTCTATTTAGGAACATTATTAAGCCCCCCCTCC
>CM070035.1:79009125-79030240 GCA_036250615.1 Ptychadena robeensis | reverse complement strand
TTATCTTTCACTAATCGTTAAATGTGTTTGATGATCAGAAACATTTTGTGTGACAAACATTCAAAAGAAAATTAAATCAGGAAGGGGGCAAATAGTTTTGCACACCACTGTAGAACTGCTGCCATGCTGGAAGATCAAAGAGCATTTCTTTTGCAGAGTGTGAACTGATAAATACAAGTTGTCCTCCAATGCTATTTTCCACCAAACAAAGATTTCTTGGTCAGCATAAATCATCCTCCCCTAAAACAAGTTTATACTGACTCCAACTCCTGTGGCAGTAAACCGTATCACTTCATCAGACGTATATCTAAAAAGCTCTTTGGTCAATTTAGCACAGTACACAAAGTCCTCCTCCTACGTGACCCGTTGGTCCTACAATTGATAATATTAACTTAGTGTATAGAGACACACACACATATATATATATATATATATATATATATATATATATTGTACCAGACACATCCTCGATTATGCTTATGTGTCACTGATTTCTGGGTTGTATCCCGTTTAAGGCCAGGCATTGGATGCTGAATGGAAGCAGTCCAGGGTTGTATTGCAGTATATGACTTGACTGATGAATAGTGATGGATGAACATCGGCCATCACAGATTTAATACCCTGGATACCCACAGTTCGAATCAAGTAATCATGTCTATACATACTCAGACCAAACATATATACACTATATATAATGTATATAACATACAAACAGGGCTTATCCCTAATAAATCTACAGCCATCAATATACTCAGAGTCTTCCTCAATTTTTCACATTTGTGCGATCCACTAGCCCTTCTTATTCCTCAGTCTTCCGATAACTTTTCACCATCCTCAATTTCTAATGTCAATAATACATTCATTCCCTTTTAGCCATTTTCTTCTTTCTCATAAACATTGCGAATTATTTTCCTCCCACCAAAAAAAAACGGATTGCTGTATAAAACTTAAACAGCTTGTGAGAAATGTCAGCACAATCTGTAGGTCCAAATTGTAAAAAAATCAGGGTTCAAATAAGAACCTTCAAAAAACATTTAATTTCTATGCAAATATCAAAAGCACTGGAGTATACAACAACAAAATAAACTGCAATCTTTTCATTCAGTTTTCAGTATCTGGAATCCAGTTGAGGACTGGCTTCCAGTCATTCACCTTTCTTTCTGTACTTTTTTAAATAAATATTTCTTCCAATCCTTTACTGAACACTTTCTTTTACACTATAAGCTTGGCATCAACACATGCATGCCCCAGCGGTCAGGACGGCAGCATCTCGTCCAGCGCTGCTTCTGCTTCTATCGCACTGGACGAGATGCTGCCATCCAGTACACATCGGGTCTCCGGCAGCGCATACTCACAGTTCTGCGCTGTCCCAGTGTCCCCGATGTGACATGCAGGCAGCCAGCTCCGTATCTTCTCTCCCCCCCCCTCCTAGTGACGTGATGACGTCACATTGGGGGGGGGGGTGGGGGGAGGGGGGGGCGGCGGGAGATTTGAAAAGTAAATTGCATGAAAGCAGTTTTCTATGTAGAAAACTGCTTTCAATGTGTACCTATGTACTAAACATAACCTAAATAAAGTCTCTGGTGCCCCAGATGTGCCCATTTGCAGTAACCCACTCTTCCCTGGTTAGAGAGGGTTAACTGGAAATGGGCACATCTGGGGCACCAGAGACTTTATTTGGGCGATGTTTAGTACATAGCAGCATAACTTTGTTCCCTGATTTTTGTGTTTTTTCATAAATTTTATAATTTTTATTTTATTTTACATAATTGTGTGTTTCAAACATTAATATATTCAGGATGTCTATTAGACCCTTGTACGGACATATTTTAGGAAGTTACAGGCCTACAACATAAAGAAAAATTTAGCATTGAAGTCTATGGTGCATTTTTGGTACAGAAATCTGGACCTCAGCAGTGCGCTAGGGTGGTTAATGGTATCACACTTTTCCCATAATGCACTGTGTTTTATGTAACTGCACACATTTTCAGGATGTAGTGAAAATAGATTTTTTTCTTTATGTTTTTTCACAACTCAACTCACTTTAGAGAGCAACAATTTTTTTTTCTACTTTTTAAACATTTTATTTACAACATACTGCATAAAACTACTAAATATTACTAGACTGCTGGATTTGTCAATTTTTGTCCCTCTAGCATCAGATCTCCATAAAGACAAATTTTTACGGGACTGCATGACATGGATTTTAAATGACCACAGCAGTCTTTTTTGTAACAACTTAAACATATAAAAACTATTAACATTTATTTAACATAAATACAGCAGAGAAGAGGTCTTTGGTTTTTATTAGCCAAAAGGGTTCACTAAACATAACCATTGTATAGTGACTCTTGCCCTAACCAGCTCGGGGACAGCACCAAAATTAAAAATTCCTATGTCCAATGGGAACAATCTTATGTCGTACCACACCGATGAAGGACCATACCACCTTGTAACGATAAATTGTGCTTTGAACAGACCTCCAAAAACCACTT
Source organism: Ptychadena robeensis (assembly GCA_036250615.1). Classification (NCBI taxonomy): domain Eukaryota; kingdom Metazoa; phylum Chordata; class Amphibia; order Anura; family Ptychadenidae; genus Ptychadena; species Ptychadena robeensis. The sequence goes on along the minus strand of CM070035.1, from coordinate 79,027,745 downwards.
TTTCCACCATGGCTGCTATGACAAAATATAAACAATATATACATAGCAAAGAAAGCAAAAGGTGTAGGTTTTTCCAGTTGCAAGGTATCTGTGAATGTAGAACAAGAAAAATGCTTATAGTGTGAAAGGGCCCTTAAGTGAAGCAGCATAGTTGTCCAATAAAAAGGCCTATTAGTTATAGAAACAATAATCCAGTTGTGCCCAGATGCTGTATGTAGTCTATCAATACCTCCTGTGATAGGAGGAGATATCATCCATGTCTACTTTGCACACTACCATAGTGTTCTACAACAAACTGAGATGAAATAAGAAGTGATTGCCGAACATTGTCCGTGTCTGTCAGGAAATGCCGCAACATCACTTCCGGTATATGGAATGCAAGGTTCCTAAATCGAAAGTGACGTTGGTCGGACGCCACTTTCGGCTCATGCCCGGTATAGTACTAGAGATTGAGTGTCTCTACCCAGTCTCTAGTGAAAATAATTCTTCCACTGGCTGGACCAGGTCTGGCCGGAGGAAGAAGAATTTTAGACTTCTTCAATGTTTGCTCCGAACTGTCTGCACGGCAGACAGTTGGGCTATTACTAGAGATAACCACATTTTGCCTTGCTTAAGTGCCTCATTATGATACAAAGTTTAATTATTTGTTTAAAATCTTGAACATTTTTGGTATATCTAAGATATCATGTATCATGTTGATCTGTTTACTCCTTATCAAGGTAAGGTTCGGGGTTATATACAACTAAAATTCTGCCCAATAACAAAGCATTTAAAGTAGACTTTAAAGTAGACTGTAAAAAAAATTATAGAATAGAATACAATTAAATATTATTTGAAATTAAAAAACAAAAGTCAACAAACCTGGCATTGGAGAAGCTCATCAACATAATTTTTGATTTCAGAAAAAAGGAGATTTACTAAGGGTCCATTAATCTGTGAGCATTTTCCAAGTTGATATAGACAATTTACCATAGCTTGCTGATCCTGAAACTAACAAAGAAAGAAAAAATTTTTTATTGGAGGTAAACAAAAGAACATACAAACATGTTTTTATATTTTAAGCAATATGATTACTTATTTTATGCAAACGTATTTAAAAAGTCCTCCTCCATATAAAATAAATTTCCTTGACCTAGTGCAGGATTAATATTCTCACCTAAACCTGATAGACCAAGCCTATGAATCAACAGGGATATACCAGAATTAACATCCCAAGTGTCATATCTTCAGTAATGTCCAAGGAAAAGATATAACTATTTACCACAACATGAGGGGTATACTCACTTTCATGACATTCTTTACAAATAAATAAAAAACTCCTTCAAGGTGCTAATACTCTAGCAATTAAGATTAGGTAATTTAAAGAGTTTACAACAAAAGACCAAAATCCTTAAAGGCAAATGAGTGCAAATTGTACTAAAACCAGAACTTGTTTCTATAAACATTAAGCTCCCTAGCGGTCAGAAGTATGCACGATCACAGCACTCTACTGTACTCTGCTTGAATTTCCCACCCTCTCCTGTCCACGTCGCCAGCGGCATCAATGATGGCGGCTGGGAAACCAACACCCTCCATTATAATGGAGGTCTATGGCGCCTCCCCACATGAGACAATGGAACATGTCTGTTAAATGTTTCCTGGATAATTCTCAGTTACCACTAATAAAGAATGTGTTAGATTCTTTTAGATATATGAATTTGTAAACTGCAGTTGTCTATTTTCGAAAAGTGTATTTAAAGAAGGGTGGGTCTTAGGAGGGGAATACCCCCCTGAAGGCTGCTATTTGTTCCCCGTATAAACGGGGTATAGGGATTTTAGGTCCGCCTATTGAGATACTTATTAGTATGTGAATTAAAACAGACAAACGTATAGACTAGGAAGTAGAAGTGTACAGTCTATAATAGTGGTTGTCATGTAAAAAATTTTCAAGTTGTCACACTCCGTGGAAGTTTCTTTAATAGTCCATAAGGCAAGCCTTGGTGATGCCGGGCATTAGAGGTTGCCTGACAGACTGTGGTTTTTCAGGCAGATGATAAAGAGAGGGTAGTTCAAACACCCTCGACCGCCCGTGTTTTCACCCCCAAGCTAAGATCATCCTTCTTCAGGTAGGTTGGGCCAAATAGTCCCAGCTAGGGTAAGACGTGTGTATGAGAGGTCACCGACGTCACCACCCAGGGATCCGGTACAGAAGTTAGTGAGCAGTCTTATCATATAAGTGGGTAGTCATGTAAAAAATGTTACAGAAGTGTCACACTCCGTGGAACGTTGTCTTTAATAGTCCACTAATGACAGAAGGGCAAGGCCTTGGTGATGCCGGGCAGTGTAGAGTGCCTGCGAGACTGGTGGTTTCAGGCAGATGATAAAGGAAGGGTAGTCAAAAACACCATCGACGCCGCGATTTCAAACGTAAGCTATTCTTCTTGCAGGAGGGTGGCCATAGTCCCAGCTCCCAAGCAAACTGAGTCACTGCACAGACACTCACCTTATACTGTATGGAGGTCCAACGACAGACGCAACCACCCCGGGATCGGAGCAGAGGAAGCACCGAAAATCTTTAACAGGTAATTACAGTACTCAGGTAAATAGTCGTCAGGTATGTAGATAGTGGTGTGGGCATCCGTCCACTGGAAGAAGGTGCGTGTTATTTTCGAAAAGTGGAAAATGCAAGCTCTGTATGCATTCATTCTATTTAGACCCTATACAATTGATTTCCCTATTATCTATGCATTACTTAAACAGTGTCAATCGGTGTCCTATCATAACATAACAAAAACTATTTATGCAATGCTTAGAATGCGTTGTCACACATTTTACACTCCTGAAACAAGACGGTGTGGTCATAGGGACAAAAATGACAAACATTATACAGATAATGCATCTGATACAGAATTCTACTGAACACAAGTTATGACAAATAGAATTAACCTAAAGCAACTAAAGACTCTGGGATATTTTAGTGAATTCCAAAAATTGCTCCATTCAACAAAAACTGTATACTGTAGCCAGGATGGGATAAGAACATGCAAAGTTGTTATAAAACAGGGGACATGGTAAAAGTAGACCTATCACCTAAAACCTTCAGTATGGCACTCGCTGCCTCATCTCCTAAACTACTGGGCTAATGTTTGAAAACTACTTACCTGTAAAGATATCAGAGATATAAAAAAATCCAATGATCCAGATTCTGATTTCTATATTTTGTTTTGTACAGATCTGCTTTAAAACAGCATTGTTTGTGGCAGGCAACGTCTAAGAGGTAGCAACCATGTTACCAATCGTCTGAACTAAGCCTTAAGCCCCCTATACATGCTTCTATTTGCGGGCAATTTCACGCTCACGGTGATCGATCAGCCGCGAGATTGGCCACACAGTAAATGCTTAAACTTCGGACATAAATCAGCCGGCAAGTTGATCTAATACATTACGGACATGTCCGTTATGTTTAGATCAATCGGGTTACTTTAGATGGGGACCAGTGTCTCCATTCTAAGTAAGCGCCAGCACACAAAGGGTGCGTGGCTGATTCTTGGCACGACCGGCCGAGCGTGATGACGTCATGATGCGTGGTTGATCTGCTGGGAGATCGACAAAAAAATCTAAATGTGTGGGGGGCTTTAGTGGTATACCTACACCTTTAGTAAAAAGGACAGTCCATCAGTGTACTTTCAAGTAAAATGTATATTTAAGTTGAGTTTAAACACGCAGATCACTGTTAGTTTACCAATAAATTTAAGAGTAGATATCGAAAAAAAGACACCATCTTGGTGACTTAAAATGACTTGGCCTTGAATAATGCTCATACATATACATTTCGAATGATACCTTAAATCAGTGGTTCCCAAGCTGGGGGGCTCAACCTGTGTTTGAATGGGGAGGCCCTAAATAGAAAAGGGGGGCCCTGCAAGATAAGTTTGGTAACCACTGCCTTTAATCATCTGAACTGAACAAGAAACCAGAAGAAAAAAACCCAAAACCTAATAATTGTACACTACTGAATGCAGCTGGCTCGGCTATGTAAAGAGTGTCTGCATTCTAGCAGGGAATTACCATGTTTTGAAGCTCTGCATTTGATGACCTTAGTGTAAAGGCAATATGTAAATGGTAATAAAGGCACTTTTTAAAAGATTGCTTTTTAAAATATCTTCTACTGAATAGTATGAGTTTAGAGAACACATAATTAGAAAATGTTAGTGCTAAAAAATAAATGTGACATTCTATTCCTTTTTTACAAGGAACTCCAGACAACGAACATAAAAAATTGAAAATAATGTGCATGAACAGCTTTAGCCACTATTATTTATAATCTAGTAAACCTAATTGTATGATTTGATCAAACTACACACTGTAGCTCGTCAGAAGCAATTATTACACTCACCACACTTTTTCTATTCTATTCAAAATAAACTTGTTGAACCATGCTTATTAAATCATGCACCAGACAAAGTGCTTGGCAGGACAGGAGAATGGGGACAGCAGATGAGCTTGACCCACACCCTGCCCAAAACAGGTCTTACAGCAGACAGGGGAGGTGGAGGCAGTGAATGTGTGCCACCCTCTCCCAAGCCTTACCTGGCCCAATCCCATACCTCAAAATGGGAGAAACACTATGTAAATAGTAGGGAGACTCTTCTCCACAACATGGCCGGTATTGGGGTTGGGGGGACTGGTTCTACAAAAGGGAGACTCCTTGACAATCACTAACTTATTGGAGGAGTGCTCCAGATCTCTTCCACCAACCCCAATACCGGCCATGAATGAGATCCCTGGTGCAAGTAGTGGTTCCCAAACTGGGGGGTGGGCCCCCCTGAGGGGCACGAGGTATTCCAGGGGGGCGTTTGAATGGGGAGGGGGGGGGCTTGATAATGCCCCTAAATAGAAAAGGGGGGTTCCTGCCATAAAAATTTGGGAACCACTGCTGTAAAGTATAAACAGTAGAACAAATGTGTAAAACACAATATTCACTTATGCTCCTGCTGCTTTGAATTGGCTAGTTTTAGTCTTTTCAAAAAATTATATTAGTAACTAGCATTCTCAATTTTCAATGTTGCAGGCCAGTGAATGTAAATAATACCACACATTTATTAAATGTAAATAAGTGTCAATATGACAACAGATGTAATGGGGTCCACAAGCATTTTTTACTTCTGCCTTTTAAGACCCCCCCAGTTATTATTTACTAATTTACTAAATTTTCCAGTCAGGAGACCTGGCTGGCAAGTTTACGGTTTAAGGTGAAATGCAGGAATACAGGAGCATACACTAGGTTCCTGAATAAATGAACCAATTCAGCTTTTGTATAGCCCTTTGGGACACGTGCCCCTATAAACTGTGAAGTGTCGAATTATGTGAATACACTGTGGAGTTAATGACTGCTTAGGCTGTTTATGGGGAATTTATGATCACAATTTTTTTTACATGGTTATATTTCAAATGACTAATTTGAAGTCAAAGTTCAAATCAATAATTTCTTCTATAGACTAGTTTACAATACATAATGTTTACAGGCAACATGCCAGGTCATTTGTAACAGTACTGAAATCGATGTTATTTTTATTTCTACAACACCTCTGGACAATGCTTATGAAACCAATAAAATACTATTTCTTGCACATACGTAAAATAGATACATAAATATGCCTGCATCCTGCAAGAACATCATCTGGACAATTCAATCTATCATATTAACACTGGATTGTTGATCACATATAAGCTGATGTTAACTTCCATATTTATATTAAATCAGTAAAATGCTGACAGTTTCATTACCAAACTCAGTCTTTTACATAATGTATGTTCTCTACATGGAAGTAATTTTTTTGCTGAGGTACACATGGCTAAGTTCATAAAATTTTGAACATAAGGATGTTTTCCTTTAGCCATAACATTTGGATGCTTATACTGCTGTGTTAACATTATTACTGAAGCCTATAGTGTAGCAATCTGTCCATTCTGGCATTACAGGTTTTACATTTATTTCTATTCTACTTAATAAAACAACTGCATAAACTGCAATAATTTGAAAATTATTATTAATATTATACCTGGCTAAACCTAAACTGCTAGGCCAGCAAACCTATATTTGTTTTCTATCACGAGGGAGGTGGACAGTGTTTTTAGCATCCTCTATATCCTCAATGTGCTTTATCTGGTCAACTGGTGCCCATATCCTTTGCAATCCAGTTAAAAAAAAGCTTTTAAACCTTTGCATTCAGTGATAACCCATTGTACAATGAGAGGGGCCATGAACAACATGAACCATATTTCTCTGACTGCAGTTAATGAATGGATTAATAGCAAACTCTTGTGGTTGCAGATCATGCATGATTTGTTTATTTGTGTGTTTTAAAATAAGTGCACAACTGTTGACCACAAAGCAAAAGAAACTTTGGCTGAACAAAGTCTATTTCTTTTTATTTTAAAGAAAAAAATAGGTGAAAGTAGTAAGTAAGTGGTTGTCAAACGGCTAAAGAATCTGCATTCTTTTCCTTCATATTGAAAAAAATGCAGAATAAAAGCTTACAAAGGGTAGCAGAGAAAACATTATACTAATATTTCAAACTTCAGTTCCCAAGATAACATCCAGGTTATTAATCATACTTTTGTTGTAAACTTGTAAATGTAAATGACAAATTTAATCCATTATTGTTAAAAAAAATCGTAAAAAAGAGGAGCTTGGATTTTAAACTCTTCCGAAGAGCATAACTCATTCATCGAGCGTCCATACCAAATTAAATGGTAATGGACAATTAAATCATCTGTAAAAATAAAAGGCTCCTCCCAGCACCCCATAAAGAGTTGGTGTGGGGGAACATTTTGCCCCTATACTTACCCCACATTTCTGAAGATTGTGCCATTAAATAAAAAGTTGTTATGTTTCAAGAAAAAAACCGCACTCCTAATTAAAAAAAAAAACCTTAGATCTTAATGATTCATTTATGTATTAGGGGGTTGGGGGTAGGGGGGGTTGTTGAGATCTTACATAGAGTTTGGCAGGGAAGTGGTAAGGTGGTGGAGGTAGAGAGGTCACTACAGGGGTTTTGGGATGTTGAAATGCCTTAGGCAGGAGTCCCTGAGTTTGCAGCTGATGTGGAAATCACTACAAGTTAAGAAACGCTGTCTTGCCTGGGCTGGGCTAGAGCAGACCATGTTTATGAATAAAGTAGAATGTTCTCCTTCTCCTTACCCCCTACATCTGTTCTATCAAATGCATGCAAAATTTGCATAACCAATTGGAGCGCCGTGTAATCTCACAGGAGGCTATCCTACCCTACTGAAATGTGTGCAGTAGGGTGTTATGATCAACACATACCACAGCACAGCTTTACGCTCAATAAAACATGTTAAATGTTAGAGGTACGATGGTTTTCTATGTGATAAAAAAGTACCTTATTAATGCATTGCGCTAACGCAACATATGCGAAGGTCAAAAAGAAGCAATCAATCTAGCACCTAGAGAGAACAACCATAACCAGGGCAGTTTCATAGCATAGACAGGTGCCACACTTGTTAATAGGCCATCAACATTCAAAAAACTTAACTATAAATACTACAAATTATCTAAACAGTGCACTTGTATACAGTGATTATGGTGCCAATGATGTCTGAACTTTTTTATATTAGGCTTACAGTGCTGATTTAAAATAGGACTTTGAAAAATGTTAAAAAAGTATAAATGTATAAAAGTTATTTAGGCATGTTTGAAAGCGGAATCAGAATTGCGAGGATATTTTTTATTTTAGTTAAAATAAACAGTCTAAAAAAATACATTGAAACAGTGTTATGAATCTAGAAATCTAACAGTGACACAGAAAATTTTATGTATGAATCCAATATTAATTAGTTATTATCTCTCCTCTATCGCCTTTATATTCTGATGGAACGTCTCACCTTGTTCCTCAATAAAATCTACAAGGCTATCTGGAAATCTGTTGAAATGACAAGGCATATTTATGCTCATAATAACTCCAACATTTCTGAAATTAGCAAACATGTTTTACACCAATTCTTCATAATTGTTTGCTGTGTGATTACCCAAATAATTCTTCACAACAGAGACAAAACTCTTCCAGGCCGAAGCCTCAGTTTCACTCATGCAATTGGTAAAATGAAATCGTTCATAAAATTACGAATCTGAAGACCAACAAAGATTCCAGCTTATAGTTTTTACATTCTCACTCCTGGGAATGATCTGCATCTTGTATGCACGTCAGTAATGTACCTATTCCCCCTTTAGTCCAATTGTTCCCCATGTCCTACCTGCCTGTTTACTACTCAGAAGAAATGTATTGTTCACTATATAATGACAGTGTAATATGTTATATATTGCATAGTTTTATACCACAGTTATCTTCAAACTGAGATAACAAAGTACCTCTCAGTTAAATGTAGATTGTAAAATGTATGTAAAACAATTTATTGTAAAACAAAGCAATACTGGTTACTATGACCACAATATCATACATTGCTTATGCTCCAATAATTTAACACAACCATGAAGATGTGTTAGATGAGTGTTCTCCAGCCTCACCATGTTTACCATGTGCTCTGTATATCATGTATGTTGCTAAGTAATTTGTTTATGGCTGCAGTTTTATATCTACTTCTATGAAAACATACAATATTTTGAGAAACCACCTATTCAGTTTCAGGTAAAACATAAAAAGATACATTACTATTGTTACACTTACTGTATAAACAAGTGTATAAGTGACTTGATTAGAGGTACTTAAAGTGGACCTACCATGTCCTAAGTCACTTCTCACTATCATCTGGCTGCTGCCGATAGTGAGGGTGAAAGAATGTCAAAATGTTGTTTTTTTCCCCTGAAGGCAGGAGGGGCTATATTTACTAGATCTCCCCTCCCACTGAGTGATGTCAAGCCTAGGCAAGACGTAAGCAGCCCTGTGGGGGAGATTGGGAAATATATCCCAGAAATCCCTGCAACTTTAGGAAGTCACATACATAGTCATAGTCCCGCGAGACTTGCCAGCAGAAGCAAGAAGAGGACAGCGTGCTGGGTAGCAGAAGCAGCTGCCCGGTAAGAAGGGGGAGAGTGAGGAGCAGGAGAGTGAGAAGGGGGAGTGCAGAGGTGATCAGCACGATATGCTCTGTGTTCATTACCTCTGCACTATGAACACAGAGTATATAGTGTGTGTACAGAGTATATAGTATGTAATGTACACACTATATACTCTGTGGTAATCACCCCTGCACAACTCTGTACATTACATACTATCAGGGCTTTTTTTCTGGCCACTTATCCTTTTCAGCCTGGCCCCTGATTCTCCTGCTAAGCTAAGTTTACATTCAGCTAGTGACAGGCAGAGGCAACAGCTGAAGAGAAACTCAAGAGGGGGGGGGGGGGGGGGGGGGGGTCACGGCATCTGTGAGGAAGTCAGACTGTCAGAGTGGAGAATAGGTGAAAGGGAAATGTATAGAGAAGATCGGGAGTATAGCAGTGTATGGGATCATTATATGCAGATTATCATAGTGGAGAAGAGGTAAGAGGGTAATGTATAAAGGAGAGGAGATCAGGGGTATAGCAGTGTATGGGATAGATATATACAGATTATTATAGTGGAGAAGAGGTAAGAGGGAAATGTATAGAGGAGAGGAGATCAGGGGTATAGCAGTGTATAGGATAGATATACAGAGTATAAGAGTGGAGAAGAGGTGAGAGAGAAATGTATAGAGGAGATGAGATCAGGGGTATAGCAGTGTATGGGATAGGTATATACAGATTATCAGAGTGGTGAAGAGATGAGAGGAAGATGTATAGCGGAGAGGAGATCAGGGGTATAGCAGTGTGTGGGATAGGTATATACAGAGTATAAGAGTGGAGAAGAGGTGAGAGAGAGATGTATAGAGGAGATGAGATCAGGGGTATAGCAGTGTATGGGATAGGTATATACAGAATATCAGAGTGGTGAAGAGTTGAGAGGAAGATGTATAGAGGAGAGGAGATCAGTGGTATAGCAGTGTATGGGATAGTTATATACAGAATATCAGAGTGGAGAAGAGGTGAGAGGGAGATGTATAGAGGAGAGGAGACCAGGGATATAGCAGTGTATGGGATAGGTATATACCGAATATTAGAGTGGAGAAGAGGTGAGAGGGAGAAATGGTCCTTATTCTTCAATGCAAAAACGTATTCCAGGCAAGTTGTTTCTTCTGGAGGACCTGGTTGCTATGGTGACATAATTTATTCATAGCAGCTCCATCTGGTGGTCAACCTCAAAATTACAGCTCCAGCATGACCAGGAGGAAAACAGGAAGAATGAAGGAAGTAAGAGGATGTCGGCTTCTTTGCCCTTACTAAACATGACTGCATCCAGGAGTGAGGAATAGAAAAGGGTTAGTATGTTCTTTTATGGATTGTGGGGTAGTTTACCAAGATTAATACTGCTGCCAGGTAAGTAATATGTCTATATAATGTTTTTTGTTTTTTTTTAGTTTAGAACCGCTTTAATTTTACAAAAAATAATTCTAGAAAAACCTGAATGACTTGAGTATAAGCATAAGATATGCAGAAGCTAAGAAACACACAGCAAATATGCTTTTGTTCGACTACATTTGTGAGTTACTTGCAAAGCCCCTGCATATATCATCACCAACATTGCTGGAGGTGTGTAGATGGATTGTGGGAAAAAAATTTTGTAAAAAAAAGTATTAGTAGTTTTTGCAGCAAATTTAGAGATGATACCATGTTTAGTGGCTTTCCAATTAAGTCACAAAGCCTACCTGCGAAATGCCACGATTTTCATCTCTTGACTTGAGTATAAGCCAAATGTAATTTGTTCAATACATTTTGGGTGCTATTTTTAGTTAGTCTCTTTTTAACATGCATTTACATTTTCTCAAACTAGGGCGTTAAGTGTGATGTGGTTTGAGGTTCCTTCAGTTCTGCCAGATCCTACTTCTAATACACCATCATACTTCTAATACACCATAGTGAGGCATGAAAAAAAGCCATTAAACATTTTCCTTAATTTAAGGCATGATAAATATATATAAGTTAAACATATTTTTCTGCAATTATCCATAAATGTAGGAAGGTTCTTGAATTCATTTAGTTTTTTTTTTACTTACATTTTTTTTAAAGATATTATATATTATATTGTGGTATAAAGTTGTGTGTTTCCCAGCTATTCAAAACCATTTTCATGGTGGTGTTCTCCCTATGGTAACCAGTTTTCCCATATGGACTAAAACAGGGAAAGTTCTGAAGTAAATGAGTCCTGAAATGTCAATGTGGAAAATTGCTATAGTCATGCTTACTTCAACATGGTGCCATGGGAAGTCATTTAAGCCTGCACCAAGCTGTACAGTTTCACAACTCTTTAATACAATATCTTAATTTATGTAGTGTGACATAGGATATGCAATATGCCCTCTTTCTTGTTTTTCAAACAACTTAAGTTTCTTCCCAAAAGTTTTTTTTTTTACTTTAAACAGACCAAGTTACACATTTTACTTGCATACACTAAAATAACAAAATGTATTATTAAAGAAAGACATCATTTTACCTTAAACTAGTCTACTGGTGGACTGGACACAAAAGAAACCTCTCTGCCCTAAGTATAACTACTCTCACAGCTTGAATGTTATATTTTGTATAAGGAACCAAGAGCAATTGGCATAAAGTAATCATAATTCACATTTGGAAGAAGCACAAGTCTAACTGAGGGATGGGTAACACATAAAAATGGCAGCAGGTAAGCAACAGGAACAGATTACATGAAACTTCCAGAACTCTCCCAAATTTAGCACCATCTTAAATGGTTTGAACAACTTATGCTGGTCTGGAGTATAAATGAAGATTTGAGCCTAATAAAAAAACAAATGCATATGCATTTAAATATTAGTACTGATTTACCTGGCCGTTACATGTTTAGGAAATGTTATGACATCCCATTTTAACCTCCCTGGGGGTTTGCCCAAACCAAGTTCACCCTTAACTGATCGTTCCGGCACTGCATCTTCCCTTTGGTTCCAAAGGGGAAGGGGCGCCGTTGGTTTCCTGGCACTCATCTTCTATGTCATCAATGGCACTGGTGATGTGTAGAGGGGAGGATGGGGAAAGCCATCAGTGTACAACAGTGGTGGGCAACTGATATATGACAAATGCGGCCCTTGGCATCACTAAAGGGCCGCACGAAACATTTTCAATCTATACCGACTTGTATAGGCACCTTTTAATTAAAAACAAAATGACAGCAGGCATAGGTAGAAGACATTATTTTTGAATTTTTTAAATAACAAAACTTGTGTTAAATTATACTTAGCTAATCAGTGACCCAAATTGTGCCTGAGCAAGTCCTTTGCCTCTCTCATCTTCCCGCTCTAAGGTGAAGATGAGTCAGCGGGGGATCAGCAGAGTTCCTATGCCCTATGCATTTACAGTTAGTTTTTGGGGGCAGCAAGTGGAGGACAGAGGGGGGCTGCTGAAGAATGCCCAAAGGGCCGCATGCGGCCACCAGGCCAAAGGTTGGGCACCTGGGGTGTTTGATTGACTGTACCACATCGCTAAAAACAGCACAGTACTGGCATACCACCAGGGAAGTTAAAGGCCTCATTATAGAGATGCTCTCCTTTTTGCAGCAATAATAACTGTCACTTTTCTGGGAAGGATTTCTTCATTTTTTCAAATCATCTAGAAACCCAGGCAAGTATTAATGCCAGAACTACTTACTTATAGTGTATGCAATTTTTTTTATCAAGCTCAAAGCTTCACTTCCAGATGGAAACTCTCCATAAAAGATATCTACTAAAGGTTACAGCATAGGAATGTTCCAGTCAGCACTGTTTGTTATCTGGATCATTTAACGAAAATGTAATTTTCTACGGGCCAGTCACCATAACTTCACACAGAAATGTATTCCTGTCTTCAGTTCGCTGCTGCACACTATATGAACACCCATTATTCCCGCAGTCATAACGCTATAAGCTTCCATTCCCCACAATCTTAGATTCATAACATCTAATTTTGATAGTTCTGTTGACATTGTCTAGCGCTGTTTTGTAGAAGTAGGCTGGCCAATGAGCCACTGCAAAACACAAAATGGAAACATGATTATATGTTAGGTAAAGAAGTCCCCTTGATGAAGGGAAAGCTGTGTAGAATCTTAGCACGCACATTTAGAGTATTGAGCTCAAAAACAAAATAGTTGCCTATTTGGGCTAGTGATTCAATCAGCTTTGAATTAATAAAATGCATACAGCTCCATGCTGCCAGTATTCAGTCACCCAAAGATCCAAAAAGTAGATGCTGGGCCACTCTGGTCGGTCATTGTATAGATCGATCTTAAGGTGTATGGGGGGCTTAATGGCAGTCACAGGTTCCAACAGTCTTTTTACTTTTACTTTGTGGTCCAACTCTTCCCATACACCATTAAGTTTTGGTTTGGTGATTATGAAGATATCTCACACAGCGCTCAATCAATCCCCTTCTTCTAAAATATCTCTGTTGGTGTTATTGAGTCATTGTCTTGTTGTCATTCACCTCTTTGCTGGGGTGTCTCATCAAGCACTTTTGCCTTGCAGTATAGTTTCAGACTACATCTGTCTGAAACAAGACTATTAATGACCACAGGGGACTTGTTATAAACTAAACTTATCTACCTACACAATGTGACAGCTTTTACAACAGATGAAGAAGATGTTAGTTCATGATATATTCAAATATGCATTAAATTCATAAATTAGCAAAAGGTGATGAATAAGAAGAAACAGTGATAGACTATTATTTATGGCTAGATCACTGTTAAGCCATCTTATGCAGACATGCATAACTGACAAATTGCAATTAACATTACATTACATGCTATATGGTCAGACCAATATACACAGACAACACTTACCCTGTTAATATTTCTGTTTGTTAAGATACTCTGGACTAAACTTTTTTCAAAAGTTACTAGTCTCTTCAGGCACTCCTGGAGAATATTTTTAGATAAGTGTGAATCACAGAGTTTTATTACAGTTCTAATCGCTTCATTTTGAAATCTTGAGGCAGATGGCTTAGGATTTATATACAAGCTAAATAAACCATTTAGCAGTCCAGACATTGACTCTGTTACTATATTACTATTGCTTCCAAACTTTGTCAAATCTGTTACATTGCCTCCTGCTGTTGCCAGTTTTTGCAGTCCAAGAAGATGATTAAGAAAATGTATCTGACTAGACAGCTGTCCTTCACCAACTGTAATGCATTTTTTAATTGGAAGTGGACTTGAAAGCAACGCAAAGCTTGACATGCTTGTTAAAGGTTGGTTACAGTCGAAAGAACTATGAAAAGCTGTCAGAGTATCTATTCCATCTTCATTAGAAATATCAAAACCAGAATCATCTTGTAATTGGTCCATTGATTGGGAATCTTCAAGTAGCTGTGCTGCCAAGCCAGTGTATTCTGAAAAACATTAGATCATATACATGTATTTAGAAATACTGTCATCATAGATAGATATAGAAATATTTAAAAGCTCCAGCTGCACAATATGTAAATTTTTTCTATGGTTCAATTTAATCATAAACTGAGTAGATAAGGCTTGGTATAAACTGCCAAGCAACTATTTCTAAAAAATGTTTCAGCAGCAAGGCTAACAACATAGTATATATGAGCACAAAGGATAATCAGCATGATGAAATAGAGAATGATCAATCACACACTTGGAGCAAATCATTACATAATCATGCCTTCAGATGACCCCAAAGATAAAAGTCTAAGGGGGTCAGATCGGGAGACCTTGAAATTGCTACATGATGGTGTGTTTCCCTCTTTATGCACTGAAGCTGGCACGTTCCCGGAGTTTTTCCAGCAAGATGGTACACCACCACATTATGGGTGTCAGGTCCAAGCATTCCTAGATGAACAGTTTCCTGGAAAGTGGATTGGTCACCGTGGGCCAGTTGAATGGCCCCCAAGGTCTCCTGATCTGACTTCCTTAGACTTTTATCTTTGGGATCATCTGAAGGCAATTGTCTATGCTGTGAAGATACAAGATGTGCAGCCCCTGAAACTACGCATACTGGAAGCCTGTGCTAGCATTTCTCCTGCGGTGTTGCTATCAGTGTGTGAAGAGTGAGAGAAGAGGGTTGCATTGACAATCCAACACAATGGGCAGCACATTGAACACATTTTATAATGTTGTAAATAACTCATGAAAGAATGAAGTTACGTTTAAACCCATTGTTTTTCTTGTGAAATTCCCAAAAGTTTGATGTGTCACATAACCCACTTCCTATTGAAAAAACAAAACATGGATTCAAAATGGCCAACTTCAAAATTGCCACAATGGTCACCACCCATCTTGAAAAGTTTCCCCCCATATACTAAAGAAACTGTTAGAGAAGCATAGAATCTGAGAACAAGTCCACTGTCTCTCCTCCTTCCACTTAAGGTTTAATATCTCCCAAAAGTAGCCATAGACGTCCTGATTTGTCATCGATCGATTCCCGATTTGATCATTCCCGGCGATTGATCGTTTTGGAATTGATGAAACACCACCTTGGGAATCCAATTTGTGGTCAATTTGGACATGAGACAATCTCCAAAATTCTACAAAATCCATCGATTGGAAAGGCTGCTGGACAGGGAGCTTTGTGTCCACCAATGTACTTTGATTGCCAAACGATTCACCGATCCGATTTCTTATCGATTCCAATTTTGTTTGTTTGATCGTTCAGGTGGGCAGAACTCGATTGATCAATGTGAATGTGCGGGGTGGCAAAAATCTACCCATGTATGAGATCCTCAAAATGCGATGCGATTTTGCATGTTCTTCCACTTATGAGAGACAGCATAAAAAAATATGAAGGAAATCACATTGTATGATTTGTAAAGAATGTATTTGTATTGAACTGCTGCATACAATTATTTGAATCCCTGAGAAAATCTGTGTTAATATTTGGTCCAGATTTTGGCACACTCCTCCACACAGATGTCCTCTAGATTTGTCAGGTTTCTGGGCTGTCCCTGAGCAACACAGATATTTTCTATTGGATTTAGGACTGGAAACTGGCCAGGCCACTCCAGAACCTTGGTATGCTTCTTACTCCTTGGTTATCCTGGCTGTGTGCTTCAGGTCATTGTCATGTTAGAAGACCCAGCCACGACCCATCTTCAATGCTCTGACTGAGGGAAGGAGGTTGTTGCTCACAATACATGGCCCCATTCATTCTCTCCTTTATACAGTCCAGCCCCCTAAGAATGATGTTACCACCCCAATGCTTCACAGTAGGGATGGTGTTCTTGGGATGCAACTCATCCTTACTTTTCCTCCAAACACAGCGAGTGAAGTTTGTCTCATCTGACCACATGACTTTCTCCCATGCCTCCTCTGGATCATCCAGATGGTCATTGGCAAACTTCAGACAGGCCTGGACATGTGATGACTTGACCAGAATTCTTCATGTAATTGAACAGTTCCTCCTGTGTAGTTCTGGGCTGATTCCTCACCTTTCTTATCATCAGCTATATACCACGAGGTGAGATCTTGCATGGAGCCCCAGTACGAGGGAGAATTACAGTAGATTTTCTTTTTAAATGCTGTCTCTCACAGTGGGAATGCACATACAATGTCAAACCCCCTTCATGTTTTCTAAGTTGGAGAACTTGCAAGGGTGTTCAAAAACGTAGTCTCCTCACTGTATTTAGCTATATTCTGAGAGGAAAAAAAGATTTCTAACACTAAAACATTTTGAAAATATTTTCTTTTAAAGTTATAGCTACTTACTTAACTTTACTGGTTGTTCCTTGCAAAACATGTCACTGGTGTTAATGGTTTCCCCTAAATCTTTACCAAAAGTAATCCCTACTTTGCATATATTCTTTTAGAACCTGGTCCCCAAGAAGTGATGAGACAGAAGTAAGATCTTAATTTTCATCAAATACTTCCAAAAATTTGTATCAATTCAAAATCAAGAAAACGCAACACTGTCTTGGGCATTTGGGTCATTGTTTTTATTCTGAACAGTTATCAGTGGAAGAGAAGGAGAAAACTAAAAATGTCCAATGCTACTTAAAGAACTACACTGTTATTGTTGATTTTTCTGGAATGGTTTACATAATTTATTAACAGGAGTTGGCAAGACAAAAGGTATTTTCTGTTTGAATCACCTCAAGCTTCTTTCCAGTAATACTATTCTCAAATGTATTTTTATTCCAATAAAGCATTCAATGTATTGTTTATTTACATATAATAGTCAGTTTTTTGCTCTTAAACATCAGTTATGCAATAATTTTTCTATCTAGACTGATAATGGTAAAAAAAAGAATAATTCCAGATTTTTTCATTTTTCCAATATTTTGTACTTTAACATAAAAAAAATATAAATATGAAAACATTTGTTATTGGTTCAACAACAGGTCGAAGACAGGAGGAAAACTTTAGAAACAAATTCCAACCTTTTTCTGCAGACATTATTTTATGATAATTTTCAGATAACTGATTTAATGATTTATACTGAATTGTAATTTTATTCTGTTCTTCCTTCTAACATATACCTTTCCAATGCCATTGGTAACAATTTACCTTTTTTTACTGGCAATGCTTAAAATTCTATGTAAGTGAATCACTTTTAATAGAAAGCAAATTAATGCCATGACCTTCAGTTACTCTTAAAGATGTTCTGCAACTAGAGCATTTCAAAACAACACTCAGAAGCTGATGTCCCTCTGTTCACAGCGCTCTTTAATTCTCCTGATATTATCAAACAAATCCCCTTCTAATGGAATGAATCTATGCTCGCACTAGCTGTACAACATTACATTTTAAATATGTTTCTCCATTTATTTTGGAAAGGTGGAAAATTATACTCTTACAACAAACCTAGTTGAATACATTTATCAAGGCCTTAGATCCAGCCAGTGCTTTTAAAATCCATTTGAAAAGGTATAAAAAGTTTACACGCCATGCAAAAAGCTCTCTGCAAATCGTTTCATTCATTAATTTTAAAGAGACCCCCCCCCCCATGTAAAGAATACATCTTTTGGTCCTTAGAATTTGAAAACATAAAGCTACAAGGCTCCTGGGCTTTCAATCAATCCTCAACCTTGGCTCCTTGCTATGCCAGCCTCCCTCCTCGTTTGAAATTCCGAGCTATAAAAGCTAAAGTTTGTATGAAACATGGGGTTAAAAAAACACATTTTACCATTTTATAAAAAAAAACATAAAAACACCACTCTCTAACCAAAGGAGGCATGTTTTTAGACTCACAGTGTTCACAACAATGCACATTCAATTCACAGTGGTAATGAATCACATTGCCACTATAACATCATAGGAAACAACTTGTCTATGGTTTTCCTCCTCTCAAACCAAAGGATGAAAATGTAAAAACAAGATTCAAATACTTCTTGTATGTCTGGGCCTCCATATTAAGAAATGAACAGGGACCACCAATATGTGGAGCCCCCTTTTGTTTGAGAGGAGAAAAACCATAGGCAAGTCATGTCCTATAATGTAATAGTGGCAATGTCATTTGTTAACACTATGAATGTGCAAAATTGTGAACACTAATTGTGAGTCTAAAAACATGCCTCCTTTGGTTAGAGCAGAAGTTCCCAAACTGGGGGACGGGCCCTCCTGGGGGGGCACAAAGTTATTCCGGGGGGGGGGGGG
>CM070035.1:78957963-78979799 GCA_036250615.1 Ptychadena robeensis | reverse complement strand
GTGGCCTAGATTCCCTGCTCCTGGCACCCCCGTGCCAACCCGGGACCTGCGGGCATAACACAGGGTCAGTAATGCTTCCATAATACTACTTACACCCTTTAGTTTCACCCCTCTAGCTACAACACTTATAAGTAAAATTTCAGCTAAAATATCAGATATTGCTTCCCTATAAGCATAAAGCACTACTCTGCTGCATACATGCTTTCACTTATCCTAATATGAACACATAGATCTTTGAAAACTCTGAATGGAAGAACCTTGACATTTTGAGGGTTACCAGTTAACCCCTGAGACTACATCCATGCAAATTTTCCCCTGAGTCCCTGAGCACAATTCTTCCTACTAAAAACCCCATATCATATATTGCTTGGATGTAGTCAAATTGTTTAGATTGTTAAATGCATACAATTTATGTCACTTGGATAACCGCAGGGAAACATTCATAGCTGAAAGGTTGCAGATAGTAGTGCCACATTGTAAATTACTAATCCAAAAAAGGGTGTCGGAGCATCTGGTGGTTGAAAGCAGGGCTTTTTTCTGGCGGAACGCACCGGAACGGCAGTCCAAAGTCTTGTAGAAACCGGAACGGCAGTCCAAAGTCTTGTAGAAATCTTTTCAAGAACAAAAGGATGCCCAACAAGCTAATAACAGGGTAAAGACTCCATTAATCTTTTAGAAATACATAGCAGGTTTGTTCGGGCACAGTCCCAAAGATCAGGATCGGCATACATTAATCCGCCCATACACCTTTAAATCTTTCCATACAATCTCCATTAGATCTATAAACAACGATGTTGTTGCCGGGCCCTCTCTGATAGAATACATAGTGATTGGAAGGGTTACAACGGTCCTCACATTACATGGTTTTGAAAAGAAGTGGATTGTACAGAAATTGTAGGGTAAGGTGTATGGGGGCTTTTAGGCAAGTATTCTAACAGGTAGGGCGTTTTTCCTGCCTGCGCTGGCCGGGGGACGTGCCCCCGTTCCCCCGATGGGGAGCTATTTATGGAGTGGACGGCATAAAAGGGGTGATTTTAGGGGGCGGTCCTAGGGGTGGGTAGGGGTGTGGCCAGGGGAGGGGGGTGAGTTCCACCACCTTTTCTCTGAGAAAAAAAGCTCTGCTTGTAGGATCTTTTAAAAAGTTCCAACCTGACCGATCAATTAGATCAATTCACTAAAAAGGGAATCATTTTCCTCATTGGCTCAATTTCAGTCTGCATGTAATATCCATGTTAATGCAGAAATTGTTAGTACATTGCTTGTTATCAATAGCACATTAAGATACTTTAATTCATATGTTTAAAATGATTAGGGTAATTATTTAATGTAGTTTCTACCATATTTGAACCCTTACTAAGTTGAAGCTAAAATTGCATACATCCATACTGGCTTCCAGAGTCTCTTTATAGAGAGAATGAATGTCAGTTAACCGATGCTGTCTTATCCACACGGTTTCTCATCTCTAAGAGTGCAAAATGACTTAAAGCCTTTGAGGCTGTTGAGAACTGAACAGCGATAAGATACTATAGCTGTTGATCAGCTGGGATGCTGTGTGTCACTAAACAGGAGTAAAGTGTGCAGTTGAAAAATTAATCCCTTCCAAGCTATTTCACACTTTACAACTGGCACATGGAGAATGGGCTCTTTTATGATAATGGTTTTGTTGGTAAAAATTGAGCAGTGACATAAATCTAGTTCACATGGGGATTCTAAATGCAGCAGAAACTCTGTTGTTTGTTAAATTATGTAAAACATGGAAGTATCATGTTATAAGGCAGCCATGTCTGTTATAGAGGGAATAAAGCACTTGATTAAATCATTAAATATTTAATGTACTATATGTTTTGGGATAACTCGCATAGTGAGTCTGTTGTAGACGTATGCAAATAAGTTATCTCATACCAAAAATGCATAATATAGATACAGTTTGATAACGTTTAAAGAAATAAACAACAGGAATGAATGTCACAAATAATCACCTTTTGTTACCCTCTTAGACATAAGGAAGACATAACTATATATGGAAATCTAAGGGCTATAATTGTATAAAACCAAAAACCTAGGCATGTAGTTTGTATGTAGCTTCTACAAACATTTTTGATAGAGAAGAACGCTCTTTGGAGTTTAGTGAATCCCAGAGTTGTAGTTGAATAGCATGTCATCTGTGCAATTTGTCCATTCATTTGTTTTTTCTTGTGTAAAACTGTTGGTGGCATTTTAAGTGAAAGTGGAAGAAATTGGGCAACTCAGACACTCAGCCTCAATGTCGTAGGCTCTAAAATTTTACAGAGCAGGGTTAGTGCATTTGGAAGTGGATTCATGTTTCACAATAGTCATCAACGTTCACCAGAAACAACAGATAAGACCTTTAACATCACATGGTCTTAAAATAAGCTCAAGAACAGTACAGTGTTGAGTGTAGTACCATAAAGCACATTGCCACTGGACACTAGAGCAATGGAGACATTTCTCTGACTCTTTAGTGATGAATCATGCTTCTGTCTCTGACAATCTAATAAAAGAGTCTGGGTTCAGAAGATGCCAAGAGAACGGTATGTGTCTGATTACATTGTGCCAAGTATAAAGTCTGACAACGTTTTGGTAACAGTTTTAGTATAACCCCTTCCAATATGAGTGTATGTGTGAACATGTGTACAAAGAAAGGTCCATAAAGACATGCATGAGCAAGTTTCGTGAGGAGGTACTTGACTGGCCTTCACAGAGCCCAGATCTCATCCTCTTGATGGGTGGGGAGGCTTTAAAATACTTAAAGCTGGGAATAGACGGGACAATTTTCTGTTGATTCCCGACCCGATCTAGCGGGCTTGATGATGTCTTCATGCCCGCTCGCTAGTGCAGAGAATCGGCCGTCACCCTTTATGTGCCGCCCATTACTTCGGCTGGGGGCAGCCGTCCCCAACCGAACTAATGGGATCAGATCAAATCTTTCCGTCATGTCGGATCAATGTGCGATCCGACATGATGGCTGATTTAGCCCAGTCTTGCTAGTTGCCGCACCCGATTCCTTGATGACCTGATTCAGAACAGATGCGGGAACACGCACAGCATCCGATCGGCGGTCCGGTCGTGAAGGAATCGACACGTCTTTGCCCAGCTTAATACATATACACCAACTTTTCCTTATATTCATTTGATTGACTAAATATTTATTGTCAGTCAAATATTGATCAGTTGTACTGCCAAACAGTTCGATAGATGAAAACCAATTGATTCCTGTCTGTAGGTTTGTGAGCTCCATAGTTCAATCAGATACAAAGCAATTGAAATATCAAGAAAACCCAACTTAACCAATCAATTAGATTGATTCACTATAAAAGGACAACTTTTTCTATTTATTCCGATTTTCCAATCAACTCAAACAAACAAATTTTCAAGTCAATGGAACAGAAAAATCACACCATGTATGCCCCATTTATTATTTACAGAATTCAATTCTGGGTCTCTCCTCCTGCATTTAGACATTCCTACTTTGGCTTTCACCCAGAACATAGCAGTGTGCCCACATACCTGTCAACCTTCCCATTTTGGCTGTGAAAGTCATGTTTTTTCTGTTTCTTTCCCAGCTAAGTCCCGATTTCAATAAATCCAGGATATTTCCTGGATTTTGAAATCAGGCCAACTTAGGATAGAGGGGTTGTTACTCTCCCTCCTAAGTTCCCACTCTGCTTGTGCAGATGATGTGCAGGGTGGGATGTTAGGAAGGAGAGTAAAGCCCCCTTTCTACTAAGTTAGCCAGCTAGCAAATAGGAGAGATGAGACATCCAAATTACCGAAGCCATAAGTGATGTTGCGAAGTGTCACTTCCGAATTTTGAAACACAGAAGTGGCACTCCGCATTCCAAATACCGGAAGTGATAATCTGTGACATCACTTCATATAAGTTTTACCTTATTAGATAAAGAACTTTTGGCCTTTACCTGATTTTGAAAATGCCTATCCACTATATACATTACTATATACATTGCTCTACAATAGGGATGGCCAAACATCAGCTGTGGCTGTTCGCGAACAGGCGAATCGAACTTCTGCAAATACCCGCCGTTTGCATGTTCGCAGCGAACAACCATTGACTTTAATGGAGGGCGAACTTCTTAAACCTTCAGGTCAAATTTGTAGTAAAAATACCAATGAAAAAAGTAAAAAGGGTGCAACCACCTGGACAGTGTCATGCCAAGTGGGGATCAATGGCTAAACTTCTCCCCCAAAATATGGATTTTTTAAAATGCTGTTTTCTTCAGTTCTAATGGGCAGAAATCACATCTAGATTAAAGATTTTGCCAAAAGCCACCCGACAGTACCTTCTGCAACGCATTACATTTAGTCAGATCTCTCTGTAATGCATAATACAGCATACCCCACCCCAGAGAAGGACTTTTGTGGCTCAGTAATGAGGAACTACATGTAACAAAACACCTTAGCTATAGTTACAGATCATTGGATGGAGTATAATGGCAAAATAGCTAAGCTTTCCCTCAATCAGCATCCCTATCTATCCCTCAATCAATGTAAAATGGCTGCCGGGCTGCTTCTTTTATAAAGGGGGGGGGGGGGTGTTCGTCAGAAGGGAGAAATATGTTATTGGCTGTACTGTCCCACCTGGAGATAGGGGTCACACTTTGTCTCCATGTTAAGGTATAGGTGGAGGGTCGAACACCCATCACTACTCTACAGGTTCTTGGGTCAGAGTCTTGGGAGCCATCCATCAACCCTTGTATCGTGCACACCAGGAAGTTCTTAGGACGTTGAGCCTTGGCCATTTTCAGGGCTCATGCCTATCAAGCTATTACACTGAACAGGCCCCTGTTTGGGACATACAATTTTTTTTTAATGTTTTTATGAGTGTATTTTTAGAAGTAATACGGACAATTGATTCCTTTTATTTGAATAACATATACATTAATAGAGTTGTAAAGGTTGCTTGTAATTTGAAAACTTACTTGAAATGTAATCTGTTTTGAGGAAGAGCTACATTGCTTTATGAGCATTAGTAAATAAAAAGCAACCTCTATTCACATAAGTTATTATTTTTGGTGTTGTTTCAATCTTGCTAATATCGTGAACAAATCCCTCATTCTTTGTTAACCTGTTTTTTGCTATTGAAATTTTTATTTGTAAATGTTTGAAAAAGACTAGCAAAAATGCCTTTGTTTGTCATAAAATAAATGACTGGGGCTGATGTGGGACCTGAGCAGGCTTCACAAAAACCTTTGAATCAAAAAAGAGCTTTAAGATTTTGTCATGCAGCAGCAGATGGCATATTTTATGTTTAAACAAGGCAGTAAAATGTGTTGCTTAATTAATATTCTGACCAGCATACATTGTGTCAATTAGTGGCCATTTTTTATTTACTAATGGCTCTATTTCTGCATCTTCAAGTCCTTAATAATAATGTTAGGACAGTACCTATTTACCCTTTTGTTCTGCAAGCTAATTTATGGTATCAAATCCTGTTTGTAATGAAGTTGTTCCCAAGGTAATAAGACAGTAATCTATTTACAGAAGTAGAGCTTCAGTAAACGACATTTATGAAGGTATATATATCTAGAGAATGAAAAACAATTCCATGTTTTGTGTCTGATGAATGTTTTATTATACTGTTTAATTTTATCATTCACTGTTTTTATTTCCAGCTTACCAACCCCGCAGAGAACACATTTTATGCATGCTTGATCAAAGTATCTTTTCATCTTTCTCGAAAAAAAATCAAATCCACTCTTCTGAAAATGGCCCATCTGGTCCTTAGTGACTCTCTAAAATTGTTCCAACAAGTTACTGAGGTACCGTGACATAGAATAATTCAATATCTGGCTTTTATTAAATCTCTTTTCAAGTTTCTTCCCCAAAAAATGTGAAGCATTTTGCAAAAATAATCTAAGATATTTATGCTCGAATCTATGCATTAGCAAGAAGCAGATACTACTAATTTGCACATCAAGTATGTGCTTTACATCCAATGAGCAGCCGTCTGCATTCGAATTAATGGGATCGGATTAAAATTAACCGTCCTGTCGGATCAATGTGCGATCCGACATGATGGCTGATTTTAGCACAATCCTAGTTAGTTGCTGCATCCGATTCCTGCATGACCCAATCCCTAAGGGATGCGGGAGCGCCCATGGCATCGGATCGGCGGTTGGGTCGTGCAGAAATCAGAACGTCTATGCCCAGCTTTAGCGTGTCCAATATGTCCTCTTAAATGTTCAGTGCCAGCGATAGAGTAAAATTAGAGGGAACCACATGTACAGCCATCTAATATGAAGTATTTGTTCATAGTATATTTTATGACATGTCATACTATTGCTGCTGTTCAGAACTGTGTTCAGTCAAATTTGACTGCAGTACAGGCCATTCTGTTTGGTTCTCTGAGAACCAAATAAGGTTGATATCTTGTTGGTAGTATGCATATGCCCAATTATTTAACTGCATTGATTTTTTCTGTTTTCCTTTATTTGTTACAACCACTTTGTTTGTGTGGTTCTAATATGGACTTTTTTTTAGAACTACTTTCATGTACTATAAATAATAATAAACAAAATATTTTGCATATTTTTGTATTGTATTTGTATTTTTACAAGAACTGCTACTTTTTTCACTTGGTGTCATGTTCACTTTCTGTCTGTCTGGAATTTGAGTATTCAAAATTTTCAAATTACTCATGGTGAGATAAGGAAAAGGAGTTGGAACCAACAATGACATGGCTGGTTGAAGATATCGGAAGAAGTAGGAACTATTTTAGATGCTTGGCTCGCAAGGTCTTAGTATAATGAATAGTATAGGTCTATAGCAATGTTATAGGTTTATAGCATGTTTAAATGAATTGATAGGTCCTCTGTAGTCCTGCGGCCTGGGAGTTAGCTCATTGGCATCTCCACATGTAAGTGTTCAGCCACCAGCTTCCTAAGTGTGAAGACACAAGCCGTTGGCTGAACACCTACAAGTGTAAATACTAAGACCATGCGACCCATGCATCTCAAATACCTTGTTCTTCCTATGTGATTGTTGGTTCCAACTCCTTCACCTTATCTCACCATGGGTAATTTGATAATCAAAATCTTGAATACTCAAATTCCATTTGTTCACAACCCCTGAAGAAACAGAAAACTTCAGTATGCACAATTAAACTCTATGAGCTTGCCACATCTTGTTATTTGGAATTTTGCCCATTCCTTAAGACAAAACAGATCCAGCTCCACCCTGTTGGACATTTTTTGCTTGTGAACAGCAATCTACAAGTCTGGCCACAGATTCTTAATTTAATTGAGGTCTGTCTAGCCCACCTCAATCAGATCTTTTTCTTAAACCATGTACGTTTTCCTTTAACAGCATGCTTCAGGCCATTGGAAAAAGAACCTCCATCTTAGTCTCAACTCAGAGGCAGACTGACAAAACCGCTCTCCTCACTCTACCGGGGGCTTGTAACGCTCCCTACCTCTCTTCTGTATAAATGTAGGTGGGCTTGGCAGAGCAACTTCCCTGCCCTTACTGATGAGGACTAGGAGGATGTATGGTCGTCCCCCTTTACTTACCATTCACATTATGTATCTGCGCAGGACAGACTGATTAATTTTAAATATCTACATAGGATCTACTTTACCCCGACTAAACTCTCCTGAATCTACACTTCAATGTCTGTGGACTGTTGGTGGTGTGGACATATCCCAGCTGATTTTACCCACATGTGTTTATTGGGCCTTGTGGAGCACTTGGTGCCTACAGTGGCGGCGTGCACACTCCTCTTAGCTACATTATACTATGCCAGGAAGTTTATTGTTTTACAGTGGCGGCCCTACAAGATTGGAAGGCGCTGATCACTGATTCGCTACACTTTTACCAGATAATGTATACCAATAGAGGTCATCATTTGAAGTTTCATAGAGTTTGGGTGGTGTGGTATCGGACTCCTCCTCCACATAAGCATCACCTATTGCTTTTCTTGATGGCGGGGAAACTTCCACTTTGGGGTCTACAGGTTTCCAGAGTGTGTGCATGAGAGAGTGTGTATTAGTGTATTTTGTGCTGTACCATTATATTTTGACAAAATCATTGACAGAATTACTATACCCGGGTGTGCAGTGCACAGGTCTCCTTTCTAATTTATGCCTCCACTGATGGACACTTATATGGACATTTCGAGCTGCACATATTGGTATAGCACCATATGTTGGGATGGGGTTTCTTTGTGGTATTTTTTTCTTTGCAAAATTCAATGAAAAAAAAAAAGGCAGAATGACACACCATCCATATTTCCCTTGACTTTTACCAGTTTCTGGTCCCTGCAGCTAAAAAGACGCACACCATGATGCTGCTACCATCATTTTTCACTATGGTGATGATGCTTTTGGGGTGATGGGTTGTGATTGGTTTGAGCCAGACATATCATAGTGAAATTTTAATCTCATATGTCCAGAGCATCTTACATTTTGGGAGTTGCCCAAAGTAGTGATGGCTGAACGTCGGCTTTGTCCGTTCGTGAACAGGCGGATCGGACTTTTAGAAAAGTCTGACATCCGCCTGTTTGCAGGTCAGTGACATCCCTTCTGGTACATAGAATGCATGGTGCTGTGGTCCATATTCCAGAAGGTTTTTTTCCTGATTTTTACTCGCCCTTTAGAATCCAGTCACTGCTTTGGATCTCTGCAACTCCTTCAGGGTTACCTTTGGTCTCTGTGCTTCCTCTCTGATAAATATCATCCTTGTCCAGTCTGTGAGTATTGTTGGGTGGCTTTCTCTTGGCAGGTTTGTTGTGCTACCGAGTTCTTGTTCTGTTCCGTGAAACACCATATGGTATGGGTATACTAGTATGGGTACTAGTTCTTAATCAATTATTATCTGCTTGATATTTGGTAAACATGCTAATAAAATGCCTTATGAATATGCCCCTTAGGATAGGAATCCACTATGTCAGAGCAGCACACCCCATTCAAAGTAACAGGTCTATGATGCACCTGTACACACAGGCACATCATAGCCTGCACGCGCACCACTTCGCACAAAACAAACTTTTGCTTTGATTTGCATGAAGCGGCACAATTGAACATTAAATGCAGGGAGTGTCCAGTTGAGCTCATCCCGTAGACATGCACACGGCAGCGTATTGGCATTGTGTTTGTTTTTCGGTCTCCAAAGGGCACGTGATGGCCACCAAAGAACCACATTCACAAGGAAGCAAAGTGCCTCCACCTGCGTTTTTTTTAGATACTTAATGCAAATGTCCTGTTTGAATTATTAATCTAGAAGCTGTATTGTGCGTATGTTTAATCACTAGGAATGTAATGCCCTAATATAACCAACTTTGAATAGAATATACCATATTCATAAAACCACACTTAAATCTAAATGGACACGTTAACCCTTAGTAACAGGTTTTGGCAGTAGCCCCTAAATGAAAAGTATTTGAAATAAAAGGATTTTTAAAATCCTGAGGTCCTGAGGATAAGGGAATTCCTATGTACTTTGTGAGAAATGCTTTTCTCTGGCTCAGAGAGATAAGTGAATTAAATGGACAGTAGAAGGCCGCTTCATCGTAAACTTGCTGACAGGTGACAGCTTTAATGGAACAAAAGATGAAAAATCATCTGAGCAAGACGACAAAAAAATCTGCCATTTGTTTTGCCTTGGATATTGGAAGTATTTTCCTGTGCATACTACAGATGAACACTGCAGTAAAGAAACAGCTATGATAAGCATTTAGTGGCATATGTATGGAGACCATCTAAACACACAAAAGTATAAGCGGAATTTTTAGCACACAAAATTGGCAGCTTATACTTGATAGTGTTGAGTGCAAATATTTGAATCACTATTTTTTTGTGTGAATATGGGCACTATCTTGATTATAGTGCTATATGTTCGTAGTCTCAAATATTCGAGATTCTGGATAAATTACTATGCATTGTGCATGCAATATTTGCATGTATGAATGCCGATTTTCACAAAGAATTCGCAATGTTAAGTTGTTTCATAAGATTACACTGCAGCTGCCACTTCATATTCTGCCATTAGATGTCGCAGTGACAACACACATTGCTTTAGCAATAAATCACATTACAAATGCCCATATAATGGACAGGAGATCTCAAATTTACTTAGAATGTTTGGAGAATAATGCGAGAAATGTTGCGAATTTGAATATTGCCTATGCGTATTGCATTGTGTCTATCCATTTATCTCAATTTGCCTTCTGGCACATTCAGCACAAACAAATGTGCAATAATATTTGTGATCAGCAATCACTTCCTGAGATTACTTTTCAGCTGTGCTGAACATGTGCTACACTGTCTAACCTCCCTAGCGCACTGTTGAGGTCCAGATTTCTGTGCCAAAAGTGCACCATAGACTTCAATGGTAAATTTTTCTTTATGTTGTAGGCCTGTAACATCCCAAAATATGCCCGTACAAGGGTCTAATAGACATCCTGAATATGATAATGTTTGAAACGAACAATTATGTAAAATACATTTAAAAAAAAAATACAATTAATGAGAAAACACAAAAATCAGGGCACAAAGCTATGCTGATATGTACTAAATCTCGCCCATATAAAGTCTCTGGTGCCCCAGATGTGCCCATTTGCAGTTAACCCTCTCTAACCTGGTGTGATGGATGTGGTAAAATCACACCAGGGAAGAGAGGGTTACTGCATATGGGCACATCTTGGGCACCAAAGACTTTTTATTTTGGCGATATTTAGTACATAGAAGCACATTGAAATCAGTTTTCTACAATGAAAACTGATTTCATGCACTGTACTTTCAAATTTCCCGCCGCCTCCCTGATGTGAGGGGGGGGGGGGGGGGGGGGGGGGGGTGTGGAGAAGATGCAAATTTGCCGCTGCTTGCTGGCAAATTGCCCACAAGCAGCGGAGAGTCTGTCTGCCAAATATGCTGGACATCAGACACACAGGGAATCAGCAGGGAACACAAGCCATCAATAAGGTGATAATAGATTAGCACAGTATATGTTCAAAGCATTAAGGATGTGAAATCCACAACCAACACGTTTAACACTGGGTTATTTATTTCAAAGAGATTTCCTCAAGAAAATGAATTGGGCTCGTAATTGGTTTTATTGCCTTATTCTATTTCTACTAAATTATGCAATATTATATACATGAGGAGGGTGGAGGCTATAATTAATCCACAGATTAAAAGGAACTAAAATGCAACTAACAGTACTTTACTTTACAGTACCAGTAAAGTGAGTGTGGCTTGAATTTTTCAGTGATCTGCAATGGGGATCTTCTTAGTCTACCAGTTCTTGCCCTTTTGCAACTACAGAGAATATCAATGTATTCTTTCTTCTTAATGATAATCCAGATGGATGATTTGTGTAACTTTAAAACTTGATTGATACTGTTGAGGAAATTAGTCAAGTCCACTCATTTTAATGGTGGTACAAGATTGACATTTATTGACACACATGTATGGGGACATGGCTTGTAAATGAGTATTTTTTATACAGTCTGAAGCACACAATTGGTCAGTGTATTGACAGCAGAACTAATTTAAACAAATAGCCAAACATGGAAAGAAAGCAGGTAACTTGGCAACTTTGACTTTGGTCATAGGACACAGGAGTTTAGGCATTATTATGTTCATATATACACACAGGGTACTGAATAAGTGTATCCAATTAAACTTTAGTAAACTTTCTTTATTAATGCCTCTAATTGTTTTTTTCTTGTTTTTAGCCTTACAAAAGCCTCCTTGACTTCCATTGGTACAGCTTTTATCATCTGGTTGCACAATGGCACCTACTCCAAATAGTAAATGCCAGGCTAAGTGCTTTACCCATTGGTGCACATTAAACATGTGTAATTGAATAACATTTATGGGTTGTTTGAAAGTAAAGAATGCACTGCTTTACTTATTTCTCAACTTTATATGCTATATTAAATAATATAGGACTGACGTGAAGAACATTATCACCATTATAGCCATGCTTCTCTAAGCGGTGGTAGATTGACCTATTATACTCTAGGCTTTTTATTGTTAGGTTACACACTCTGGGGATTTAATCTCTTCTGCTTGATATAACAAACAATTAGGCCCTGCAGCATATCCTGAGTTGTCCTTGGGTTTCCATTCCATCAATCATAATCTGTTAGGCAAATCTGTTGGTTAAGATGGGAGACATTTCCAGAGATTGTCAAAATCAAAGATCACAAATACACACAAAGATACTTCTCTACATTTGATAAGTTACTCATATTCATCTTTCTTGTTTTGGTTATTTAATTTGGCTACCCGTTGCACAAATTCATAATGATAATTTTTATACAATTCATGGGTATGTTATTGTATTTTAACATTGACACGATTGCACGTGTATTGCATTTACCTTTAAAACAAATGTCAGATTATTGCAGGCTTGCCTCATAAACTTTTCTGTTTAAAATATTTACCATTTTAGTCTAAGTTATAGTTTGTCAAATGGCAATTGCTGGCATATATTAGCTTGCAACAGCTGTGTCTTTATCATCTTCCTGTTCTCATCTGACTCTGAGAACCTGTGGAGGCAGTGTAAATGTATTCATGAGTTCCTTATCTTTGCTGTTAAAACAAATATGTTCCTTGTGTTACATATATTTCTGGCTGTGGCCTGAAAAATATGTAACAGACTGGTGCTGTTCTCTGGGGTAGAAAGTTATTCTCAGACTTAAGAATAATTTATAGGATTTGGCTTTATACAGTCCAAAGGCTTTCTCATCATTCTATCCTTTTCAGTCCCTACAATCCAATTTGTGAACAGAAACGTATACTTTTTCAAAATATCGCAAATATCACATTTCTGTTGTTTTGTTTGGCTGTACAAATTACTATTTGAAATGATTATTTAATATAGATATAAATGTATTTTGACGTGGGACATACATGCATACATATTTACATAATCATGTGTTTATTTATTTGATTAAAAGTGTATAAAACTTTTTGTGGTATGGTATAAGCTTGAAGAAATTGGATATCTGTAAATCATAATTTTAGTAGGTTTTTTTTTACATAAAATACTATTGTGAACTTAAGTGATACTGATTGTCTTCATGCACTTCAACTGTGACTGCATTATATTGCTGTTATACAACTGCCTATGCACAAGCCTATGCAATGTGTCAGCAATGCCAAGGGTCTTTGTGATAAGGTAATAACAAAGGGGCACAGTGAATTGTCATCCCATAACATCATGTGTATGAAGGACATTCATGCCATTCATTGTTCTGATATGGAGACTATCAATTCTGCTATGACAGCAGTAAAATAAAGCAAATAAAAAAAACTGCATTACTAGACTCCAACAAGTACTAGTATAACACATTTCTTGAAGTAATTAGTATATTGTACATATAGGGAATGTTCTATCTATTATACAACAAATGCTAGTTATTGACTATTTGTGTTTTTTACACTGTATAATATAAACCCAAGGACAAAAAGTGTAAGACCTTAGCCTTTTTCGAACAATTTTTACCTTGCAAATCCAGTCAAAGTTACAAATCCTACTTTAGATACTCGCTCCACTGTATCTATGGAGGAGAATTGTTGCCACTCAAGGCTAGTAGATTAATTTGGATAAACTTTACAGGACCAACAAAGCCCCCTTATTACGTTTAGATTCTCCGTCGATCTCCCGTCATCCCACACGGCCCTTTGTGTGCTGGCAGTTACTTTGGACGAAAAAAACAAGTTTTAAAAAGATATACAACTATATTGCAGGGGAACTACTTTGTTCTAAACTTTAGAAAACAAAATGCACATTACTTACCCTCATCCAGGCAAAATGATCCTTAAATAAAAAAAACATGTACTCATCTTACCCTCTTCCTCACTCCAGCGTCACCCTACTTGTAAGGTCCAGTTCTCCAGGCTAGTGGAGCAAGACTCTTCCACCAATCGAAATGTGCATCCAATGACTCTCCACCCCTTCAGTGTCACCGTGGCAGGCCACCGGGTGAAAGGAGGCATGGTAGGGTAGACATCACTGTTGATGTCTATCTTCCCAAGTCTTTTTGCACCTGGATTCCTGCTGAATTTAGAGGACTTTCGCCCAGATCACTTTTTTTAACTGGTGTCGACAATAGAAAGTAGCAAGGTAGGTGATAGGTATTAGGTATTAGAAAGAGGAATATAGCTAGGAACTCTGTCAGGAAATTAATACCTCTGTAATACCTTAAAAATTAAACAACCGATTGAGTCAGCCCACCAAACTCTATATGTACCTGAAATATACATTTTAAAAGAACTGCCTGTTTAATTGGATAATCCAAGGTATGCTTACCCAAAGTAATAAATTCAATTTACCATCATCTAATTAGAGCAGATGGAAGAAAGCAAGAAAGATAATTTTTGATGGTTTGGCATGAGCTGTCAAACTTTCACTGTGCTCATTGTTGCCTTATTAATAAAACAAACAGAGCTCTTATTTTCAAGTGAGAATTCATGATGTAGCTGTACATTTTTACAGCAGCGGTGATGAGCTGAATAGTATTACCTGTGTCATTTGATGTCTTATGATAAACTATGGGGTTTATTTGCAAAGAAACCAGCTCAATTGGCTCCAGATTCGAAACCAATATGTTATTTCGTTTTCTTCTTACTTTAGAAATCCAAAATGATTTCATAAAGAATGAAAAGAAAAGCACAACAATGTTTCCCTTTAAATATTACATTTTGAAAGAGATCCTACAAAATAATGGTAGAATTTTAGCAGTAAGAAATATACAAACATATAACATGTGCAAAAAAACCCAATATATTATAGAAGTAAATCTGATTATAACGATAACTTGATGAACATTTGGGAATTTACTAAATACACCTTAACTGTCAAATCTACTTTCATACTGCTAGACTTTTTCATCTTGCTTTGTCCTTCTGACCTCAACCAACATCTCCCAGCTGGTTACTTATCAAAAATGGACAGCTGTAATCTGCCCCACTGTTTGAATCCTTCAGCCCAAATCTTCTTTCTTGATGGGTTTATCTGTACTGAGAACATTTGTAGACTTTAATGAGGCTGTTTACTGTGCCCTTTCAATCTCTGGAGATGACCCTATGCAGGGCTAGTAAGGTGTTTTTCATGTTCATTGACTGAAGTTACAATCGCAGTTTTTTCCTTCATTGATAGGTCTTTGGCCATAGATAACCTCAGCTCTGCTAAGCAGATGAAGCTGAAGGGAGAAGTGAAAGAGGTGGAAGGATGCTTATAGGAATGTATATTTTATTCAGAAAACAAAACAAAGTAGAAATCTGCACTAATTGTAGAGTAGTGGTAGAACTACAAGCTCCTACAAACTACCAGTCTCTGAGTACAATATACACAAAGTTCAAAGTTCAATATACTTATACTGTGGAAAAAATGAATGGTAAATAAGCAATGTTCAAAGAGAAACGGCTATGTGCAGAGTGCAGTCCCCTTTGCTCTTTAAATTGCCTTACCCATTAGGCCTAATTGTTTACTAATTGGATTTCTGCTTGGTCACAAGTTATAGGACATAGATAAAACAAATGAATTACTTGTCAATAACCATTGTTGATGCAGCTAGGCAACTAACTTCCAGCTGGTTCAGATAGAAGCATCGACTCCACTCAAATGAACCAAGGCATTGTATATATCTCCCTAATGGCAGGCTGCTTAATGAGTTCCTGAAATTTGTTTCCCCTAAATTTCAAGCCTCAAGGCAAAATCGATACATTCCCTTGATCCAATCACCACTGTAGTTTTAAGAAAAGTTACAAAACAGAATTATTTAGTCAGCCTGTACCATCTAAAACAATGGATAGACTTACTTTAAGGACTGTACCTGAAATCATCAAGGAAAAAACCCGAAGAGGCCTCTCTGTGACCCCAGTTCTTGGGTGCTCATTGAAAACTAATTGGAAAACATGCACCCAATATGTGCCTGTGTGCACGTCAATGGTATTGAATATCAATGGACATGTCCCACAACAGACATGCCATGGTACCGTGTCACAAAATGCAACATAGTTGGTGCACAGGCTGTGCCGCGCCTGTGTGTACATGCACATCATATCCCACTTTACTTTGAATGGTCAGTGCTCCCCCACATCTTTTTCCCCATTATCAGCGTGTGTGCCGAGCACAGGTAATAGATGTTAGACACTGACATTTAGGCCAGATGGCTGTAAAACACACAGTTGACTCTGAAACAGAGCTGGTCCACTGCATACAGGGATTGAAACCTTTAAACAGGTGTTTGGTGGACATTTTAGATCTGTCAGGTGGTCACGGATAACAATTTGTTCAGTTACATATGAGTGGTTCCTAACTGATCATATGAATTCACCCTTACTTTGTTTATGTTGCACCTGATGCTTATGAAATGTGTGATTAAATCCTTCAAGGTTTCATTCCCAGTGACACCTTGCTAATCTTTGCAATGCAAGCAGGCCAACACTGAGGAGAGGGCCAGCAGTGTGTTGTACATAGCTTCCTGAAAGCAGGAAAACATGGAAATGCATCATGAGTTAAAGGACTAGAAGGTACTATTAACATGTGCGCTTTCCTGTCTGCTAACAGTCAGCAGCAGGTAACAAATCTCTCTCCAGTGTTTCAAAACGCCCCATGTTGAGCATATCATGCAGATGCTCAGAAAGTGACGGGAGACATCGAATGTTGCTTGGACGGCCATGTGAATGCCCCTCTATCTCAATTAATTAGAAGGCTATGGACCCTAGGTCCATCAATCACAAAATGAGGTAGGTTCTATTGACTTGCTACAGCTTTTAATGAACACTTTTAAGAAGTAGATTGTGTACAGTGAATTTAGAGTAGGGGGGGTTTCCACATCCGCAGCACAGTGCTTGGCGGGGATCCCAACGGATCACATACACTTTAGCTGGCCGGCGAATGCCGTTTTCAGACATACGCCGATGCAGTAGTTAATGTACTGGACTACGTTAAGCCCTACATCGTTGGAACGGCTCAGGGCTGTGAGAACACAGCATCCGCCTAGCAGGTAAAGTGTATATGGAAACCCCCCCTAAGCCATTTTAGTACCACAGAAGCACATATACATTTCCACTTTACAGGTACATTTATAGCGCATTAAAACAGTTGTTGTTTCCTTGTAATCATTCTGTGTATAATGATTTGTATTAGTTTTGATATGATGATGATGATATGAAGTATTTTAGCATTAAAAGAGTTTTAATAGCAGAGCTAATTATTATAATACACATCCTGATGAGGATAAGAAACAGAGCAGACTATTTCTGCTAAGAATGTTGAGTGGATATGTATATTTTTTTGCAGAGTAAGTAGTAATAATATAAAGCATTACATTGCAGTGTCAAAAACAAAAAATCCACAGAATATTAAACCAGTATATGACTGTTTTTCCCCCCTAAACAACATTTACAAAAGCTGGTGTTATATGGTGACTTGCAATACTCAAGCACAGAAACAATAACAAGTGCATAGAAATGCAAATGGGAAAACAGTTCTCTTGGCATCTAACAATATACGTGAGAGTGATAGTCACATGTACATCAAACAAACTGATTTAAATGGACAAGCGGTACATCCATATGGGTGGCATCCTGGTCAGGAACTAACACCACGCATATTACTATCCTGAGTAAATCTTCACCAAATTAAGAATATGAAGACAAACCTCAATCTGTATTAAAAATTAAGGAAGCTGTCGGTATGCGGGGTCAGTAAAGTTGTGGGGCTGAGACAACTCACAGCATTGTAACACAATTCGGGCAACGCCGGAGACATTATGGGTGTTCGACCCCCCCCCCCCCCTATACCTTACATGGAGGTCAAAGTGTCACGGGTTAGGTGGGACACAGTACAACAGCAAAATACACATTTTTCCCTCCTGGAGCACACCCTCCACTTATAAAGCTGTCCTGGTGGCAATTTTACATTTATCATGTGTCTGCAGTTACTAGATGAGATAGGGAGCGCTGATGTCGCTGATTGAGGAATGGCTTAGCTACTTGGCTATTATACTCCTCCAGTGATCTGTAGCTAGTAGCTAAGGTAGTTTTGGTATACATGTAGTTCAAACTCATTACTAGATCCAAAACAAAAGTCCTTTCTTCTGGGGTGGGGTATGCTGTATTATGCATTGACAGAGAGATCTGACTAAATGTGAATGCAACGTGCAGACAGGTAACTGTCAGGCTGGGCACCCACTCCAGCTAGCTTTTGGCAAAAGTCTTAATCTAGACCTGTGATTTCTGGCCCATTAGAACCTGAAGATAAACAGCATTAAAAAAACCATATTTTGGGGTAGGAAAGTTAAGCCATTGATCCCCATCATTGTCATTGACACGTCCATGGTGGTTGGCCACAACCCACTCATGACGACTGACAAATTGACCAAGGTTTTGAGAAGTTGCCCCCCCCCCCCCCCCCGCCTCCATTGAAAGTCAGTGGTAAGTTCGCCGTGCGAACAAATGTGACAACGGTCGGGTATTTGCAGAAGTTCGATTCGCCTGTTCCAGCTGAATCAGCCGCACAGGCTGATGTTCGTCCATCATCTAATCTGGCGTATACAGGTCAAGCAACTTGAGGCTTGCCTTTTATATTCTGAATTTTGGCAGGTATGCTGAGCCTGAAGAATCCCCATGATAAAGTGAGCGTGTATATGATACTCAGTGTGATATGAATATATGAACGCAAAATTAGGGTTTTAATGTTTTAAAACATTTTCCCCTGTTAATAAATTGTTGTTAAACTGTGGATAAATATGTAAATGTTCAGTTTTTATACCATGTTTCTGCATGGGGGGCCCACACAAGGGAGGGTTTCCTTTCTGGGTAAATATTCACACTGCCATGTAAACATAGGGAAAAAAACTTTCCCGGGGTCACCAAACATGTGCCATTCTCAGGACATTAATTTTAAGAAATGCCACCTGTGCTTTAACTAAAAACTAAACTTCATAAAAAGAGACTTAGGCTGAAATAAAATCCAATTATTGAGAACTCTAGCCAAGTATTAGAACGCTTGATGTATTATGGAAATATATATAACTGTTGTTTTAATGTGAAAAAAAAATACCATAAATACATGTTGGCAAACTGCTCATAATAAGTCATAGGGACACGTTGGCAAAAAATAACACAATCAATAACACTAAAAATAAGAATTCTTTATGCTACAATGTCTCCTGTTTCAGTTAAAAACTTGAGAGGAAATCATTAGTCAAATGATCCCAGACCTATGACACTCAGAACACTAGATACTACATTGTGTATTAGTGCAGGCTGTCCCTGGAATCTGGCCTAGTGCA
The DNA here is from genome assembly GCA_036250615.1 of Ptychadena robeensis. Taxonomy (NCBI): domain Eukaryota; kingdom Metazoa; phylum Chordata; class Amphibia; order Anura; family Ptychadenidae; genus Ptychadena; species Ptychadena robeensis. The sequence goes on along the minus strand of CM070035.1, from coordinate 78,960,511 downwards.
CTTATTTCTTCTGTCTTTAATGCTTGATTTAACAAACCTGCCTTCCATTTGAAAACTTTAAGCATTCGGTCTAGTAAGTAGAATACCTGCGAAAGGTAAAATTATCATCCTTGTGGGGTGAGCACACTTTTTTTATCCCACTATATCTTACGAGCACTAATTTATGTCTGATTGAAGGATTGGTCTGGAACAAAACTACTCTTCAATGTATAGTCACTTACATAGATTTGTTCATGAAATGTGGAGACATATGGAGAAGGTATTGGGGTGTATGTATCACGGCTGGCAGTCTCGTGGCTGGGGAAACGCCGCGCCCTCTCAGGGTCGCTTCCTCGTGAGACTCGCCTGTCCCGGGTCCAGCTGTGCTCTCGTGAAGGAGGGGCTATGAAGGAGGGGTATCAGACCGTGAACGTGCGCACTAGCCACTCGGTCTGATGCAGTGTAGCGCTGCTGGGAAAGGCGAGGAAGAAAGAACGGGAACTACCACCTTCCCCAGTAGGCCTGGCCCCCCCCACTTTCCGCGGCTTGACGGGTCGAAAAGGACTGCCCCGACGCGCCGCGGGCGATGGGGCCGCTGGGGGCTCCCGACTGATGACCGGACCCTGGGCGGACCGGGAGCGGGGGGCGCCGGTTTGGCACCCCCCCTCCCCCGTAGACCCAATTAGGGAACCCCGACGAAAGAGAAGCGCGAAAGGAACGGTCAACCAGACATGAGTGTGGGGGGGGAGTGGTGGGGAGGCCTCGAGTCCTCCCCCTTCATCCTTACAGAAAGTCCCCCGGCGGCGCAGTGGAGCACTACCTGGAGACCGCTCGGTGGCTCCCGCTGTGACACCCCCCCCCTACTCGCTCGCCCAAAAAAACCTCTATGCTTCGCTGCCGTGACCGGCTGTCGGGGATACCGCCAGCCGTCCCATCACCAGCAATGCGCAGGACAGCGCCTGCGGCGCGCCGGGACCAGACACGATGAAATACAAATCAGGCCACCGAAGACCCCGGACACGCGGAGGCGCAGTGTGCCGTAGCATGAGGCTTTCGTCGCCCCTGTCAATGCGGTTTAGACGAGAGGACGCGCGGCCGCGCGAACGGGGGCTGGCTCCGGCTCGCTGTCCGAGTTGGACTCCTCAAATACTCGGTATGCGCGCGAGAAAAAGTCGTTCGGAGACCATCTTCGTGGTTATGATCTGACTCCCCCGTAGGCTTACCCCATGAAGGGCCCTCCGATTGATCTGGGCTTTAGATCCGAATAGCGGGAACGGGACGAGGCCTGATGCTTACCGGGCCCTCTTCCTTGGAAAATGTTTTGGCCTGCACTAATTAAAAGAGAGAGGAAACCAACTGAACCACTGTGGTCACCCTACAAATCAACAATGCCAAGAGCAAAGGAGATATCCGAGACATGAAGAAGAGGTTTGACAGCCCATCAGTCTGGGAAAGGCTATAAGACCATCTCCAAAAGATTCCAGCTCCATCCATCCACTGTACGACAGATAATTTACAAATGGAGGGCCTCAACATGACAGCAACTTTGCCTGAAGTGGAACGCCCATCAAATTCACCCAGAAGCACCAGAAAAATAATAAACCAGGAAGGCCAACCCACACATCACCCTAGAAGTTGCAGGCCTCTCTGGCAGCATCTGGAACAATTGTGCATGCGTCTACATCATCAGACGAAAATTGAATAGCCATGGACATTCATGGGAGGGTTGCTAGAAGGAAGCCTCTGCTCTCAAAAAGCACAAAAACTGCCCGTTTCATCAACTTTGCCAAAGAGCACTTGGACAAACCAGAGGCCTTCGGAAGTCCATTCTCTGGACAGGACAAGTCTAAAATAGAATTATTTGGTCACAATCAAAACCGACATGTTTGGAGAAAACAACACGCATTGAAGAAAGAACCTCCTCCCAACCGTACGTATGGCGGTGGAAATGTGAAAGTCTGGGGCTGCTTTTCTGCTGCTGGGCCTGGACCGACTCCATATTGTCAAGGAATTATGAATTCTTCTGGGTTTCAACAGATTCTCGACCAGAATCTCCTGCCATCAGTCAGGAGTTGAAGCTGGACGAAGATGGATTATGCAACCAGACAATGACCCAAGCATTCCAGCAAGAGTACAAGGAATGGCTCAGAGAAAGAGGATTCGCACTCTGGATTGGCCCAGTCAAAGTCCGGACCTTAACCCAATGAATGTTGTGGAGCAGACCTGAAAGTTGGTACATGCCAGATGTCCCCTCCAACGTCTCTCAACTGGGCTGAGTTCTGCAAGGGGAGTGGGCAAAAATCCCCTAAGCAGATGTGAGAGACTGGTTAGTGGTTACAGGAACGTTTATTTGGAGAATGGCTGCAAAGGAGGGCCACAAGCTACTAATACAAGGGTTCACATACTTATCACCATGTAAGATTTTCAGTTGTTTGGGACATAAGCCTCCTTGTTTACTTAATAATGAAAATATCTTTTTTTGTGTGTTGTCTACTATTTGGAAGGTGTGCTTTACAAATTGGGATTTAGATGTATGTCTAATAAGGTTCTTTAAAATGTTTTTGCAGCA
>CM070035.1:78918124-78943114 GCA_036250615.1 Ptychadena robeensis | reverse complement strand
GGGGGGGTCGTCTTATACGCCCAGTCGTCTTATACGCCGGCATATACGGTAAGTATATATTTTTTATGTTTAGCGATGGATTTGCAGAGATGTAGACTACATAAAGATACTTTTTGTGTATCTATATTTATTTTCATTTTTCTACACTATAGATCCACTTCATTTAAAGGAAAACAGAACTACTGTAAGGTTCCACACATCCTGGGTATCAAGGATCATTGATGGCAGGGGAATTTTTTAGGCATTCAAAGACAGTTTGATATACAATAGCAAAAGAATATTTATTTAGTCATAATTTCCAGTTAAACAACAGTGAAGAATTCAATGCAATACATGCTTTAGGGTTTCCAAATATCCATTAATTATTGATATGTAAATTATCCTCAACACGTTTCGCATACCAAGCTTTCTCAGGAGGTTGTTTACTTGTTTACGAGTAATTACATAGTTTTATCAATAACAAAGTAATTATATACAAAACATTGTATGAGATGAAGTCAAGCTGACTATACCTGAAAGACGTTGTTGTGTCTGCATGCAGTCCTATAGAGGCAATGAGGTACGACCAGTGATAAGTGGAGCCGGTAGGGGGACCCCTGGGGATTATCCCCTGGACACAGTTCGGGTTAGTTAACACGGGGGTGTAAATGTACACTTACAGTAGTCTATGGTCTGACCACTACTTCAATGGTGTATGCGTTGTCCCAATTCTGTGGGTAAAGTAACATAATGGATAGTTAATCCGATTTACATTATTGGGATAGCCTGCCACCATCATGGCCTGTGGAGGGTAGGGATGTGATATCTATGTCGGGGTCAGCAGCCCCATATTGAAAAAGGAGAAGAGAAAGAAAGTGAGAGAGAGAGAAGTCAAGAAAGCAGTGAAAATTCAAAAGTGTGCTAAACCACCTCTAGGTGGAAACCCTAAAGCATGTATTGTATTGAATTCTGTTGTTTAACTGGAAATTATTACTAAATAAATACTATTTTGCTATTTCATATTAAACTGTCTTGGAATGACTAAAAAATCCTCCTGCCACCAATGATCCTTAAAACCCAGGATGTGTGGAACCTTACAGTAGTTCTGTTTAGTGATGAGTGGCATAGGCAATATTCGAATTCACGATATTTCGCGAAAAATTCTTCTTGTAGTCGATTCGAAAATTCTAATATTCATGGTATGACCAAAAAATAATATTTGGATTGCGAAAATCATGAATATCCTCCAACCTTTGAATATTCTAACTCAACACTAATTCTGTTTTCCTTTGATTTATTTTTGAACTGTGGCATCTATATAAAAAAGCCCCCCATACGCTTTCCGATTTTTCTCTCGACCGATTTGTCATCCCATCGGGTCACCCGATTTTCACTTAAAATGTTATGGTCGATCGGTCGGCTGGCACAAAAATCGGAATTCGAATTATCACTGATCGATAGGCCCGACACTATTTTATTAACAGCAGATCGACCAAAATTTTTTGGCCGATTTTGAGAAATTGTGCTCAGTCGGGTACATAATTCTGCATCTGATTATTCTCCCGATGGATCACCCTGACCGATCTCCTGGTCGATCGGGCAAAATTTGAACGAAAAATCGGAACGTTTATGGGGGGCTTATGGGAGAGTACACACTTTTGTTAGGATAGATTCACTTTAATGTTTGCGCTAAAAAAAGAAAGAGAAACATTGAGATTCAGGCCCATTGTTTAGTCTCCTTTTAAATTGTGCATTCCTTTACCCATTTTATGTCTTAGAGATTCAACTTTCACAAAGTCTCACTTCTGAATATTAATGTGTTGAAATGATGCCTGTTAAGCTATAACAGGGTTAATTTGCTATAACCTGGATGAGCTGCTAGCATATGCATATGTTATACTTATGAATGTTGATGCACAAAAGTTTCAACAGATGGTTACATCTGATTATTTATGTGTGCTGCCAATTGTAACCAAATGAAAGTTAGGAGAATCAGATATTTGTCATATTTATATCGATTTTAATTGGTGTGATTTCTGTGAACTGTGACTAGTGATGACCATGCTGTTTCTCCAGGGGGACTCCAGTATTCCTAATATAACACCAGAAAAGAGGTGATTTATGATAACGGAACGCACATTATATAAAGGGCTATTTATATGCATCTGTGTTGATATGATTTCATTGTTGAGTGTGGACTGTTTGCTTATTCATCACTGGCTATTTTAGGTTACAAATGCAGTCTGTACAAACAGAAGGTGTGAAGCATCTGCACCTCTCTATTGTAATACCGTAAATGTATTACCTCCTTTGTTACAAAGCACATGTGTTGTAGTTGTTAACACCCTCGTGTTTTGTTTTGGCACAGTGGAAAATGTTATTTAATCTCTTTGTTATGCTTTGTTACAAGAGCAAATAAATGTTCCGTATTCAGCGGCATGTACTGTTTGTTTAGCAAAATGTGATGTTCTTGTGATCTACAATTTGATTGTGTCAAAACATGATAATATACTCTAAAGTGGACCTGTCATATAAATGTATGCTTTACATGAACTTATTACACATATCTGCAATAACAAGACAAAGTTACTGGACTCGCTGAGGTTTTCTTGATAAGGCTTATGAATCCTGTCCATTAGGGATATTAATTCTAGGAAAAGTTCTACAGAGGAAGAACTCACGAAGAGCACATGATCAATGTGATCAGCTGAAAGGTACCAATACATGGGTCGATTATATTGTGATTCGATCTGCATTTCAATCGTCTTGCACAATTTAAAATCAATTGTCAGTTGAATATTGAAAGATTTTACCACCACACAGTGTGATCATTCAACAAATGGATTCCTTTCCTAAGTTTAATGCACATGCTCCATAGTACAATAAAATACAAATCAATCGAAATACCTACAAAACCAGATAATCAGATAATTGTAGGATCCACGAAAATTTACCAACAAGTCCAATCACTTTTTCGATCACTTTTGGTCAATCTTATCAGGTGGGCAGGAATCAATTCCCCCTCAATGAAAGTTAACGGTTCGATTGAAATGAAATATCGAACAATGTACGGCTATCTTAAGACTGGGCTTCCCCCTCTATTCCTTTCCATAGTATGCCTGGTAATAATATAATTTGGCAGGGATGTTAACAGTGTTTTAAATAACACAATAGAGTACACAAAAATCTCATTTGATTTCTGAAAGGATCAGCAGGGTCTATTAAAACAAGGTAAGTTAAGGTAGGCAGACATGGTTCAATCCTTCCATTTAATCCACTATTGATTGTTTTATTTGATTTCTTGAAAATCGATTCCTATTAACCTGAATTGATTCACCAAAAGAGATTGAAATTAAACCAAAAGTGATTGAAAATTTTGGTAAATGTCAATTGATCATAGGAGTATCTGATGGTATTCTAGATTCTCAGTATTTTGATCAATTTGCATCCAATTGTACTATAGATAATGTGCACAAACCTTTGAAAACCTCTGCCATTGATCCGTTTTGAATTAATCAGTTTGCTGGTATGATCGATCTATGTGAGACTAACAGATGATATTTCAATTGCACAAGCCAATTGAATCTAAGATTGATTGAGCAAAAGTTGATGTGTGTATGCCTTTTAAAAAGTTATGCCTTAAATTATGCCTTAACTCTGTTGCTTATAGCTGGTCTGGTATAAATTATTCTGGTATACAAACTACCATTGAAGTGAGATGAGCCCTGCACTCCAGGGGTTGAATGTTTGTTGATGTATAACAGGGGTGTAAACATCAGTTCTAATTACCTTATTCTTTGTGATGTCTTCCTTGTCTGCTGTTGTGCTTTGAGACTTTTAGAAATGTACAGGAGAGATAGATACTGTGTGCCAGAAGATCTATTTTATAAAACATTACAAAAACTACTTATATTCAATTTATTATCAGATAACCTACTACTTTATATCTGCATTTAGTAGTGTGATTCATCACTCCATAGAACACATCTCCACTTCCCCATCACCAGATTGCAGTTGTGCTATAAGACATGTATAGCTTTCATTTCATGTATCTGCTCGGACATGGGTGAGTTTCTGTTCCACTTTGCAATAATACCACTTAAAGTTGATAGTTGTTCAGTAGGGACTACAAACTGACTTATTGCAATGGTGGCATCCTATGATAATGATTAAATTATCTGAGCTCTGCAGAAGGTTCTTCCAGAAATGATTGTAAATACAGATTTATTCACTGATTCATGTTAAGTTGTGGTGTTGGCGCTTTGCATTAAGTATGTACACTTGGGATGCAGTTTTAGCACTTCGTCTCTAAATGGTGTATCATTGAACTAGGGAATACATCCAGCCTTCTCATGGTATCTGCAATTCAGTGTCACCATCCCTAGTTATTTTTTTCTATTTAGTACAAGCTTTATAATGTAAAACAAATACTAAGAGCAGAAGATGGTTCATCACAATGACTTTATTCTCTGGAACCTTTTACTGTCTCATCCTTCTGGGTCAATCTTCACTCTTCTCTCCTTAAACTTTCATGCATTTAAGCTCCCTTAGGATAATTAGGTTTTTTTTAGCCAACAGAGTTTGAAACTGTATGCACATCTTTGTATTTGGTTAATACACCCCCCCCCCCCAATGCAATGGCACCCACAAGGCACCACCATAGACTATGGAACAGAAAGGTGCATGGTCTGTGCAATGCAGTGTGCTGGAGGAAACAATGTGCTTGTGTATATCAAGGTCCATTGGGGTTTATTATTTTATATGGCTTCCATATTGCAATGCTCTTTTTGCTTAACAATGGTATGTGTTTTGATCTTAAAGAACCTGTCAAAAAAGAATGGACCTATTGTTTACCAATGTTATAAATAAACCGATAAGTAAATATGTACTGCTCCAAAAAATTAAGTGAACACTGAAGCCATACACATTTGGATTCTCCTTTGATTCTTGAGGGACAGACTCTAGCATAATGATGTAATCACGCTGCAGCCAGCCCTTCAAAGGATCAGTTGTTACCCTTTGTGTGACATTACTGGTGTCCCCATCCAAAGTCATGGGATCGGGCGGGAATCTACCAACATGCGATTTGACCAGCTGTTGTGCTGTTGTGCAAATGGAATAGAAAACAGGTAAAAATTATAGGCACTTAGCAAGACATCCCCAATAAAGGAGTGGTTCTGCAGGTGGTGACCACAGACCACTTCTCAGTTCCTATGCTTTCTGGCTGATGTTTTGGTCATTTTTGAATGTTGACTGTACTGTAGTGAAAGCATGAGACGGAGTCTACAACCCACACAAGTAGTGCAGCTCATCCAGAATGGCACATCAATGCGAGCTGTGGCAAGAAGGTTTGCTAGGTCTGTCAGCGTAGTGTCCAGAGCATGAAGGCGCTACCCGCAGACATGCCAGTACATCAGGAGACGTGAAGGAGGCCGTAGGAGGACAACAACCCAGCATCAGGACCACTTCCTCCTCCAGAGAAGCACTGCCTCCTGATCTCCAGAAGGCCACAAATGTGCATGTGTCTGTTCAAACGGACAGACACCATGAGGGTGGGGGTTGTGCTTACAGCCCAACACGATGCAGGACATTTGGCATTTGCCAGAGAACACCAAGATTGGCAAATTTGCTACTGGCGTCCTATGCTCTACACACTGAGCACATCTGACAGTCATGACAGTCTGGAGATGCAGCAGAGAACACTCAGCTACCTGCAACATCCTCCAGCATGACCAGTTGTGCAGTGGGTCAGTAATGGTGTGGGGTGGGTGGCATTTCTTTGGGGGGACGCAGGGTCCTCCATGTGCCTGCCAGAGGTAGCCTGACTTCCATTAGGTACCAAGATGAGATCCTAAGACCCCTTGTGAGACCATATGCTGGTGCGGTTGGCCCTGGGTTCCTCCTAATGCAAGACAAGTTAGACCTCATGTGGCTGGGATGTGTTGGCAGTTACTGCCAAATGAAAGTATTGATGCTATGGACTGGCCCACCCGTTCCCCAGACCTGAATCCAATTGAGCACATCTGGGACATCATGTCTTGCTCCACCAACACCACATTGCTCCACAGACTGTCCAGGAGTTGGGGGAAGCTTTAGTCTGTGTGTGGTAGGAGACACCTCAGGAGACCATCCGCCACCTCATCAGGAGTTTGACTAGGCATTGTAGGGAGGTTACATGTTACAGGCACATGGAGGCCACACACACTACTGAGCCTGATTTTTATATGTTTTAAAAACATTACATCAAAGTGGGATCAGCCTGTAGTGTTTTTTCCACTTTAATTTTGAGTATGACTCAAAATCCAGACCTCCATGGGTTGATAAATTTGATTTCTATGCATTTTTTTGTGATTTTGTTGTCAGCACATTCAACTATGTAAAGAAGGTATTTTATACGAATATTTCATTCATTCAGATCTAGAATTTGCCTTTATTTATTTTTTTGAGCAGTATATCTATCTATATATAGTAAGCCATTCCAGAGTTTCGTAACAAGTTTCAGGAAACAGATTGTTGAGTTGTTAAGATGTAAGAAAGTCCAACTCATTTTAACTATCATACATACAAACTGAATTTATATTTATGACCAACACTTCTTTGTGTCATATACTGTAAGTATTCATAAGCATGAAAACATTGTTAAACTTCCTGTAAACATAAATCAAATATTTCACTGTGCACATGTCACTAACTTTTGTCTTCCATGTTGAAGATAAGGTCCAAGTAGTTCACCAACACATTCAAGGGCAAGCAGGCCATTTTTGGGGGGAATAATTTGCTCATCTATAGCCAACTTTAAAAAAACATAAGATAAATGAGTGCTGTATACAATGAATATAAAACAACAGCCAAAGGCAATAGATTCTTACATAGGTATGTACTTAAATCATTGTTTGTAAAGTGTTCACATGGGGTCATATTAATCATCTATTTACTCTCCTAGCCTTTCTCTATACACAGAACTCTGACAGGGATTTATATTATAAGCTCTTCCAGAATCGTTTCTTTTCTGCAGAAGTGGCATCATTCACATTCAGCTCCCATTGCCCTTCTTTGAATACACATTCACATTCATTTTACATTTTGAATAGCTCTAAAGGTAAGACAACATTACATGCATTCAAACTGTCTCCTATTTGTCCTGAAATGCAGTGCTATGTGGAAGGAAGGTAATATTTTAAGGTTTAAAAGGTACTTTCTAGATACGCCTTTATAGCACAGATAAACACTCATTAGTAATGAATTAATCTATAAATGTGTTAAAAAATTGTGCAGCAAGAAATTATGTTTTTTTAAGTCATTTTCTAAACAGAAAAAAGGAAAAAAAATACTTGACAGCTACTTTTTTATTAGTTTATATTATGCAGGAAACCTACGATTGAATCAAACATTGACTGTGATAAAGTGTGTGTGCCAGAGGTTGCATTTTCTCCTATTATTCTTACAATGTATTGCTGCAGAGACTTTTGGGGCTTTGTCTACTTCTGAAGCCAGGCATAGGGAATAAGGAATTCTGTGTGCATACATACATGGAAATGTTAAGACTAGAATGCAGTATAGACGCCTTTGTAGGGGGTAATGGATGGTCACCCTTAAAAACTTTCTAGGTTACAAACACTGTGACAATTAGTAAATGTTCAAAAGTAATGGAACCTGATTAAAAATAAATAAGGGTAAAAATAAAGTATCGGTGCACCACCTCATGAATGCTTTTCTTGATGAATGAGAAAAATACTATAACACACTCCTTAATCTTGTGCAAATCTTTTCAGAAGAATATGAACAACTCAATAATGATGGCAAGTGATGGAAAATGCTAGAAAAGTTCTCATAAATGTTATGGCCAATTGCCCCAGTATTTGTCTTTATAGTGGATATGCACAAAAACAATAGAAATACTTATAATTGTTTACAATATAAAATGTTTTGGCAGGTGTTTTTTTTTTGGACCATTTTTTGTATCACATGGGGAAAAGAGTGCTTATAGCAGTGGAGGAAGTGACAGAAACAATCATAAGGGTTTCTTGGTTAGATCTTTCCCTGTTCCCAATACTCTATAGATATGGTGGATGTATTGGGGACACCATATGCGGCAAAGTAAAATTTTGTTTACTCAGAAACAGCATGCCAGTTTTTGGATAATGATCCTTGGCAGTTTGACTCCAACCATCATTCTTAACCACAAAGTTTTCCTCTTTGAGGTGGGTTTTTGCTGTCGCCAGTAAGCATGCGGTGGTCAGTATTTTCCCTTGTGTCTACATATGTTATGCTGTTACTTGCCTATTTGTTTACTATCTAAAGCATTTACACCAGGTACAGGTGAGATTACTCTATCCTGCTTGAAACCAGGTAGATTTTAGGGGTGGGGTGCAGCCTTGTGCGAACTGGAGGGCGGGGACACCCTAAGGTATATTGGTGAGAAGTATTGCTGGCATTGTAAATTGTGATGATTTTTTGTGTATGTTTTGTATGCTGTCTTGGATGCACCCTGGTGGTAGTTTCCACAGGGTGCGCCAAGGATAGCCCAGGGTCGAGGTTATAAGTTTTATCTTAATGCTGATAGATAAGGCTCTAACGTGCCACAGATTACAATGTATTATGTTTTGTTTTTAGAACCCACAATCTGTGAAGGATACCACATGTTGATGCTGATTTGAAATACAAATTCACCCCTGATGAGGCCGTACGACTAGCTGAAACGTGCCAGGGGTGTCTTCTTTTTTTACTTGCACCCTGAGGAACCATGTCCCTTTGTGACGATTAACTACTCATGTGGTATCTTTAATGTCTATGTTTTTATAATGTGCCCCTATGTGGGAATATTTGTAAATTGCTTAACCATGATTACTTGGTAATGCGTTTGTCTATGGCTTCTCTAGAATTTTTATCTTTTTGAGCTTTAACTAAATAAAATATACCTTTGTAACTGTACGCCCTGGGGTTTGCCTTTCTCACTTGGCCCAAAAATCCCCCAAGTCTGGCCATCCCACTCACTTATTCACTTTTAGTGAATAATGTCGTACCAATTTTCATGTTGACTATTAGGGGATTGTGGTAATTAGGCCTTTTAAGGCACTGGATTATTTGATAACAGTACTGTCCATTATTTCTCTTTTTTTTTGTATCACAATGTGCCCCTTGTCAAAGTCCCTGATATTCTTGTGAATTTTTGCTTCCAAAACACCTGCTTCAAGAACTGATTGTTTACTTGCTACATGAAATATCCCACCCCTAGACAAGTTGCAATTAAATATTAAATGCTAGTCATATTGGCCAATAGTAGTTTTATGTTAAGGCAGATCAATGTATTATATAAATGTAGATACAACACATAGGTATAATATCTCTATAACACTTTTCAGATTACTGGTACTGTGTTTTCACATGTGCAGTAACTGGAGAGTAGAATGTTGACTGGGTGTGGAAGAGCAGAAAAAAATAAATCTCCAAAAAGTGTTAGTGGCCCTACTTAATCAGACCTTGTGAATAACAAGTGATTTTTCAACTGGGAAAATTTCCTATCTGTGACACACAATAATTCACACTATGGAGCATATAAAAGTTTATATCTCCTGAATGGAAAAAATGGAATATTCAGGTAAAAAAGAATGTTACGTATTATGAATGATACAGCCGCATTAGTACCATCTCAAATAGTACAATTATCTTTTGTTTACGCATTCTAAAGCTTTTTTTTAAGTCTTATATATTATTTATGGCATTAAAACTAGATCACTACATCATCAGTGGTAGTCAAAGTTTTTGCATTGAAAATTAGAAGGTTAAGTGTAATGAATAGCTTGAAATGGTAAAAAGGTCAGTGGTAAACTACAAGAGGGTAAAAAGGTAAGGGTACCCCCTCTGTCTGCATAAAATTTGTGTTTGTACTTAGTGTGGTGCCATACCATTGTGAGCATTTGCATTGCATTGCACTACAGAAAGTATTGTCCTGCTATAAAAAGGTAAGGAAAGGGTAAGGGCAAAGAAAGTCAGTGTCAGCAAGTCTCCTTCGCCATCAAAAGCTCAGCAACAGAGATGGTCGAATTGTTTCTACTAGATGACTTTGTGAGTTGATTGCAAAGCCCCTAAACATACTATGGATATATGATTAAGGAGTTTGGGCACATTTGAAAAAAATTATTGCTCTAGTATATGCAGTTTTTGCATAAATATGGTTCAAAGTTGGAATTTTACCTTGGAAATATCAACTTGTCTATGAACCTAATTCATGCAAAAAACAATTTGTGTTAGATCAATTCTTTTTTTTGTAGTTTCTTTCTCTACATCCTCTCCAGCAAGTTTGGTGATGATACCATACTCAGAGGTCTTGCAATTGATTTACAAACTCACAAAAATGTTACCATCTCTACTCAGCAACTGGAGAAAACTGACAAGAAGAGGTCTGGAAGATCCAAAGTCACAACAGCATCAGAAGACAAAAGTCCACATTTTGTGTCAGGCAGCTCAAATGACCAGAGCTTCATTACTATTATGACTGTTCACAAATTAGTGCTATACACACAACACTTGTTCTGATCTATGGAGAGGGGAAGTGAATGAACGAGCAGACGACACTCACTGCATTCTCCCCAAAGGAAATAGTAGGCATCACAGTGGACTACTAAATGACTGATACCTACAGCTGTACAGATGCAAGATATTTGCTCAAGGTGATTATAATAGATTGTATTGGTCAACTAATCTAGTATCAGTACAGTACTTTACCAGTCATTGTTTTTCTTTTTCTCAGTTATTTGAATCATTTGAGCAAATTATACATACGTACATATTTTTACATTTGTGCAATTTAATAAATAATTTATCGGACACAAATTGTTTAAAACATCACTCTTCTGATTTTCTGCTTAATATCATACTTTTGGTCAAAGTAAAAAAATAATTGATTTCCTAAGGATCAACTTTCAGTGGATTTAACAGATAAATATGTATGGCCAGCAAAAGACCCACTGTTTTAGTTAAATGTCTTCTGTGCACTAGTTACACCATAGTAGAAATCTAATGTGCATAGAGCTGTGTCTTTTCTTTCTTAGCTTAGCTAGAATTAGTTTGGTTTTTGATTGGAGGGGTAACACTGACAAGCTGGAAATGTTTTAGAAGAAAGTCACCCTACACAGTGGATTTCATAGGGAAGCCATTTCTTATTGCCTCCTAATGTAAAACTACATAAATCACAAGTAACACACCAAAATGCATACATGTCAATGCACATACCAATTATTAGAAGGGTTGGGTATGTTTTTATTGTTAAACACTCAAAGGAAATACATGAACCCAGGTACCTCAGTGCATGAAGATGAATAAAACAGAATGTATCATTGTGTGTTTGTGAGGTGTTTAGAGGGATCACCTGTCTGCAGATCAGGTAGGATACCTTAATCTCCGCTGCGGTCTTTACCAAGTCCCTGCTTAAACGGGAGACACAACATGTCTACCTGACTTCGGTTGCCCCCAGGACATGTCCCTCAGACAGGGGAAACTTGGTGGTAGACACCATACCCTCATGGCCGGTAATTAACTACCCGTCTTCAAACGGTATGTGGTCCTTTATTGCTCAGTATTTGGTACCCCCTAATTCCCTACTCATTACCTAAGGGGATGGGCTCACCTACCTTTGAGCACTTTAGTTAATGACGGCCCCCCCAGTTTGAATATAGTTCCCCTGTCCCTCAGACAGGGGAAACTTGGTGAAAGACACCATACCCTCATGGCCGGTAATTAACTACCTGTCTTCAAACGGTATGTGCTCCTTTATTGCTCAGTATTTGGTACCCCCTAATTTCCTACCCAGGACATAGGCGAACAAGATATCCCACCTCACAGCTGAGACCAATGAACCCCTCCAGGGACCCGTGAGAAGTGGGTTCAGAGACAAAGGTTAAAGGATGCTGTACCCAAGGGGTTAGCCAGCAGAGTAGTCTGTGTACACAGCGATGTCATACACATTACGGTTAATGATTAATCGGTAGAGGCCTCAATCATCGTCATTACATTATCAACAGCTTCACCCCTATATATTATTAAACAAAATTAAACCCTTTGGGGTTGAATAAGGAACAAACGAGGGTTAGGGTGGAATTGGACTAGTTTGTTCCTTATTTAACCCCATGGGGGTAGATGTCATACACATAAATATAGTCCAACATATGAGGTATCCAATGGGTTAAACAGCAGGGTGGTCTGTGTAGTTATGTCTGTGCTGTCTGCCTAGTCGGCCAGACTGCACAACAAGGACAGAAGGAAATGGGTGCCTGCAAATCCAAGCCACACTGGGGTCCTATGGCCCTAACAGTGTACAGTAGGCATAGATGGGTTGTAAACAAGAACAAATGTGAATTTGATGGGTCATAAGGTTTTGTACATATTAACTGCTTCAAGATTAACGGATAAACCATACCTTTAGCTTGAATGAAGATATGTCTAATGAAAAACTGAAGGTAAGTTTTGAACATCTAGTGATATTTTGGAAGACATTGATGGAAAGTCAAGTACTAAAAAATATATTGATAATAAAATGAACAAAATAAATATTTGCTGATCTGTTCACTAGGGAAATCTTTTAAGTGTCAAAAAGAAGATTTATGGAATAGAGTTACCACCTTATCAGTATTTTTCTTTTAGATATCAAGTTACATTTTTATGGCTGTTTTTCTTGAAATGCGTGCATGGATCTACATAACCCTAGTCATACAAGATCTATATTGCATATTGCCTTACATCATTTGCTATGATATTATGTTATTTAGACTTAATAATACAAAATAGGTACAGTCTTCTTTATAAAATACATTATTTTGTATAATTACAAAAAATATTAAGAAATATGCTTCTTCAATTTCCCAAACCCTATCTACTGATATGTATGTGGACCTTCTCATTAATACCTCAATCCTCAATGATTCCAAAAAAAATGCAAGATGTCTTCAAGACAACCACTTTAGATTAATTTGCTTTGACTTATTATAGAAGTTAGACACTGAGATCTCCTTAATTTCCGCCTAAGCCCAGACCTTCACATTCATTATATATTTGTTTTAATTTTACCATTGTTGTAGCATCTATTGCATAAATGAAAAATATTTCAAGGAGTATATTTGCCATAATGTATAGATAGGGAACAGGGCCTTGTCTGGAACTTCTAGTACCATCAGGAAAAAGATGGTTTACTGATCAGCATCTGCATAATGAAATAGCCTTGACTGTACTGTATAAATATGAACATGTTTACATGAACACCAAGCGATTTGTAATATTAAGACTGAAAAAATCCATGCAGGTGTCTTGAATTCAGTATTAAAAAGAACATTTTAGGTCCTGTGATTATAACCTCCTTTCACACCATGCAAACATATTTTTGCTGCTATTTTCCACATGGTATTGGTATGGTATTTTACCTATAAAGAAACAGAATCAGAAACAGCGGTTCGAAAGTTGGCAAACCTTTCTTTCTGGTTTTATTTTGATTATGAATGTGACCAAAAACATAATTTGATTTTCAATAAATGCTTGAAATAGATCAAGACCTAGCCTAGTGGGTCTAGCCTAACCTAGTCAAACCAATGAAATCAAATTTATTTAATTTGGATGTGTATTTTCTAATAATATTTGGGGGGATGCCTTATATTTCAGTGTGAAGCAAAAATGTAAGGGTGCCTTATTTTTTGGGGGGATGCCTTATTTTCGGGGAAACAGGGTAATGATAATTAGGCTTTAGTGAGACTGTGTTATTCTAGCAAATTATGATTAGGCATAACACACAACAATTTTTTATTAAAACCAACGAACAGAATTTGTATAGAGGACATTCAGTACTGAAAATCAGATATGTTTGTTTCAAGCTCTGTGGTAAATCCATTTATTGATTTTTTCACCTATGATTCACACTATTTTTAACAGTTGCTCATTTTAGAACTACATTTTGGGTGAAAAGGGCAAAACTTATTTGGAACTTGGAAGCTTTTTCATTGTTTAACTTCCTTTAATTGATGCTGTGCGGCTCATTAGAAGTGTATTAAAAGGGCTTATATGTTTCATCTGCTGGCAGAGAAGATACACTGGAAGGTGTTCAAGTACTTTAATGTAATACCTGGTGCAGCATACAAAATATGTGCTCAGTTGATGCAAACAATTGCTGAAACTTCAGCATTCGTAATTATTCCTTGTAAATATAATACTGTTCAAAAATAGTTTGTTCTACATATTGTTCTTGTATGAGGCATGACCTCAGGGTTGATGTCTGAATGGATTCATCATTGTGTTAAAGGTCTTCTTTAGCCATTCCTGTGTTTCCCATATTCTTGGTATTTCATCCAGCATGCAAATGATGGGAGACCATTTGCTGTCCCATTGGATATTTTTTTTTTTGATTTATAGCTTTATAGCATATGTGTTGAGCGCAATCACGAACATTCTCATTGTACTGACGTACCATTTTTTTCACTAATACATTTTTTTCCGATATTGTATTATAAACAGTGTTTGTGTGTGTGAGCTCAGCAACAACAAAAGACCCAGGAGACCATGCAAAACAACTGTGGTGGATGACCAAAGAATTCTTACCCTGGTGAAGAAAAACACCCTTTACAACAGTTGGCCAGATCATTCAAGAGACGACTTCTCCAGAGTGAATACAGATGGTTCACCACAAGATGTAAACCATTGATAAGCCTCAAAAACAGTATGGCCAGATTAGAGTTTGCCAAACGACATCTAATAAACCTTCACAGTTCTGGAACAACATCCTATTGACAGATGAGTTCAATGTATATGGGAAGAGAAGTGTATGGAGAAGGAAAGGAACTGCTCATGCTAAGCATACCACCTCATCAGTGAAGCATGGTGGTGGTAGTGTCATGGCATGGGCATGTATGGCTGCCAATGGAACTGGTTCTCTTGTATTTATTGATGATGTGACTGCTGACAAAAGCAGCTGGATGAATTCTGAAGTGTTTCGGGCAACTATTATCTGATTCTCATATTCAGCCAAATGCTTCAGAACTCATGGGACGGTGCTTCACAGATTGACAATGACCCAAAGCATACTGCAAAAACAACCAAAGAGTTTTTAAAGAGAAAGAAGGGGAATGCTATGCAATGGCCAAGTCAATCCCTGATCTGAATCCGATTGAGCATGCATTTCACTTAATTACAGGGATGAAACCCAGCATCTGGTGATGTCTATGCATTCCAGACTACAGGCTGTAACTCACTGCAAAGGATTTGCAGCCAAGAATTAACAAGGGAAAGTTTGATTTATTATATTCTGTCCCATTACTTTTGGTCCCTTAACAGGTGGAAGACACATATGCAATTTGTTGTAATTCCTACACGTTCACCTACCGTATTTTTCGGACTATGAGACGCACCGTACCATAAGACGCACACAGTTTTTAGGGCAGGAAATCCAGAAAAAAAATTAAGTTTTCCCATCAATTGGGTTAATGCAATGAATTCAATAAAGGCAATATTCAATTCAGCCAGCAGGGGTCACTAGCAGCAGTACACTCTCAAACTCAGCGTCTTCACACTGAACACTGATCGGGAGGAGGAGGAGGAGGAGGAGGGAGGGGGCAGAAATCTGCAGTCTTCTCCCTATCTGCTCTAAACAGCTGGGAAGATCAGCTGTGATTGTGTCTGTGGGAACTGCCGAGTTATTGCGGTTCCCACTGACACTGAGAGAGGGAAAGATGGCAGTCCATCTCTCTCTCTCTCCATTGCCTATGCAAGCAAAGCTTTGCTGACAGGCAATTTTACAGTACAGCTGAGAGAGCCGACACCAGCCGGCATCTCTCAACTGACAGTTCCTCCAGCTCCCCCGGCTAATCTCCGCGCCGGGGGAGCTGGCGGGCATCCAAGATGCGACCATCAGCGGCTGAGTGGCCGCGGTGGTCGCACACTCGGACCATAAGACGCAGTCACTTTTTGCCCCCAATTTTGGGGGTGGAAAAGTGCGTCTTATGGTCCAAAAAATACGGTAATTTGGATGTAAATACCCTCAAATTAAATCTGGCAGTCTACAGTTAAAAACATTGTGTTTGTTTCATTGCAAATCCATTGTGGTGGATAGATATAGAGCCAAAACATTTTGAATTGTGTAAATATCCCAATATTTATGGACCTGACTGTATATAAAAAAATGATTTTGACCTTTCCAAATAGTTTTTCTTTCTATCTGTTTGTATCTCCTATTATCTGTTTTTGCTTTGACTAGCCTACTTACCTCTGTAGGGAACTATAAAAATATACTGTTCCTTTTAATCACTAACTTGGCTGACATATAATTTAGTTGCTCCCAGGATGGTAGACTTTGTCCACTGATAAAAATGCAGTACAGGTAATCAAAGCAGATTACAAAGTAGACCTTACTCCCTTTCCATTCACATGTAAGGGCCAACAGCAAAAGTGCCTTCATAACTTGCAGGTCAGTGGTCTTCCCTCCTGCTTTTTGGCATCATCGACTGCAGCAAATTCGCTGAAGTGAAGCATGGCCAGGGCCAACTAGGGACAGATATGAAAGTGAGTGAGTTTGGTTTGTAAAGCAACCTTACCCAAACTACATTCGGAGTAACCACTCGGGAGATTAACACAGCATGGACTGCATGAATGCACTATGCACTAGAGCACTCTGTGTTCCCTGTTCTTTGAGGTCTCCCACTCCTGATTTTTTTTTAAAGGCTTCTAAAGCAGTGGTGGGCAACTGGGTTCTAAAGCAACGAAGCAGTTGATAGTAGAATATTTAGAAATAATATAATTGCCCCAACTGACTTATTACAAAGTTGGCATCTGGTGAAAGTCACTGAGCTACATATAACAACCAATTACTTCTGACTTGTTTGTAAATGCAGAACAAGTAATTGACTATAAGTACTACAGTACTTATAGATATACTGTATATTATAGAAAACTCAAAATGATATCAACAGTTTTAGCTGATTTTATAAAGCAGCATACCAAAAATGTTCTTTACAAAGAGCCTTTTTTTCAATACATCTATACATAATAGATGCAATGTCCTATTTTATGATGGGTGTCTTTTAATATTGGTGTTTACTTGCTAAAAGTACATTTATAATAGCAGTATTTTTTTCTTATCTTAGAGGTTTATCTGCATCTGTCTATTCATGAATTAATTTTACTGTTTACTTAGAAGGCTAATGTCTTACAACATCCTAATAAGAAAAAGTGTGTACAAGGCTAAATATAAGATTGTCAAAACTGTTCCAAAGCTGCCACCAACTGTTTTACAAGTACACTACATTACCAAATGTTTATAACTTATATATTTAGAGTTACAATTTTCTACATCAATTTAAAAATGGACTAACATGCTACCATGCAATTGTTAACAAATTATACAAATTTGGATACAAAATTGTGATAATTACGATTTATGATAATCAGATAAATTATGTAAGTCTGTCTGCATCCAGACAGACAGATTACAGACAATTGGTCTACTCATCTTCAAATTACTTCTCTGTATATTAGTATGCATAACCAACTCTAATATTGAAGTCTCTAGGCTGACCCTGTAAATTACATTGTTTCACCGAAAGGCACCCAGAACATCCATGTTAGTAGTAGCTGCAGACATGGCTGCTTATGATAGAGGACACTGCGACTTTTTTTCCCGCTGGACGTATGTCTAGAGCAGACAGGATAATTACTCGCTGTTTGCAAGTGGCTTGATCTTCAATGGACATGTCATTGGCAACCATCCGCATTGCCATGATGACAAAAAAATCTGCTTTGGTGCACCTCTTTTACAAAGCAGGAGTGGATACTGTTCTATTCATGGAAATGGGAGGTGTCCTTTCTGTATCTTTTTCCCCTTTTTGGAAGCGAATTCAACACGAGGAAAGAAAATTGCAGCAGAAACCATTTCTTAAGGTAGCCATAGACACCTCGATCTATGGCAGACCTTTAGTAGACTTATTACAGCGCGGTGACGTCACCACGCTGTGAGCAGTCTGCTAAATGTCAGACAGGAATCCTGTGTGTTCCACTAACACACGGGACTCCTGTCAGACTCTAGCCAATTAACTCGGAGGGGGAGGGGACTCCCCCTCCGAGTTAACAGCCTGGAGCGCAGTCGGGCAGAAAAAGAACTGGCATGTCGGATCCGTGTGCAATCCGACCTGCTGGCTTTTTTTCTACAAAAGTCAAGGTGGGCTCCCTCATAGTTGCGGCAGACCAACCTTGATGTGCTCGGCGGGAGCGAGCACGCAGGTTGGTCTGCTACAACTATGGCCGGGAGTCTGCCCGTCTATGGGGGGCTTTAGCCACACATCAAGGTGAATTGTGAACAGAAACATTGTATTGCAGTGACCGCTCAATCCCTAGATCTTACTCTTCCCTTACTTAATTTGTATTGCTGCAGGTCAGATAAAGGTCATATATATAAAGCTAATTGACAAACATGCCACATTCTACCATTTACATTTTCTTAGTTTGCTTTACATTTTGAGTGAAATTCAGGCCCAGTAACATTTGGCAAATGTATAATATCCTGACTGCTACAGCCACAATCTTTTCTCTGTTTTGAATGTTGTTTTATTCTAATAATGATTGATTTTGTTAATAATTTCCCATTAATTGCCATGAAGGACTAACTGTTTGCTCCCACTCCTTACTGCTTATTTCAGCGTTGTAACATTTAACATAAAATCCACATTTGCATGTAACAGAATTCACTCTGCACACCAGGTGTAGACTCACATTATAACTAATGAGAGTAATCAGGAAAAATGCCAACTCTTGCAGGCAAGTTAATGTAACTAGGTTTGCTTGTTTTGTAGAAATATGACCCTTCCTACCAAGATGTGCCTGCTCGGAGGCAGCCAGGCATTTTTACCCTACATAAACACTGCACATATACTCAGAGACAGCACCACTTCTGTGTTTAAAATCTATCAACACCCTGCACTTCTAACCACAGACAATAACTAATAATCCAGCCTAGAATTATACACAGGTTTCCATGATATATATTCCAAGCATTTGCAAATGTATGTATGTTGAAGCTGCATACCCAGTCAGGATTTCTCTATGTTTTCAGGTCCTGTGGTAGGAAGAGAAAAAGAAGGTTGAAAGATTCTTATATGGTAAGTTTTTGGGTGTAATTGAAAGTGTATATGACATATATAGTATATGGCAATGTATCCTTTATTTTAAGTGAAAACAAGCAGTAGTATTTACTGCTACATACATAGTTGGTATAGATGGCCCAAAGTGTTAAAAGGGACCATCTTAGCTTACTTTACTCTGACAAGATACTTTCCATTGACTAGTCCCTACTCTAACCCTCTACAGTTAATAACTATGTATACATCTCATGCACAGGGTGTACAGAGTTAAGTTAGAAACCAATTTAATGGAGAACATCACATAGCAAAAAATGTATAATGACAAAAGTTTTTTTGTATATAGCGAGATGTATATTAATATTAGTGCCATTTTGGTTGCTGTCTCTATAAAAACAGTTATGTGCATATACAGTGGCTTGCAAAAGTATTCAAACTTTTCCACATTTTGTCACATTACAGCCACAAACATGAATCAATTTGGAATTCCCCCTGAAAGACCAATACAAAGTGGTGTACACGTGAGAAGTGGAGCGAAAATCATACATGATTCATAATTTTTTTTACAAATAAATAACTGCAAAGTGGGGTGTGCATAATTATTCAGCCCCCTTTGGTCTGAGTGCAGTCAGTTGCTCATAGACATTTCTGATGAGTGCTAATGACTAAATAGAGTGCACCTGTGTGTAATCTAATGTCAGTACAAATACAGCTGCTCTGTGACGACCTCAGAGGTTGTCTAAGAGAATATTGGGAGCAACAACACCATGAAGTTCAAAGAACACATCAGACAGGTCATGGATAAAGTTATTGAGAAATGTAAAGCAGGCTTCGGCTACAAAAAGATTTCCAAAGCCTTGAACATCCCACGGAGCACTGTTAAAGCAATCATTTAGAAATGGAAGGAGTATGGCACAACTGTAGACCTGCCAAGACAAGGCCGTCCACCTAAACTCATAGGCCGAACAAGGAGAGCGCTGATCAGAAATGCAGTCAAGAGGCCCATGGTGACTCTGGATGAGCTGCAGAGATCTACAGCTCAGGAGGGGGAATCTGTCCATAGGACAACTATTAGTCGTGCACTGCACAAAGTTGGCCTTTATGGAAGAGTAGCAAGAAGAAAGCCATTGTTAACAGAAAAGCATAAGAAGTCCCGTTTGCAGTTTGCCACAAGCTATGTGGGGGACACAGCAAACATGTGGAAGAAGGTGCTCTGGGACCAAAAAGTAACTTTTTTGGCCAAAATGCAAAACGCTATGTGTGGCGGAAAACTACCACTGCACATCACTATGAACACACCATCCCCACTGTGAAATATGGTGGTCGCAGCATCATGCTCTGAGGGTGCTCCTCTTCAGCAGGGACAGGGAAGCTGGTCAGAGTTGATAGGAAGATGGATGGAGCCAAATACAGGGCAATCTTGGAAGAAAACCTCTTGGAGTCTATAAAAGACTTGAGACTGGGGCAGAGGGTCACCTTCCAGCAGGACAACGACCCTAAACATAAAGCCAGGGCAACAATGCAATGGTTTAAATCATAACATATTCATGTGTTAGAATGGCCCAGTCAAAGCCCAGATCTAAATCCAATCGAGAATCTGTGGCAAGATCTGAAAACTGCTGTTCACAAACGTTGTCCATCTAATCTGACTGAGCTGGAGCTGTTTTGCAAATAAGAATGGGCAAGGATTTCAGTCTCTAGATGTGCAAAGCTGGTAGAGACATACCCTAAAAGACTGGCAGCTGTAATTGCAGCAAAAGGTGGCGCTGAATAATTATGCACACCCCACTTTGCAGTGCAGTTTGTAAAAGAATTTTGGAATCATGTATGATTTTCGTTCCACTTCTCACATGTACACCACTTTGTATTGGTCTTTCACGTTTCGCGTGGAATTCCAATAAAATTGATTCATGTTTGTGGCTGTAATGTTACAAAATGGGGAAAAGTTCAATACTTTTGCAAGCCACTGCATATGTCTAAATGGTAAAGTATAAAGAGATTTTAATAAATTAAGTATTTAGAAAGTTTCATATTTTTTTCATAATATATAGCCAAATAAGAGAATGCAGTATCTCATAAGTTAATTTATATATTTTAAAACAGTATACAAAAGAAGGAACTGTATGCCATGGACCCTAGTGTCTTTTAGAGCAAAACTTTCCCCCCAACTTATGTAAAACTCAACTCACAGTTAACAGTAACAGTTTTTTCATTGATGATTTTAGGAGACTGAATCATTGTGAAAAATAATATCCCAGCACACTTTAGGGATCCTAATATAATGTTTAAATTGCATTAGACATTGAGCATGGGTTTGTGGACAAAACTCCGGTCTAGATCTGATATTTATTAAGCTTAACATGTTTTGATAATTAATGCATAGCAACTGGAACAGAGGTGCAAACTACAATGTGTATGTTCTATTCACTACCTTTTCTGAAAGTCCCAGAGGCTTCAACCCCACTAAGCAAGGGGCATCACACCGTGTTGAGAAAAGAAAAAGCCAGGATTGAGTAATAAAAATCCAAAGATCCAATTCTTTGATTATCCACAGAAGCACCATCAGACCCATCATCTTTAAATAGAAAGAACATGGACAACAAGATAGGGCCAAAAGCCCAAAACAACAGACCAAAAATCAGAAAGGCAGACAAAAGGTAACCCAAGGTAACCTCAAGGTCTTTCAGAGTTCCATAGTTGAGACTGGATTATCTGTTTATGGGACCACAATAAGCCATACACTTCATAGTTGAGTTAGCCAAAAGTCTTGTAGATGACTCCCCAAATTTATGGAAAAGAGTGCTGTGGTCAGTCATGAGACTCAGTATAAATATTGGCTCTACAGAGTACTGACTTGGGGGGGGGTGAACTGTTAGGCACACTGAAGTATTGTGCTAGTATGTACTTTTTGTCATTTGCTTCACAATACAAAAAAGGTTGTTGAGATGTTTTGTAACTACAAACTACAAAATTTTACAAAATTGCAATTCGTTTTGCAAGGCAATGTATAAGACAATAAGTGTAATTAATGGGGTTTTAATGATACATTTCTCAAGCACAATATACCAAAGATGCTGTGTGATTTTCTAGAAAATGTAATAATAAATGTAGTGTTTTAATTTAATAAAGCATAGACTATTTCCTTCTACAGACCATACAATTGGCTGAACAGCTTTGTTTTCAAATTAATATACATTAGTAGAGGGCTATAATCAGAATGTGAACTTGGCATGAATGCAGATCACACAGTAGAAGCTAATACTAATTATTTATGGCTAGTTTCCTGCAAGGAATAACCTGCCCTGAATGTGAAAGCAAATAAACAGAGATAGGGCATGATACAAGCATGTTAATTGCCCAGTTTCCAAACGGTACAGAATATCTTCTAAAGAAATAGTAAATGGCAGATTAAAAGTCAGCATTCATTTATTGCCTGAAATAAAAGAAGCACTAAAACAAAATGATAGTGACTTAGTTGTTAAATTCCACTGTAAAATAATTACATAAAATTCATAAGTTGTGACTGGGGAGCATATATTCTATTTGCTAGACATGTAAGCAATTCTGTCATTTCCACTGGGTTCCCAGGCAGTGTTATGTTGTATTATATCTATTAGGTTAACACCATTAGGGTACAAGTGTGTAACATATGTGGAAGGTGACAAGCAAGTAATTAATATATACCACCATCTGTTTCTTTTCTGTACCGAAACTAAACAGCAGTCATGCTGCTTTTGTTAGCCTAACATCTGTCACAATAAGATATAGCATCCAATCAGACATAAGGTGGTTTACACTGTAGATTGTAGCTAAGTTACAATGCCTTGGTCAAATGCAATAATGGACAGGTTTATACTGTTAGTATTGGTAGTAGAAGTAGTGTTGCTGTGGACATATGAACATTTATGATTCTGTTCTTTTTATAGGCAGTTAGAAAACAGAGGGAGAGGTCTGCACAGGGCTGCTGTCAGGCTGGTACAGGGGGCCCTCCCATCAAGGCAACTGGTTTGCCCTTGAGCGCGCTGCCAGCTGCTTTTAGAATGCACTTCCAACATCTTTGTCCCCATGCCTACAGCAGCAGGTAAGCATCCTGTGGAGCTTTCAGACATTGGGCAGGGGGTCCTGAAAAATTACCTGATGGCGGCTCTGGATCTGAATGGCTATTATATCAGTGTTAGTGAAACGAATTAAATTTTTACAACAATCACAGTATCTGGGGCTAATTGGGCATAGGGTGCATCAACCCCTCTGGAAAATAATAACCAGTATGTGTAATGACCCAGGATCAAGGGGACCCCCTTCTGAGTCTGCCAGACTATTCAATTCTCTGCAAAAGCTCTCCCATAGAACCCAGCCCATCTCTACTTTCTATGTTCCTCCTTATCTCTCTGAGGAACCACAATACTCAAATTCAGGTCCCAATATTCCATGTAGTATGTACACAGTCCTTTACCTAGAAACTCCAGCAACATGGCAAGTCCTCAGGGACTAGCATGATACCTCTATCATGAGTGGGAAGTGAAGTCTCCTCTCTACTTACATAGGTGAACAGTCAGCAGTCCTGGTCCCACTAGACTGTCTTTGTACAGGTCTGCATTCCAGCTACTTCCCTATGCATGAGACCCCTTGAAAACCTTATACATTCTAGGAAAAGGTATCTTCCAAAAGGGTTTTCACAGTCACATACAAAATCTGAAAAGGTACAGGACAATCATAACATTCCATATGAACGTACCATTATTAGCAGACATAAAAAAAAACATATCCATAATCCATAGGGTACTCACCCCTGCTGTACAGAACCACCCTGCAACATTTGCACTTTATTCTTTAGGTTTACCCCTGTCCCTAAAGAGTTCAGTCCTTTCATACCTTTTATACTGCAGTGCTCCACAGCAGAAAGATGATTGATAGTTGCCAATACTCAAAAACTCCAAATTGTGTTTAGGTTCTTTGTTAACAGTATATGGAAATAACAGCCTAACCCTCTAAGCGGAATATGGTAAATGTTTCACTGTAACTCCTCTAAAGACTTTCAATCAGCAGATAAAGCTCTTAGGCTAGGTTCTCTCAGCTGTAAGTTATATGTGCATCACTGCACTTGTTCACTCTGCCTCAGTGTCTCTGAAGAGTCAGAGAAAAGGTAGTCAATGCAACAATTCGTTCTGTGTCACCCTATGACAACTAAATGTCATCATTCGCTTTCTGGCATGATGGCTTAGATACTAACCCACAGGAAAGTTGCTTCTTCCCCGCAGCAGGATATGATCCTTTCTTCTCCTGGTCATTGCCCTTTCTCCTTACAAAAAAAAATCATCCAATCAAATTGTTGCTATATAAAAAGGGAAGAAAATATACAAATACCCTGAAGAACCCTTACAAGATACAGCATTTTTTCCTGTTCATTACTTACCTAGTGCTGCAATACAATAGTGTCTTAATACCTGTGGGCCATGATGATTGAACTTGTCAGTGTCATACCACAGGCACAGCTCCAACTAAGCTAAAAGGTGGAGTAAAAGTACATGAATTAAATCTCCTGCACCCAGAAAATTCTTCTCTTGACAATAGAGAAACATTGCAGCAGTTACTTATTTTCACCTCCAGTCTTTCTTTCTTCTTCCATTTTTACATAGACCATAAGGTAAAATGGTAGACATAATGGTCAATATTAGGTTTAGGAAGCTGACAGGAGCATTTTATTTTATTTTTAACAGAAATAAAAAATTTAAGAGGTGGAGGGAGATGGAATTTTTTATAATATATTTAATATATATAAGAAAAAAGATTTATAACTGGAACACTTAGACCTGAACCATATAAAAATAATATGTGATGATATGTAAATAACCTTATACAGGGAGTGCAGAATTATTAGGCAAATGGGTATTTTGACCACATCATCCTCTTT
>CM070035.1:78879191-78918024 GCA_036250615.1 Ptychadena robeensis | reverse complement strand
TCAATAATAAAATTATTCCTCAAAAATACCACTTGCCTAATGATTCTGCACTCCCTGTAGAATAGATGAAAAGACTTTATTTATACTGTCTGAATATTGGTGTACATGGACAGCTCTTTGACATCATTTAGAGCCTAGGTGCCCAACCTGAGGCCCGGGGGCCGCATGCGGCCCTTTGGACGTTGTTCGGCGGCCCCCCTTGATCCTCCCCATGCGGCCTCCAAAACCTAACCTGTAAAGTGGTCACACGCTGACCCAGCTTTTCTAATCCACTTTTGCGGTCCTACATCAGTAAAATTGTCAGCGTTGACCGCAGAAACCAGGTCTTCATATGAGCGCTGCACCCAGGGGAAGGAGGGGGGTGGTTTTGACTGCCTGTTGGGATCTGGTCCACCACCTGCTGAAATATGTTGACGGGGGGAGGGTCTGGATCGATGTTATGTGCGGCCATTTAGTGATGCAGAGGGCCGCACTTGTGGCCCTCCATATCAACTCGGTTGCCCACCACTGATTTAGAGGCACAGTGTGTCTATTATGGCATGTTGCAGCTCATTAAAATAAATGGAATGTTAACATGTGACACATTATGAACTTGCCTTGGTGCTGAGAACTGAATGGCCTCAAAATATTGAACCTGTGCAAAACATCAACATAATTATCATCTTCTGAAATATGTGTCTTCAAGGTAATTGTATTACCCAGATACAAGATATAACGATCGCTTTATGATTGGTACTGAGGACAAATGAGTCTTTAGATGAATAATAGTAAAAAGAAATACTTTACAACATGAGTAGACAGCAAAATATTGAGAGCATTTAGCAGAAAGTTTTATTTTTTTAGGTCACTAAAGCAAATAAGAAATATTGGGAGGGTAATACGCTACTTTAAAACCTTAATCGTCCTGTCACTCTCCACTCATGACATTGTCACTCAAGTAACTAAATCAGATTGCAAGTTTGATGGAAATTTCATGGACTTTATTTTGAATGAAATGCAAACCACCAGCTTAATTGATTAAACCATTTATTAGTTATCCACTTAAAAAATGAAATCTTATCAGATAAACTTTTATGAAAGAGTATACTCAGGTCTAACATTTCTTAACTTTTTGAGAGCAAAAAGGTTGTACCCATGTTGGATTTCTTAAGTAATAATACATTTACTTAAATTAATACATATTATGTTTTTTTTACTTACATTCTGATTTCGCTGACACGGCATTTATTTTAAAGAGCAAGGAAAGGCCATACCCTCTGTAATTGTTATTGCAGTCTGCATCCTTATTGTAGTTTACAGTTGCTTTCTGTCTGGTAAAAACCTTGTCAACAGGGCAGAAAGTTTATGTAAATTTCCCCAATGGAGCACCATATAGCATATTAACTGGTAACTTTGCTCTGGCATCATTCATTACTTCTCTGTATTTTTGTAAGCCTGGAACTAAGACAGAAGATGAGTTGGAGGGCGCCTTAACTGGGGGGACTGTTGGAGACAGAGGCTAGGATTGGTCGGGCTTGAGGAATTATGGGAAGGAGGGGAGGGAGTAGGGCAGCTTTATTAGGAGCAAGCAGTATCCTGAAATTCACCCATCCGCTCCCACAATTTGGTGAATTTTGCTGGTTCTTAATGTCTGTTTTTTCGTTCTAGGTTTCTTCATGTCGGAACCCAGTCAGTGCTGGAGGTATGAAACAGAATTTGGTTGTCATGTTGGTTCATTAGGACAGTCACAAAATTCTGATGATTTGTTAATGCAGGGTTTAAGTCCCACCCTGTTTGTTGTTATGGTAACATGTTAAAATTTGATAAGGTACCCACCATAGTGTTGAGCGAGAATATTGGAAATTTTATAATATATTTGACGAATATATGTCATTCGAGAACTCGCATATTTGCAATGGCGGATATTCGTCATATTATGCTTCAACATTGTTTACCGGCATACATCGCGCATATTTGTGCGCATTGTGAATGGATTCACACAATACACACAGTGCTCGTACTAACTAAGATTAAGACAAGAGAAGCTGTAAAGCTGCATTGCCAATCATTGCAAACAGGCTGCAATGGAAGACAATAGAATACAGTTTAATAAAATTTTATGATTTTAGAATGTTTCTTTGTATATTCGGGAAATTACGCAAATTCAAATATACCATATGCTGCTCAACACTAACCCAATGGCCTAATTTATGGAAGGGCTGGTACAAATGGCGGTACTACTGGGTTTGAAGGTCGTAACACTGTCAGGGGGACCCATATTTGTAAAGGTTTTAAAGTTTATTATTGTTGTGATATAATGGTTTTTACTATCTTTGGAAAGACAAATTTCCAAAGAAAGAAGTGGTATTGCGTTTTTATTTTAGTATGGTTACATTGGGGGCGAACAAAGTCATCCCTCAGTCAAGTTCCTGCAATTTAGAAAATATAGCTGCCAGAGGCAACCATGAAATGATCCCTTGGAGAAGGGCAGCATTTATAGCATATTTATTTCAGTACTTGTTTCCTATGAGATATTTATTTTCTTTCTTTTTAAAATGATACTGGTGAAAAAAGAAAAGAGAAAATCAGGAGATAAACTGGGTATTCTCAAACTGCTTTGGAGACATAAATGATGAAAAGGAGAAGAACTAAATCAGTCATGATTACAGCAGGTGAAAAGTTTAATTTTGACACTGACGTGACTTACCTTTGCAAACACTAATTAACATGGCTTGTAGAAAGTGATTACATTTCTCTTGTATTTGGAAGGAATGCACAAGAAAAAGATCCATCATATTCATAGTTTAGACCATGCACATTTTAGAAAAGAGTGATTTTAATTTTCCATAATGCTAATACCTCCTGTACTTTGCATTCCTGTGTGAGGTGTAATGTTTTGTGATTTGTTGTTTTTGGTTTCCTAAAGATCAATTAGAGCCAAGTTCATTAAACTGCAGCAGCCGTGTTAAAGTCAGAAAGTTCAGTTGTTTTACATGACAAATATGTAAATAGCTCAATAGATTTCCTGTAGTAGTGATTTAAAAATAGGGGTCGCCATTCTAGCAGCCAATGTTTGCCGTGGGACACAAGTAAAATGGCAAAACTTGAGTTTATCCCCCTTTCCAGTTGGGAGCGTTTCGGTGACTTCCTAGAGCAGATAGTGCTGCTATATATTTTAACTAAAATCACATTTGTGGTGTAATGGAACACTGACCACACTCTGCCTACTTTCTCTCTAGTCTATTACCCCACTAAAAAACCAAAAAGGCACAAAATTAACAGAAAGTGTTAGTACCATTAGAGAGAAGTTAGGGAGAAAATTCAAAAGTAGTCCAGTTTTACCACAAGGAGAGGTAAAATAGAAGATATTCAATTAAGTGTTTAAAATGTAATGTAATGTAAGGTTTTGGTTTATTTTTTCCTATTTTTGGCCGTATGCACTCACATCAGGTATCAGGTACATAAAAAAGAAGATAGGACGCTGGAGATGCCAAAGGTCTTTAGAAATTGGCATGCTGAACTTTCACCTTTGCTGCGCCAGCCTGGTGATAGTGCCAGCAAGATAAAAGTCCATAAACTTTAAAACAGCATTGTCCTCCTCCTCACCATATCTTTCTGAGACTTGGGATCATCAAAGGCACTGCAGTGGCTTTTACTCAACTGATCTCAACCAGCAGAAATTTAGTGCCTACTACTGTAACAGTAGAGGTTCAGTGAATTATGCATTTGCTTTCTTTATTTTTTACCAGTCAATTTCAAACTTGGTGACTTGAAAATGTTAGTACTGTATTTGTTATAACATTATGCTCCCAGTGTGGGTGTCACGGAGCAGCAGGTGTGGACCCACTGTGCCACGTGTCCTACCTCCTCTAAGGGTGTTGTCTAAGTAAACCCACTCATTCTTTACAATACCCCTGATGGTGGGGATAGACTTTCCAGAGGGGATCACCAGGTCGCTACCTCTTGAGGAATGGTAGGAACACAGGCAGCTGATCCAGGGGGCAGCAGGGAAGGCTCCAGGGACACAGGTGTCGTCAGCCAGACAGTGTGACAGGGCAGGCAGCGCAGGTTCAGATCAGGTAGCAGGAGAGTGCAGCAGGCAGGTAAGGGTTAACAGGTATCAGTCTCAGAACACAGGCAGGACTCTATATCACAGGAACAGCAATGGCAGGCCATGCTTAGTACAACGCAGAGACCTTAATACTGAGGCAAGGCTGAAAGTTCAGGGTTACTTATATAGCTGCAGGAGGTCCACTCTTGGGCAGCCAGGTCACATGACAAATAAATCCCAGGAAATGACCCACACTGGTGTTTAAGGAAGTGTGTAGAAATATCAGAATCACCACTGAACATGGCGTCTAGATCTGCAACGGTAAGTAGGGAGGCTGTGGCGGCGTACGGCAGCTGCCGTTACAGTGGGTTAGGCAGAAGGTGTGTTTAAGCATCTCTCGATTACAGACAAAAAACAGTTATTCCAGAAGGGGGTGGGGAGGTAGTGGGCACCGAGAGTCAATCGGGTCCACGGTCTCTCCTGTTTGTTTCTCCTTGCCCAAGGGACAGACAGGGGGACTTTGAGTGTGGCCAGCCAACCCTAAGATCTAACCTCGTGTTGAGGATTTGTAAGGGGTTAAATACATATATAAATCGAAAAAGATCATATACAACAAGGATACATCCGCATCAACATATGATCGCAAATAAATAAAATAGATGTTTTCAAAGTCTTTGTTGTTTTTATTGTTCTTGTTGTTCTGACACAGTCCAAGCAGTATCCTGAGGTTGTGAGGATATCAGCTGATCCATACAACAATCTCTGTTACTTATCAAAAACCACAAAGTTGGTAAAAAGATCCACTACCTCGACGCGCGTTTCAAAAAATGATTTTCCTCAGGAGGAGTGGCTGGAGCCATCAAAGTGGAACAGAGTTGTAGAGGATATATTATGGTAGGGGTTTGCCCATGGGGGGGAAAGCACGACACCAGAAGGAACAGGGGGCCACTGTCAGCAAGATGGCAGGACCACCTGTTTCGTAGACATGAAGTATTCAAAAATAGGTTTAAGCGTCACCTGTGCGGTGCCAGGGGAGCGGTGTCCACATGTTATAAAGGTCTGGGTGTTCCAAGGTTTCCTCCGTGTCTGCAGAATAAAACAACAAAGACTTTGAAAACATCTATTTTATTTATTTGCGATCATATGTTGATGCGGATGTATCCTTGTTGTATATGATCTTTTTCGATTTATATATGTATTTAACCCCTTACAAATCCTCAACACGAGGTTAGATCTTAGGGTTGGCTGGCCACACTCAAAGTCCCCCTGTCTGTCCCTTGGGCAAGGAGAAACAAACAGGAGAGACCGTGGACCCGATTGACTCTCGGTGCCCACTACCTCCCCACCCCCTTCTGGAATATTTGAATTGGGGTGGTGGCCTCCCCATAATTAAGGCACTAGTGGTAAGTCCCTTTTCTTGATAGACATAAAACAGTTGATTGAAATAGTGCAGGATAGAATTTTAAATGAAAAACAAACAATTGATCCTATAGCTGATCAGAAATATTTGAAATACTTGGCCTATTAAAAAATACTTTTTCCTGCATACTAAGCAAGTTGATACACATCCAAATAGCTGTAGAAAGGCCAAAGCTAACTTAGTGAATTACCGCCCAAGAAACACTTGGTAAAGAATATTGTGAAATATTTATGAGTATCAGCTTAAAGTACAACCTTC
Source organism: Ptychadena robeensis (assembly GCA_036250615.1). Classification (NCBI taxonomy): domain Eukaryota; kingdom Metazoa; phylum Chordata; class Amphibia; order Anura; family Ptychadenidae; genus Ptychadena; species Ptychadena robeensis. The sequence goes on along the minus strand of CM070035.1, from coordinate 78,912,316 downwards.
TGGCATTTTGTTAACAGCTTCTTTCCTCCAAAATCTATTTTCGTTTACATATGCAAACAATAATTGGAATGAACATACATTAATACTGGCAATATTACAACTTTCAACAATGTGCTTTGAGAAAAACAAGAAAAAGTGTTATGCTCTCTTATATGCATTCTCTAATGACTCTCAAAATATTCAAACCCAACAAACTAACTCTAACTTTTCTCTTGATAAAATTCTAAGTTAATTTGCACCTGTACCATGCATCCTACAAAACTTAGTCAGTTCTCCTCTAATGATTGACTGAGTTTTGGCTTTCTTCTTCTCTAAAAGTTCCTGTATTGCAGTAATTCAACTTAAAAGGTGAAACTAAAATATGAAATAGCCAGATTACATGCAAAGCAAGATATTTCTAGCTGTTATAATTTTGATGATTATGGCTTATAGCTTATTCAAAATTCAAAATCTCTGAAAATTTTAATATTGTAAAAAGGTTCAATATTCTAGGCTGTCAGACTCAAATCAGCTAATTAATTCAAAACACCTGCTAAGGGTTGCTGAGCCTTTAAATGGTCAGTCAGTCTGGTTCAGTACAATTCACAATCATGGGAAAGACTGCTGCCCTGACGGTTTTGCAGAAAACCATCACAGACACCCTCCATAAGTAGGGAAAGCCTCAAAAGGTACTTGCAAAAGAAGCTTGATGTTCCAAAAGTGCTGTATCAAAGCACATAAATAGGAAGTTATGTGGAAGAGAAAAGTGTGTAAGAAAAAAGGATTGTGGACTTTCACAAAAAGTGGACTGAGGATGAAGTTAGTGCATCAAGAGCCACCACTTACCTGGGCTAAAGAAAATAAGAACTGGTCTGTTGTTCAGCGCTACAAAACCTCTTTTCTGATGACAGCTAATTTTGCATCTCATTTGGAAACCAATGACCCAGAGTCTGGAAGAACAATGGAGAGGCACACAATCCAAGATGCTTGGAGTGTGAATTTTCCACATTCTATGTTATTGTGGGACCCATGTCATCTGCTGGTGTTGGTCCACTGTGCTTCATTAAGTCCAGAGTCAACGCAGCCTTTTTCCAGGAGATTTTGGAGCAATTCATGCTTCCTTCCATTAACAAGCTTTTTGGAGATGCTGACTTCATTTTCCAGCAGGACTTGGCACTTGCCCCCACTGCTAAAAGTACCAAAACCTAGTTCAATGACCATGGTATTACTGTGCTTGATTGGCCAGCAAACTCGCCTGACCTTAACTTCATAGAGAATATCTGGGGCATTGCCAAGAGAAAGATGAGAGACATGAGACTGAACAATGCAGAATGCAGAACTATTGAAGAAGCATGCTTGTCACCTCAGCAGTGCCGCAGGCTGATAGCATCTATACCACACCGCATTGAGGCAGTAATTGATGCAAAAAGGGGTCAAAACAATATATTGAGTACATATGCATGATTATGTTTTTCAAAGGTCTGACATTTTTCAAAAAAAAAGCTTTGTTTTATTAATATATTCTGATTTTCTGAGATTTAGATTTTGAATTTGAAAGCTGTAAGCCATAATCATCAACATTATAACAAATAAAGACTTGAACTATCTTGTTTTGCATGCAATCAGTCTATTTGATATATTAGTATCACCTTTTAAGTGAAGTTTACTTATTGCAATAAAATAACTTTTGGACGATATTAAATTTTTTTGCAATTTACCTGTATATACTCCGCTTAAATTCCTCCTCAGCTCCACCTTTCTAGCGGAAAGGTCTGGGGCCACATAAAGCTAAATGTGATATCAGTGTAATTTCATGACTAGTTCTGGGGATAGCAGAGAAGGCTATATTTAAATAGTATACATTTCAGCCTATTGATAGACCTCCCAAAGCATTAAAGGCTTGTTTCCATGGACGTTTTTCTGGCTTTCTCCCGATAGATATTGGATAGGTCATGGGGGCATTATCTAAATGTGCAAACTGGCACAGATGGAAATGACCGTGTAAACTTTGCCTCACCAATCACCAATCTATATTTACCATTAGTCTTTTTGGAGAGAAAAATATGTCTACCTTGCATTTATGTGAAATTGAATTTTAAATTGTAAAGAAGTCAAGGCCACTCCCATTCAGTGGTTCACAAGCAACTTAGGACATCCTGGAAATTTCAGTTAGTTATGTGTATCTACTTCAACTAACACCCATCCCACACATCACGTTAAGGGGTCCCTTTAAAGCACATGTCTACATCTCTTTTTGTCTTGTAAAAAAGCAGTACACATCTATAAAAAAGAAGTTTCTTCAGTAATTTGCAATTGAAGACCTTAGTGGAAGGCTTGCTTTAATGTTCATATGCATTAACTATTGTTAACTGAATTGAAACAATTGAACAAATGTCACAGTTTAGGAGAAATCCTAGAGAGGTAAATCTTTGAAACACATTTTCCCTTATTACAATGTTTTGGAAAACTTGAAAAGATAGGAGTTTCACAAGAATAGCAACTTCCTAATAAATACAATAATAAAGGACAAGACACAGATGGACCAGCCTGTTTCAACTTAAAGGGTGCAGTGGTTAAAGAGTTGTGTTTTTAGTCCAAAGAGAAAGCCTTTTTAGCTATCCATAAGAGAAATATTTGTACTTTACCCTAGGGATAACTCTTGGTAGTTCCAGCATTTTCAAAAAGGGCAACTTCTGCATTATACATTGCTTGACTTTTACATTGTGGAAATTCAGCACTATGATGAAATAAAATATAAACTGATGGCTACAATGTAACCCAGAAAGATAAGCCAAAAAGCAGCTTGATAACTAAAAAAAGTATGTCCTTAAAAGAAATACTTTGTACTGATAAGTAAATAACCAGGAATTACACTTTAGATTATTATATTAGATTTGTGTAATGATAACAATATACTGAAACGTTTACTATAGTTGGTAGGTGAAGAAGTTAACAAATATGTATTTAAACCAAATCTCGAGTTATCAAATCAGTACTGAAACCACATGTTACTGTTATATAACTTTCTCTAATTAATTTTATGATGCACTCAGTGTCCCTTCTATACATAGTTTTGACATTTACAGCCTACGTGTGTGGTGTACTTCATTGCCATAACAAAGGTTTATCTCTGTGCACTGCTACTGACTGTTCGGCTCTCGATCCTGAATAATGCTGTCTTAAATTATTACCAAGTCAATGGTGAAACAGGTTTCTAAGTGCTGCGAAAGAAGCATTTTCCTCTTTGGCAATTATGTTTATGAAAGATTTTCATTAACAAAATCATTCAGGGCTGAATTGAAAAGGACAAAAATATGGGCAAGCGCCAAGTTGGTTTCCTACATATATTGTGTGATATAAAAACATGATGATTTTCATTGCAACATTTATTTCAATATATGACAGTTAACAAAAAAGTGAGATAAGTGATATTTAGGAAAATAGATTTGGCAATTTCAATTCAATTTCAAAATGACCTTATATACAGTATAAATTAAGTAAAATTAAAAAAATCTCAGTTGTCAATCTCATTTCTTTATTATTTTAAGAAAGGGATTACCAAAAAACTTAACTGCCCCTCCTCCTGAGTTAATTTTTTAGTAGCCTACTCCAGGGGGAGGTGGGGCAATGCCTGGATTGCAAGTCTCTGTGAGTTAAGGTCCCCATACACGTGTCGGATTCCCACCGGATTCCGGCGCGATCGATTCCGGGCGCGTGCACGCCAAACGATCGTGCCGGAATCGCACGCAGCCCACCTTGTCCAATCGATCAGGTCCGATCGTTCAGGGGCTCAGAATCGGATCCGACAGAGAACCAACATGTTGGTCTTTCTGATCCGATTCTGCACAGATCAGGGGGAGTTGCCATTTGTGAGGTGGACAATCGGACACGGAATCGTCCCGGAATCCGTTGGATTAAGGTGGTATGCAGCGATGGATACTCTTAATTGGCCGATTGATCACACCTGCGATTCCCGGCAGAATCGCCAGAATCGATCGGATGGGTGATCGACTGGCCATGGAATCCGACACGTGTATGGCTAGCTTTAGTCTCTGAGCTGTAAAACCCTGCCCCTCCTGATGAATGAATATGTAAGTAACATATTTTAGAGGAAGGATGGGCAGTGCTGACAGCTTGAAATGTGAGTTAGTCTCTGGGTTCTCAGCACTTTCTCTAATCCGGAGTGCATACCCGTTCTGCATGGGTAAGTCCTGCATATTCTTCTGGAACATGCTGTATATTCATTCCCCGCCCTCCCCCCAATTGAAGGTGTAAAAAGTGTATTTAAGTGTGCTAAAAAGTGTGTGAAAAATACAGTACGTTTAGTAATTTCTGGCAATGGCCATGTTAACATTAAAGATGATGAAGACATGACATGACATATGTCAACCAATCTTCTTTGGATTGCCAGAACTTACTATCTTTTGTCATCTAAATTGCTTCTTAAACTACTTCATGTGTTCTTTAACCTAAAACAGGGAACATGAATATATAGATCAAATTAAAGTCATTCTTTTTAAGGATCCAGACTTGCCCAGGGCTCTTGAATACTTGGGGAAAAAGGGAAATAGAAAATAACAGATAAGACTATAAACAAGGTGCATAAAACTAAAAAGTCTTCAGTTACTAACAGTCACTTATTTAACAAATGTTGACTTCTACAGTATGATTTAAACCATAGTTTTAGTTCCAATAATGTGTATACATATGTTTTCTTGCTAGTTGACAGTGTATAATCAAGCAATATCTTTGTATGGATATAAAGTTTCCTTTGTATAGGAATGTTTCTCAACATATAATAAAAACATAAAGTTATCCTGGCGTTAAATTGATGACATACATAAATGAGATTGGCTTGCTTTACTGCATGTTCTCTTCTTTTATGTATGTTTTCCTTTAATAATCCAGCCATATGGATAGAAATAAAGCTGAGAATACAGTGCTTCCATCACTTTATATCACACAATGGAAGTCAGATTTTTCTGGCTTTGTTGCATATGGAGCAGTTTAGATACCAGAGCCCAGCCAGCTGGCATTTTGTATCAGGCAACAATTTGACTATTTTGAGAAGTAGTTACCTTTAGTAAAATTCACTCTAGCACAAACCGAAATAGTAAAAAATCAACAAAGATAAATACAAAACAGAATAAACAGACATACTTTAGACTATTCTAGAACAATTATCAGTAATATTTATTTTAGTATAATGGTTTGTCACTTTTCACAATGCTTTGTTCAAACTGAAAAGGGATCAAGTGGTTACATAACATTTTGGGAAGAAAAGAAAAAGATATATAATATATTATTTCTTCGTATTTCCTGCAAAAATAATAATCTCACAACAAACTTGCCATGAAATGATCATTACTAATTGGAAATCAATCATATCAACTACAATATCTTATTGCACTGCCTTGCCAAAAAAAAGTCACCACCTGGATTTAATGAAACAAAATGTACAGGTCTAGAATCAGCAACAGTATGTGCTCCAAGAATTAGGCTATTCCATCAATGGATTTTTTTCCTTCCTGATGGCACAGGCATATTTCAAGATGACAATGCCAGCATTCATCGGGCTCAGATTGTAAAAGAGTGTAAAAGAGTGGTTCAGGGAGCATGAGACATAATTTTCACACATGTATTGACCACCACAGAGTCCAGACCTTAACCCTATTGAGAATCTTTGGGATGTGCTGGAGAAGGCTTTGCCCAGCAGTCAGACTCTACCATCATCAATGCAAGCTCTTGGTGAAAAATAAATGTAACACTGGATAGAAATCCATATTGTGACAGAAGCATATAGAAACAATGCCACATTGAATACGTGCCATGTCAAAGCTAGAGATGTTCCAATGAAATATTAGAGTATGTCCTTTTTCTTTGGTGGCAACTCTTTTTTAGACAGGCAGTGTATTTTTATTTGGTTGTTTAACTGGAAACAACATTACTCTTAATAACATATCCATTCAAAGTTCTTCTAAGCTGAAGTTTATTCCACAATTAACCTGCTTACACCAAGCTTACAGAATTTACTGACACCTTGTCATAGAATATAAATAATTAAGGCATATCTGCTGGCAAAACCTTGCATAGTGAAGAATAAATAAAATGCCTGATTTTTTTTTATTCAGATCACTTAAATGATAATTGTGCTCACTTCCTGTTCCGCTGAAAATAGTCTACTAGATAGGAAGATTAAGGGAACGCAGAAACCCCAGTACCTCTGACCTGTTTGTTTGACTATTTACCTGTTTACAAATATTTCTTACTTTCTGTCTGGTGAAGCACAAATCAAAGAGGCACAGATGACATTACTTTTCTATTATTTCTCCACTTCATCTAAAACAAATGTGTCAAATCCACATTATTTATACGTGTTAACTGGAACTCTTAATCCTCTTAAGCTTGTTATAATTTCAAGATTTCAATTTATTGCTCAAAAGAAACTTGCTAATAACTACAGTTAAGAATATCCAAACTTCACTGAATATAGTGTATAAAGTTGAGAAGGAGTATGGGAGCTCTTACCCCCTAACGGTTGAGACGAGCCCAGCTCGTTCAGAGTTTGCTTACAAAACAAACTGTGCTTGAGCTTGGATTGTCAAAAATTAAATATGGTCTGAAACTGGTGGCGATTCCGTGAGGGTGGGAAAAACAAGCAGAGTACTGTGTACTATTTTTAATGGTGAGCACAAGGGAGGTTAAACATTTCCATATCAAAGCCTTTACTTTTAGGGCCAATTAGTAATAATATAATTAATAATAAAAAATGCTATATATACAAAGATAAAGTTCTGATCAAGAAAGAAGCTTTTTGCTCCTCGTGCAGAATGGAGTGGGAGAGCCAAGGAAAATGTACTATCACAGTGGATTCAGAGTTTTAAATATAAACTTTAAACACAGTGATGTGGTTTCAGGGCAGATGCCATGTGAAGGAAGCCTGAGTTTTTGTTCCTGGTTTGAGTCTAAGCTTCTCGTGAATGAGGTTTTAAACTTAGATATATATATGTGTGATATTTTCTGTTTGTTTCTCTTGCAGGTAAAGCTATGTGAAAGACTATGGCTCTTTTTCACAGCGTCTGAAAACATGGGTTTTCAGCATGTTTATTTTAACACACTGTAAATGTATTCATGGATGTAACGTATACAATGGATGTGTTTATGGTGAGTTAGAAAAAATGTATCGGACACAGTGGAAATAGAGCCTCTGTGCTCTGTGCCACAGAAGATCAGAGGGTGTATCCAGGATGGGGTATACATCTGTTCCAGGTTTAGACAGTATGCTAAGCAGCATAAGTTTTGATCACAAGATGGCAATCAGCCAGAGATGAGTATGCACAGGTGAGGCTGGGCTGGGCAGTTAGCCTGAGATATAACCACCCAGCCTGTTCTAGGAAATGCCTCCACCCTAAAACCTAGGCTCAGGCCTGTGTAAGTGTGCAGCTCTCAGAATGAAGGACATGAGGCACACAACCTAGTACAACAAAGCAAGGTACTATCAATGGTAAAATAAAACAAAAGATAAAATACTCACATTAAAGGAGGGTTGCCAGTATTAATCAATCAAGAACAATGGGACAAGTTTCGAGCGGAAGCTCTTTGTCAACCATTTAGTCTTTTGTTTTATTTTATTTTACCATTTACAGTACCTTAATTTGTTGTAGTATATTGTGCGCCTTGTGTCCTTATTCCTATTTGAGGATACTTTGCCTAGGCAAATGTATATTTCTATAAGAGGTACCACTGGCACAAAACATGACCCAACTGGGTGGAGGCACTTCCTAGAAATTTAACTACCGTATTTTTTTGCTGTACAATATGCACCCCCCCCCTAAACTAGGTATGCCACTGAGCTTGGCTGGCGGTGGTGGGGTGGAGTTCTCAGAAGGAAGACCCACTTCTGCTTCTTCGCCCACTCTAAGCCGATAGCCCTGTGCTACCAACCACCAGCCGAGTGGTACAGGAATCCACCCAGCAAGCTTGCCAGTAGGGTGGATTGTGTGTATCTCTGGCCTGGCCAAGTGGGACAGAAATCCGCTTGACTGGGGCAGGCTTGATAAGCTGTGATAAGCTTAGATAATTAATCAAAAAAACAAAACAAACTCGGGACGCTTCATCCCACTATATATGTGAAAACATAAAACACATGGAAGTGGAAGAAAGGCGCTCATGCACCAAATCTAGCACTTCCCTTCACTGGCCAAGTGGGACAGAAATCTGCTTGGCTGAGGCAGGCTTAATAAGCTGTGATAAGCTAAGATAATAAATCACCCATTTGTTTTAATGTAGATGCAATTAAAATTAACTCAAAAACCTGCAACTCAAATCATAAAATATGCATAGATGATAAAATGCTTCGGTTGAATTTTGACCATACAATAGAATCTAGGAGAAAATCATTACTTAATTTACTACAAAGATATAGAACATTAGAGATGATTTTAACTGCTGGTAGAGCAATGTGATAAAAGGCAAATCTAATTTGAAACTAATGGAACAATTGCTCTATACAAACAACAAGCAGTTTATTATAATTTCCATTTAACAAAATATTTCAGTATCATTTCCTTCCTCAAAGTATTCTAATGAATAAAACTAGCATTAAATAATGAGATGATAATCTGTCACTGATGCTGTGATAATAATATCCTGGTATTATTCCTTCCTTCCTACTAATCTTGGATAATTTCTTCCTTTGCAAGTATGAACTTGGACTTGGACAACAATATTGAAGCACAATACTATATAGGTTCTGGAGGCCACAGGGCACAGCTTTTTGCCTTTAGAGATAATTACTTAGTGTCAAACTCAAATACACAGTGGGACAAATATAAAAACTTGGTCTAAGAGGAGGGCCAACCTTGATATTTATTAAAAGATATAACTACACACAGGGATGGGGCACACATGGACTTCAAATAAACTATACAGTGTGTGGTGTCCATGTACTTGTGTGTACAGTGTGCACAGTGTGTACAGTGTGTATGTGTAGTTCATATGTGCCCCCATCCCTATGAGCACAGTTTGTGTACCTTGCCTTTCCTCAGACACATCCTGGTACATCCTCCCCACTTCTTCTTTCCCTGCATCACCCCTACCAGCTGCACTCACCATGCCTATGTCCTCCTATTCCTCTAGGAGTAGAGAACTACAGATCCCAGCATATTCAGCAAATTCTCACTTGACGTTACTGGAATGTACAGCTGTGCAACCTGGACGTTCTCTACTCCCAGAGTGGAAGGGTGGAGGGGCAGTAAGTGCTCAGGGGTGGGACAAGAAGACATCAAGAATCAGAACAAATCATTAGGAGGCGTTTGCGTTAGTTTACTTCAAGTGGAACAATGTTCAGGCCTCATAGTAACTGTTTTCTGTTATACACTACCCACATCACTAAGTATAATACATCTAAAGCTAGCCATACACGCGTCGGATTCCATGTCCAATCGATTCATCATCCGATCGATTCCGGCGACTCTGCCGGGAATCGCAGGTGTGATCAATCGGCCAATTAAGAGTATCCATCGCTGCATACCACCTTGTCCAACAGATTCCGGCACGATTCCGGGACGATTCCACCTCCGATTCCACCTCCGATTCCACCTCACAAATGGCAACTCCCCCTGATCTGTGCAGAATCGGATCAAAAAGACCAACATGTTGGTTCTCTGACGGATCCGATTCTGGGCCCCCGAACGATCGGACGTGATCGGACGGACAAGGTGGGCTGCACACGATTCCGGCACGATCGATTCACGTGCACGCGCCCAGAATCAATCGGCCCGGAATCCGGCCGGAATCCGACCCATGTATGGGGGCCTTAACACCGGAGATCTATCCTTTTCTCTATAATGTTTATCTACAAGGTGTTTTTGGAGTGGAGAAAGTTTGCTTTCAAGATTGCCTAATCTTCTCCATTTCCGATTTCACATGCAATACTTTCTATGCACATTCCTATTATCATTCATGAACCAATAATTATTCAGTATGATTCATTAGCAACCGTCAGGACCATGCTATTATTCTTGAATAATTTAACTCCTTATGACATATTTCTCTCACCTTGAAAATGCATGAACAGAATGCTAACAATGCTTTGCTTAACTCACTTATCATGAAAGTATGCAAATTCTTTAACCATCAACAAAATAAAACATTTGCATTAGAAAGAGTTTGACCCACAGCCCCAAGTAAAAGGGCTGCCAGACTGAGTGGCAGTAAGTCAAAGGTTAATTTAGTTTTAATGGAGAACAAACAGCTTGTGGTGAATGAAACCTGATTTTAAAACAAAACCATTTACACTTTACTTTACTAAATCATCTATTTGATGTGGGCCCAAGAAGTTTTGCTATTTCATATACTTCATTATGCAGACAATCTAATACAATTATGTAACTATGCAATTAATTATTATTATGCAATTAATGCCACAGCTGTAACATGTCTTCATACACATACAGTCATATCAGTTACATCTCGTCCTCTTTACAAACCTACAGAGCTTAATTTTTACCGTTGTTAACCCTTAACTAGCCACTTCTTGTGGTCATATGTGTTACTGCAGCTATTAATCCCTAAAGAGTGGCATCCACAGAGGATTAGACTGCCTGGCATTTTAGGAAGGTGTCAATTTCCCTACCAAAAGGAACACATAGGAAGGGTTTTTTTTCATTTATCTTCTCTCCCCAGAGGTGGTGGTGTCACCACAGATCAGTGAGGAAGAGGTCGGAGACAGGCATCTGGCACTGGACAAAGGTAAGAAACCTTTGTTTACATTTGGGCAGAGTCTGAGCGCAGCTGGAGCTGACCATTTTTGGCAATTTTTTTTTGCCTCGCGACTCGGGCTGACCCCATAGACGAGACTGACTGCCATAAACGAGAGCACTGAAGGAAAGTGTAGTAAAGGGTTTCCCTTTTAATTATGCATAATTATGCAACAAGTTTTTGTCCTTTGTCATCTTGCTCCTGCTATAAGTAAACCTGGCACCAACTTCTTTTTATAAGATGCATTCTCAGCGTCTTTTTTGCAGAAACAGTGTTGTCACTCTATGATGCTTGCTGCAGAAAAGGACAATGCATTGTCTATTGATGAGCGAGCATGCTCCGCCGAACATATGTTCAGTTCAAGCATTGCTATGCTGGTATCATGGTCAGATCAGGTGATGATCAGGTGTTATAGAACCTGGACCACCCCTGTTCAGATCACATAGAGGCAGGGGCAGGCCAGATAGGAAGGGAGCAATTGCTTTGTGCTTATTTCCTCATTTCTCTAATCTAACAAAGATCCGAAAGTTCTTTAAAGTAATCTTTGTTTAAATTTCACTGGGCATTTTAGAAGGTTCAGGGCTTTTTTTGTGGACATATACTGTTCTATAACAGTGATTTATAGTTTGCAGACATTCATCTCAGCACTATATACTGGTTTTGTTGTGGGCTTTTTTCTGCGACAAATTAAGTCAGACATCAGAAACAAAATTCTGGTCTTTTTTTACACACCTAAACTGTTTAAAAAATAAAAAAGTTGCAGGATTGCGCCTCCATTCACATCGGCCAAGCTACTGGTTTTGTTGGCCTGTTGTGTGTCAGTAAGACATCAGAAAAATTCTGGACAGTCTTAAAAAACAAGCTGACTGTTGCGAATTGAGTAGAAAACATTCTGGTCTTTTTTGGGCCATCTACAATGTTTTTAAAAAAAATTGCTGAATTGCACCTCCATTCTCATCGGCCAAAGCCACTGGTTTTATTGAGGCCTGTTGTGTGTCAGTCAGACATCAGAAAACAATTGTGGACTTTACATTATGTTAAATCTATCCAGGGCCAATTTACTGCCAATGTTCTGCTATTTTTTGTCCGGTTTATAATATGAAGAAGGTGAGCAATAAGGGACAGGGAAATGGGTGTGATGCTGCTGGTGCACACAGAGGCTGTGTCCCTGGGCACAAGTAAACTGTGCCTGCTGCCAGTGCACCAGAATAAAGAAAAAAACACTTTAACCAGCTTCATGTCCAAGTTATCTGGGCGGCGCAGGTCAACATTGTCCAAGTCAGGCCAGTGGGAACAGTTGGTCGTTTGTATTGCTGAAGATAATGGTTCCAGTCATTTAAGCACCCCCCTCTCTTCCACCAGGTCCACTGTCTGCAGCCAAGAGCCTGGTCCCCCTTATCATCCTTCCTCTTTCATGCTTTCTAAACAAGTGATCTCACACTTTTTCTGAGGATATTCTGAGAAGCTCTTTACAGCACCACAATTACATTTGGCCATCTCATCCAGCATGCTGGAGGAGGGACCTAAGATATTGTTCCCTGGTTTCCAAACTCTTGAGTGGTCACAGTCTCAAGATGAGGATTGGAAATCCTTCGTTCACAAAGTGGATGATGATGAGACACAGTTGCCAAACACTCAGGTTATGTTTAGGTCAAGTCAGGAGGAAGAGCAGATTGAGGTAGTGGAAGAGGAGGTGGTGGACGATGAGGTCACTGACCCAACATGGGAAGGTAAAAAGCAAAGCAAAGCAAGGACAATAGTTCAGAGGGGGAGGGATCCAGCACCGCAACAGCCTGGAAGAGGCAGTTGTGTTGCAATAGGGAGAAGTCGGCCCACACCAAACAGGCCTGCAACCGTGACACCCCCATGTACCCCCAAGTACCCCCATGTACCCCCAAGTACCCCTATGTGGAAATCTACCTTGCCAAGGGGTAGATGTTCCGCAGGTTGGTGTTTTTTTAAGGTATGTGCAGACGACAAAAGAGTGGTAGTTTGCAACCTGTGCAGTACCAAAGCCGGGGTGTGAACACTAGCAACCTCACCACCACCAGCATGATCCACCACATGGCATCCAAGCCTCTCCAGCTGCTGGAGACTGTTGCCTCTGCTAAAGAGGGTAGTAGTACCCATGCCACTTTAATTACCTCTGTTCAGTGTGAATGGGAAGAGGAGGAGATGGAGAGTCATCCAGATTTCAACATCGATGTCTTGCCTTTTGGTACTCTGGCACATATGGCTGAATTCATGTTAGGCTGCCTTTCCTGCGACCCTCGTGTTGTACATGTTTTATATAACACTGATTACTGGGTGTTCACCCTACACGACCCCCTGAGCTTCTCATGTCTCAAATCCTGTGACCGAGAAGACGAGTAAAATGGCGCAATACCAGAAGGTACTTGTCGAGAGATTACTCCATTGTTCCATCTGACAACATGGCTGTCATAGTCCGTACTTCCTTAGGCAAGTGAGACAAGGCAGACAAAGGGAACACATAGCAGTTCCAACAAAGACAGGGCAACACTATCCAAGGCATGTGACACTTTCATGACACCCACCAGCAACCTCATCCTGAAGCGCGGCTCAGTGCTGCAAGGAGGGAAACGTTTTGGAAGATGGTGAAGGAATACATAGCAGACCATGTCAGTGTCTTGCATGATTCCTCAGTGCCGTACAACTACTGGGTGTCCGAGCTGGACACGTGGCACAAACTTGTGCTCTATGCCTTGGAGGTGCTGGCCTGCCCAGCCACCAGTGTGTTATCTGAGCATATATTTAGTGCTGCTGGTGGCATTATAACAGACAAGTGTATCTGAATGCTGACAGGGTGATAAAAATGAACAAGGCCTGGATTGCTCCTGATTTCTCAACTCCACCAGAGGAGAGCTGACTCACCTGCAGGCAAATCTACATCTGTGTAATGTACATGTCGTTTTTTTATTTTAGAACTACTTTAAGTCAAAATTTGCCTGAGGTATGAATAATTATTGGATCAACTGTATGTAAAATTAAAGTTTGTCTTACCTGAGCTGCTATGATGGTGGCATAACACTCCACAATGCTAAAAAAAATCCCTGCAATCACTTGAGAGATTCCATCTTTATTTCCCAGGCTTCTGGGATTAACTCAGTAACTCAGTAACTCAATATCACAAGTGGCCAATGGGGTGTTTATAATGGTTTTCTATGGGAAAATTTGTCTCCTCCATTTTAATGCAGAGGCGAGATTAGAGATTTAACCGTTTATCTTTGCGGTGAGTTCCAGGGGAGCACGTCATCACAACCAGGAAGAGAGAAGGGGCTGTGGGGGATCTTGTTAAAAACTCTGTACAGGTAATTTTTTTATGCACTCCTCCCTATTATTGACACTTCTAGTGCCATTAATGTAATGATGAATTTATGGTGGTATGTCCGCTTTAACCTCCTGGGTGGTTAGCCCAAGTCCAGCTTTGGGTGAAAAACTTGCTAAAAGTGGTCAGTCTTACTTGGCTCTTTGCTTATGATGTAGATTTGGCACTGCTGTAAGAAATCAGAATAATGGTTTAGATTGTTCTGTGCAAAACTTAATATTATATACTGTGATGTGATTTATGGTAATTTGATTAAACAGTTTGAGCTCTAGTTATGTATACTAGTTCAGATATCTTTTATATGAGATTAAATATTAACTTTTCAAGCAAGTAAAGGCTGGATGTCTTCACTCTGAGAATTTAGAGTAACCTAAGAACACTATTTCCATGTTTTATTAAAGAGTTTCCAGTATATTTTGCAGTTAATGGGCCATAAATGCATTTATTTTCCATTTACTTTACCAACAAGAGGAAAATAGTGACGCAGAACACATCAGCTTTACTGCATAACGCATTCTCAGTTTTTCATGACAATGATCCTGTAATGGTACATTTTAGGAAATGTTCATCTCAACATGTAAATAATATAAAGCTTCTTTTTCTTATTATAAATTCAGTTTGAAAAGATATTTAATAAGTTATCAGCTGACTTTAATAGCCAGACATTGAATATCTCCGCCCTCTGTTCCGCCACACCTACCCTTACTTCCATTATTAGCACAGTTTCAAAAACATGTGATCAATATTCACAATCGATTGATTCCTTTCCTGAGTTCTGTGCGCATTCTCCATAGTACCATCAGATAAAATAAAAATCAAAATACATAGAAAACCCATCAGATACTTGTACGATCAACTTAAATTCACCAACATGTCCAATTACTGCTCAATTGATTCAGCAAACATGGAATTGTTTATAAAAAGATCAACCTTTTAAGTTGATCACAGCTGCTTTAGGGGATGGAAGTGAAATAGTTTAATGCCATTTTGCTCTATTGGATGCACTTTCCCCCCCTCAAAATTAGGGGGAAAACCTCTGTGCATCTTGTAAAGCAAATAGAGTGCTCAACGCCCATCCCAGTATGCAGCCAAGAGTAAGTCACTTACTCAGTGACTGAGTAAGTGACTGCATGTCTGTGTTCTTATGTGCTGGTGTGTCTGCAAGTGGGGGGGGGGGGAGGGCAGAAAGAAAAGCTGGCTATAACATTGCAATGAACTCAAGATACCATCTGTGCTGGAGAACTACAAATCCCAGGATTCTTTTCTGTCCTCAATACAGATGCCCAAACAGATTGCCAGGTAATCAATTCTCCCAGAGGTTGGATCATGTGAACATCGCAGTCTGCTGATGAGGCGGACACTCCTTTGCCTCCTATACTTAACATGGAGGCAATGTTTGACCCCTCACCCCACAGATGGTGCAGTACAGCCAATTATGCATTTTTTCCCACCTGGGCCACACTCCCCCATCCAATAAAAAAAAAGTGGGATTTACATTTAATTATAAAAAAAAAAGGAGGGGCCTAGAGATGATCTAGAGATGGTTATTTTTTTTATTCCCTAAGCTTCAGCATCACCAAACTTGCTATAAATATAGAGAAGGGTTTATGGTATACTACAAAAACGAAAGCACAAATAGTCTTTGCTCTAGCACAAATAGTCTTTGCCCTACACAAATAGTCTTTGCTCTAGCACAAATAGTCTTTGCTCTAGCACAAATAATCTTTGCATTCATTAAGTTATAGTAGATTGTTGTACCATGTTAGTCATCAATGAATAGCGCAAGTTTGGATTTCCAGTAATACAGTTTATTGGCTAGCTGGAATTATTAGAGAAGCAAGCTTTCAGAATGTCACAGATCCCTTCTTCAGGCTTAAAAAATTCTTGTTTTTGAAATTCCTATTTATACACAAAATAGGAAGGTCATAAATATTTAGTTTGCTATTTTAACCTAATGTGTTTAAAGCATTAATGCATTACCGTGTACTGTATTGTGCTGTTAGGCACAACTGGGTTGGCAATGTAGCATATCATCACAGAAGTGTGAATGGAGCTGAAGTTGGTAAATGTACAAATCAAAGGTGCAAGGAAACTTTTAGGTTATGCAAAATATAATTTACTACATAATCATAAATAATAATGAAAGAGTTGTCTATACTGATCGGAAAATATATAAGGTTTAAGGGTCTGATAGAAAGTAAAGCCTAAACCGTGCAAAAACAGAAACCTTGTTTAGTTAGACACAGGCAGCAATAAAACCATGAAAGAGTGTCTAGCTCTTCACTTTTTGTCTAGAAAATTTGTTTTTATTGTTTTCTAAGTTGCTAGTTAAGAGTATTTTCCCTTATGTCTCAATCTCTCTGACATCTATTTAATTGACTGTAATTGAAGAAAAGGCTCCCAAATGAGGACACAGGCAGCAGTGAAAACTTATTGCAAGATTGAACAATGATGCTTTGATTCTGGTCACATTAAAACCAGCTAAATGTTGTATAAGATTTATATTAGTATTGATGTTAAAGGATTCTCTATGTAAATCCAGCAATGAAGGTTTTTTTGCATTAAGATGTACCCCCCACTACCACCAAAAAATTAATGCATGCGTCTTATATTATGCAACTACTTATTTAATTGCCAATCAATTCAGGGGCTCAGAGGGTAGCCCGTTCGTGGGCAGATTCGAATTAGTTGACGTCACATCCGGTACCTGGAACAAATAGTTCCTGGTTGTGCTACCGTATTTGACGTCACTGACGTCACTTCCCTGTTTACGAGCCAGCTTTTCACTGCAAGACCGGGTTCTCTACCTGGTCTTCAGTGAAAAAAATCTTCCTCCGGCGGGATCTCGGAGGAAGAATAGAGAGCTTCTTCTCCCCGGCGAACAGGGCGGGTCGAAGGAGGGTGAACATGCATATTCGCGGCCAAACTGTCCGCCTTGTGGGCAGTTCGGCCATCACTATTGACCACACAGAGGAGAAGCAGAACCAGAGGAAGTTGTTTAAAATGAATTGTGGTAATATACAGAACCAAAATTGGAATAAAGTTAATAATAAATAATAAGTTAATAATAATAATAAAGGCTTTGTTCATTTTTGTTCCACTTTAGGCTCCAGCATACCATAGGCAAACCTTTTTAGGTAATTTTCCAGCTCACAGGGCTAGCACCTGAATTCAGATGTAACTTTTGTCTCCTTTATTAATATATTTTGTTACATCTAAGTTCATCTGTATTAATGTAACTAAAAAGTTCATTGAAGAAAAGAAAGTATTCATGTTGGTTTATAAATAACCATGCTCACTGAAGTTTATTAAGCGATAATTACAAGAACAAGTACTTTTTATTCCACATAAGGCAGTAAATGCGCATAATGATAATAATCTTTCCAAATACGGAAGCACTGCATACAGCTCACAATACAGGGTCTGATAATGAGACAAATCACCAAGATATAACTCTTTCCATGTCATACCTTAAAAAAAACTGACTAAAGATAAAGTAATAAAGTCTGGGCCTGGGAGATTTTATTGCAGTTAAAAAAATTGGTCCAATATTGAATAAGGTCCAACTGCAGCTGATTAGATTTGTCAGTGCAATCACTGTTATACTTTAAAATACTTCTACTTGTGTCCACAGTGGGCTACTTGCTCTCCCTGATGATCCTCAGTCTTAAGCAAGCCATACACGTGTCAGATTCCATGGCCAATTGATCACTCACCCGATCGATTCCGGCAATTCTGCCGGGAATCGCAGGTGTGATCAATCGGCCAATTAAGAGTATCCATCGCTGCATACCACCTTGTCCAACGGATTCCGGGACGATTCCATGTCTGATTGTCCACCTCACAAATGGCAATTCCCCCTGATCTGGGCAGAATCAATCTGATGGAACCAACATGTTGGTTCTCTGTCGGATCCGATCCGATTCTGGGCCCCTGAACGATCGGACCTGATCGATTGGACAAGGTGGGCTGCATGCGATTCCGGCACGATTGTTTGGCGTGCACGCGCCCGGAATCGATCGTGCCAGAATCCGGTGGGAATCCGACACGTGTATGGGGGCCTTTACTCTACATTACTGTCTGTATGTACTGACTGAAAATTGTAATGACATGATACTAATTCTTCTCATATCCACCAATATAAACATGATAAGAACACAGGGGGTACAAATACTTAGCTTGATCTCATGGTTCATAAAGATCTATGGGTAAATCTTGCCTTTAGTGTCATTTCAGATTAGTGATGAGCTGCAAAGGCAATATTTTGCAAATAATGCTACTAATATTCGATTCTATATTCGTATATATTCTATTTATTTTTGCATTGCGAATATATAATCACAATTCATGCCCATAAGCATCCCAATGCGAATATTCAACATTGCTGATATTCGCCGAATATATTAGAAATTCAAATATTCGAGCTCAACACTGTTTTAGATCACCAAAGTACTTCTTGTACCCAAGTTCACAATGGATAGGTGGTTCATGATTGATTTTCTATTACACTGAAGAGTTGCAATATGGTATGGCGCCCCTTGTTCCTGTAAAAAATTACAATTTGAACACTTAGAGAGATGCATATATTGATCTACAAATAAATTAGGTTCTTACTTACAACAAATTGTAGCACTTTGTAAAGCCGATGATTTCCTTGTGTCTTGAATAAACAAAACAATATGTGAGCTGTTTAAGGAAAGGGGTGGGGGGTTGACAGCTAGTTTTAGCAATTCTAGATATCTTGCTGTTTTGAGTTTTTGCGTAATTTGGCTGAACACTATACTCTATCTCTTTTGATTTAAAAACAGCTTTTACCTTAATACAAGAAAATAATGGAGAAGACCAACTTGAATGTCTCCTTCAGAGTCTGACTCATCTCAATCATCAATGTGTTTTTTGTTCCTGTACATGTGTAATTCATAATCAATCACACAATAATAGAGAGCAGTATGGGTTTATTCATTTTGTGGATTCTGTGTCTTACTGACGCACTAAACCAAAGTCATACAAAGGTACTCAACCATAGCAGGACCGTCAAAAAATGTTTTTAAATTGTCTTTACTGTTCTCTGGTCTCAGAGAGAAAACCAAACTTGTGCATTAAATCTTAGGTTACTTGTGTTCACATGTGAACTAAATGAGTAGTAACAGAAAGAGTATTTAAGATGGTATGT
Organism: Ptychadena robeensis; assembly: GCA_036250615.1. Classification (NCBI taxonomy): domain Eukaryota; kingdom Metazoa; phylum Chordata; class Amphibia; order Anura; family Ptychadenidae; genus Ptychadena; species Ptychadena robeensis. The sequence goes on along the minus strand of CM070035.1, from coordinate 78,893,057 downwards.
GATGTTTTTACCTCCATATGTATAAAACTAGCAGTCAAGTCAAGTTGAATCAATTATTATCTATTAGCTATCACACTATAAATGTAGTGTGTGTATACTATAAGGAATGGTTTGTAGTTATCCTTTACTCCTTCCAAGGCATTAACACCAGTGTGGCAACAGGCACTTTCCAAATACAGTAATAATTAAAATAATAATTACAATTATTATCACAAATAACAGCAATATCCGACATTAAATAAATCACATACACATTCAATTACCCCAAAACACCTAGTTTTATATGTAATAGTTTAATCAATTATTAGATATAAAACCGCAATCCCGACAATTCTGCAGTAACAGCTAACAACAGAAGACCATCGACAGCTATTGAAGGATGAACCCCTACTCAATACAAAACCAACTCACAACATGAAATCAAAGTTACAATTAAATAAATACATTAAATACATAAATAAAAAAATAGAGCAATAAAAAATCTTCCAAATAACCTGAAATAAGCCACTTTTGATCTAGGAAGCAAGTGCAGAAACCAGTTCAGAAGATCAGAGCCACCGGGGCAGCACAGAACGGTAAGTTTGCGCTGTCGTGGCTCCGATCTCCGCCAGACATCCCCATCTCGTCCAGTGCAGTACTAACAGAAGAGCACTGGATTAGATGGTGCTGTCCGGAACGCCGGGGGGCGTTAATAGCTGTTGGTAGACTTCTGTTATTTTTTTTATTTTAGTGTATCGGTTTGCTGTTTACTGGGTTTAGTAAATTGTGTGGTTTTATGATTGACATTAGGTGCTATTTCTTGTTTTATAATTGTTGGATTTAATAATTGTTGCGGTTTTTGGAGGAGAAATATACAGTATGTTTTTTGGCAATTTGACAAATGTTTGATGTTTAATGTGCTTATTGCTAGGGGTTAAGGGATTTCGAACCACTAAGGGGTAAATTAAACCCAATAGTCGTTCCAAACTATTATCTGCAATTATTTATTTCATGATTACAGATGATATTTGGGGTGGGGGGGGTTATTGTACTAATTTTTTAATTGTTTGCAGGGACATGTTTGTACATAGGGCGGACTATAGGGGTGAATATATATTTATTTTGACATGTAATCATTCTTTTGGAAGGATTACATTGCAAAATAAATATGTTCTTGCCTCTCCCTGACTCTGTCTGAGCTGAACATGCAGCATTGGGTGCTATAAAGCAATCACTGTAATGTCAGCACTTACATGACTACTGGCATTACAATAAGGACAGTACTTATGTAGCAATGAGACCCTTAGGTCCTGCTGATGTATTATATTTGGGTCTGGGCAGCGGTACTGAGAGTTCTTGGGAGACAGGAATATGGATGCTTGAAGAACTTTATTTCTTCAAGCAGGATTTCACTGACTGTACCAGACTGGCAGCAGGACACCTCTTTGTATACCTCTCCCTGACTCTTTTAGCCTGACAGGCTAGACGCTGACACTTTGATCTCTGACCTTCTCCTCAGCAGTTCTCACCTTTTGCCCAGGCGATCTGTGGTATGGCCCCTTTGAAGACTAGCAGCACGATACCCTTTTAGCGACAGGCAGATCCCATTTTCCTGAACTGATGACAGGTGCTCTTTAACTCTAGGCAGACAGGTTCCCACAGAGTCAACTTCTCCAGCACAGCTCAACTCCTTTCTCTGGCATCCAAAAGGCAGAAGGCTTCCTGGACCTTGTGAGCTGAGCACTTTATACACCTCTAACGACACATTCCAGAGGGATGAGTCAGTTCCCTCCAAAATGTTGCAGAGTTTATCGAGCAGGTGTAGTTTTGTTTACCAGTCTAATTGTCATCTCCAGGCAGATCAGGTTTCATACATTTCCCACCAAAATTCTGGAGGGAAAATTGGACAAGCCTGCACCTGCCAGAGAAGACCAAGTTAACCCCTTACTCTTAGCACTAATTCTCACTAGGGTGGGAGGGGGTGCTACACTTACCTGACCCTTGATTGCCGGTCTACAACCTGCAAAATGTGCAGGTCACAGGCCTGAGCATGGCACACAAGCATGCAAGGTGTAATGACCACACACTAAATGGAACCTTCCAAACATATTGGCATGTTCATTTTAACATATAAATGTTGATACAGCCAATGCAGGTGGGATAAGGGACATTCCAATGCAAGTATATAAATATATTTTTCAAGCTTCATTTTTAGAATTTAGCACATAAAGAAAGAGAACAAGTACAGTAGTAATTTTAGATCACAAACAGCTGCTATAGAAATTAGAATACCATTGTCTAGGAGCAGCATTGTCATAATCTTTGTGGAATGGTTATCACTCCCATAATGCATATTCATACTTTTAAATGTCTACTTCAGGCTCACTGACTTTTACTTTCTATGTCTTATTTTTGATATTTCACACAGCTTTTTGTCCCATGTCTGCTGCATCATGAGCAGACGGCCTCCTGCTGATTCTACAAAATTGCTAGTCACTGTTATTACACAGCCATTTTTATTATGATGTTCTTTCTAGGAAGACATATTAAATATATACAGTGAAAACAGTAAAACACCCAAATGTCTCCACAGACACATTTTATGTAATTTATACAGGCTTTTCCTTCAATAGATTAATACCAACACTTTCAAACAAAACAAAAGGGCCGGCAAGTTTTGGAACTCAACAGGGAGCAACATTTCTCATATTTTGTTATTTTTGCTGGTTTGCAAGGCTGAATCAGCTGAATTGCTGGTAGTGTGAAGTTTGGTCCTTCTTTAATAAAGACATAAAACTACAACTTACAACATATGAAGTCTTTTCTATGCATAGTTCATTTTGTATCTATGGTCTGAAAATGCCTACAATGGTAACATTTTGTGCTCTTCTTACAGAATTCTATGATTGTCCCATGTGCATATTAGCACTAACCTAATAAAATTATACATGCACTTCATATGGTTAATTAATGGATCCATGAAAAGGGACGCCTATTCCAAAAACTAAGCATTGTATGTCTGATAGAAAAAGTTATCTTGGCAAATCAAGCAGTTCTCGCTTACCTTCCTAGAACTTTTCCTACTTAATCTATTGTTCATAATTTTCCTTTAAAATCTGAAAACTAACTTTATTACATATTTATATCTCATTTAGCTCATTTACAAGTTACCTTTTGTCTCTTTTTTTTTTTCATCCTGAACGCTTTATTCACTTCTTGCAATCATTATTCTCTATTCTTTTTTCCATATTTTTAGCTCAAAATAATCGTTAACATTTGTAATCTATGACATGTAGTCATGAATGAACATTTGTTCTTTTGATTCCTATTAAACGTTTTTTTTTTTTGAGATTTTAATAACATATTAGTCTACATTAAAGGAGCAATTTACCTAAATCTGGATGAGTTGGTCTGGAGAGAACAGGATTTCACAGTATATCTACCTCCTTAAGCCCCCCATACACGCTTAGATTTTTCAGCCGACCGTGCTCGCTCATGGTGGTCGGTCGGCCAAAAAATCGGGTGCCCATCTTAAGCTTTAAGAGCCTTAATCGGCAGCCAAATCGATCTAAGACATTACGGACATAGATCTTAGGTCATTCTAATAATTCCCCGTCTAAAGTATGGGTATGTATCCTCACCTCCGAGGGATCTGAGATCCATCGGGGGAATCAGCCTGTCTGCTTCTGAGGGGAAAAGGGGGGGGGGTGCTAGCAGCTGTCTGCGAGGTCTCCATAGCTGACGGCACAATCAGCTAGAGGGGCCCACAAAGGGTGTCCGGGCTGATTGTGACCCAATGTTTTGGCACATTGATGTCATCACGCGTGGTCGATCTGCCAAAACATCAGGTCCCAAACCAAAGCGTGTATGGGGGGCTTAAACCATAGTTATAGTAGTAGCTATTATGTTTAAGCATCACAAAGGTCATTTCTGCATCAACATGGTTGTAATACAAATGTAGTCACCTATATAGTCCCCTCTTGAAATATCTGCTGCATTTTTATAACCACATATTGTTTACTAAATAGATATAATAGTTTTACACAATTATTGTGTGCTGGATTAAGAATACAAAACTGTAAAGATGTACCATTATCATAGTCCTTTAGTTATAATTACTGACAGCAGTCTAAAGGCCCCTATACACGTGTCGGATTCGCACCGGATTCCGGCACGATCGATTCCGGGCACGTGCACGCGAAACGATCGTGCCGGAATCGCATGCAGCCCACCTTGTCCGATCGATCAGGTCCGATCGTTCAGGGGCTCAGAATCGGATCAGACGGAGAACCAACATGTTGGTCTTTCTTATCCGATTCTGCCCGGATCAGGGGGAGTTGCCATTTGTGGGGTGGACAATCGCACACGGAATCATGCCGGAATCCGCTCGGACAAGGTGGTATGCTGCGATGGATACTCTTAATTGGCCGATTGATCACACCTGCGATTCCCGGCAGAATCGCCGGAATCGATTGGATGATGAATCGATTGGACATGGAATCCGACACGTGTATGGCTAGCTTAACCCTTTCTGCTGAATGTACTTCAGTGGTGCAAATGTCAGGAATTTATTCAATGAGAAGGATCAAGGATGCATAGTTTTATGAAAGAATGTTTCCTGTAAAGCTACACAGGATTAAGCCTTATGACATCAATCCCCATAGATGTGTCTGGAAAATAGTGAGCATCACAGCTTGCTTCTATACAGTAAGAAAAAGGATCCCATTTTAATATATATCTTCATGATTACAGACCTTCATGCTCAATGTATAGCATTGTAATAACGTTATGGTGTCAATGTTAAGGCTGCATGTTGTAAAAATGGAAATAATGCATAACTTTAAATAATAAAATACAAAACAATCAACAGTATTTTCCAGCGTATAAGACGTCTTTTAAAACCAGGAAAATCTTATTAAAAGTCGGGGGTCGTCTTACACGTCATGTGCTGAAACTTTCGAGCCAGAGAAGTCTGCCTGTCAGACATCGACAGCTCCCCCCTCATCCCTTTCTCTCTCCTCGATGTGTCAGATAAGAGGCTGTTGCCCTAGTGGCTGAAACTGGTATTGCAGCTCAAACTCATTAGAACACCTTCATCTATGTATAAAAAGTAAAATTTTTGGAGTATCACAATTCTTTCAGTTAAATGTATACAATTTATGTCACTTGGATAACTGCAGGTAAACATCAGTAACCATTAAATGTTGCAATTAGGGGTAAATTGGGAATGTAATACAAAATCAATAGGACATTTAAGGTTGTTGGAGATTGTTTTTCAAAAATTCAACCATTTTGACCATTTTGACCATCTGAGCGTGGTATCATCACCAAACTTACTAGAGATGTAGAGAAGGGTTGGGGGTATACCCCAAAAAATGTATGGCTCTAACACAAATAGTTTTTGCATAAATGAAGTTCAAAGGCTTCAGGACTTCTCTAGGTGTCATTAATGACGTCGGCTGGAAAGCAGATGCCCCTCCAATAACATGGAGGTCTATGGCACTGCCCACCCCACCCCCTTCCGTGTAATGCTGCGACTGGAAGCAGCATCGCCGTAGCTTTTCGGGGATAGGCGGCTTTCATGGGAGCCCAGCTCCTCCAGAGTTTGTTCTTCACACAGCTGGGCTCATCATGACCGCTAAGGAGGTTAAAGACCAGCAAAAAAGCAATGGCAAAATAAAACAAAAAGCAAAAAAATTCAAAAAAGGTGCCTTCATCGCAATCAACTTTATGGGCACTCCTGATTAACATAAAGAATTATACATTTGGCTCTCAATGGAGAGCCTTCCATGAGCTGCTAGCTATAGGGGCCCTTTTGAAGTTTAAACGAAAGGGGATGGAAGATTGAAACATGATCAGCCATGTTGGACAATTGTCAACTGGATAAGTATCCGACAGGTTTTTTAGGTGTTTTGATCAATTTGTATCCAATTTTAGAGCATATGCACACACCTTTATCTTCATAATAAAGAAATTAAATTTAAGGAGTTACTTGTGCAACAATTACACTGTGTGGTAGAATCTGGAATTGTGCATTGACATTTAAATTGTAACGAAAATCCAGAAAAAAGCTGATGTGTCTATGGCTAGCATTAGAGAAAGTGCTCCACCAGAATCATGGAATTACACATCGCTTTCCACCACTTTTCCTCTCTAGAGATGGGCGAACACCAGCCCGGAGTGTCCGCGAACAGGGCGGGTCGAACTTTTAAAGATGTCCGCCGTCCGCCCTGTTCGCGGACACATTCAAATTCCCCGCCTCTAGGCGGGGAATTTGAATCGGAAAAACCGGATGTGACGTCAGTGACGTCACATCCGGTCCATGGAACGCATCCTGGAACGCATCGTTCCTGGTTGCGGGAGCCGGATGTGACGTCACTGACGTCACTTCCTACTCTGAGCCGGAATCTTCACTACAAGACCGGCTTCATGCCCGGTCTTGTAGTGAAGACATTCTTCCTCCGGCACGATCTCGCAGGTTCTGATCCTGCCGGAGGAAGAATTTAGATCTTCTTCTGGCCGGCGAACAGGACGGGTCGAACACCCGTACTGTCCGCCGGCGAGGCGAACGGCGAACATGCCGAGTTCGCGGCCGAACTGTTCTCCGGCGAACAGTTCGGTCCATCCCTATTCCTCTCATAACATTTAGCTACCACAAGTGATTCCAACCAGATATACAGCAATAAAAATACAGATATTTAAAGATACAAATATTTACACACCACTTCAAACATGTTCACTATAATTAAGTAATTTCACCACCAAACTATTGAGTACAAGACTACAATGTAAAGCAGCCCATACACAGGTCAGATTTTCAATCAATCAACTTAAAACAATCAATTTTTAAGTCTGTATAAAATTGTATGTCGAATGTATCATGCCCCATATGTAGTACAAGATTTTTGATCGATTTTTGATCGATTTTTTTTTTCACTCGACATAATAATCGATCCAAAATAGTCCGATTGAAATTTCAATCAGAAGTGAGGTAGAATAGGTAGAAAAAAAATCGATCAAAAATTGGTTGACACTTTTCAATCCAATTTTCAATCGACCGATCAAAATTTACCATCCAGTCCGATCAAAAAACGACTGAATTTTCACTCAATTTTGATCGGATTAAGTCAATTTAACCAGGTGGGCAAAACTCAATTCTCAATCAATCGATTACAAAATTTATCGTTTTAAGTCGATTGATTGAAAATCTGACCTGTGTATGGGCTGCTTTAGTTCAAGTCACAACCATATTGCACTATTTCCTGGGCCATATGGGTTTTAATTTCTCTCATTTAAATTCTAACTTAATGTTGAAACACATTTCTATTTAGTTTCCCTTTCATTCTGGATCAATTATTGATTAAGTCATCCAATCAGGATGACTTAAGATTTCCAACTGGGAAAAAAGCTAGAGGACTAGAGAAGGTTTGTAGGTTTTTTTTCCCTCTAGCACATGCAGTTTTTTGCATAAATGAAGGTATAAATTAAAGTAGAAATGTAGATTTTGACTTGACTTTGACTTAATTTATTTAAAAACTATTTGTGCTAGAGCAATACTGTTTTTTTGGAGTATACCACCAACCCTTCTCTACATCTCCAGCAAGTTAAGTAATGATATTATCCTCAGGGGCTTTGCAATTAACTCAAAATCGACATAATGGTCAAATTTAAAAACAAAAAATCTCTACTGCCCATGCGTGATGATGTCATCATGCACGGTCATTCTGCCTATGTCTGTGCCCAGCTTAAGTATTTACAGGGGAGATAATTATTACTACTTAGTACAGTACGTCTGATGGTGTTTACATTTTATGCTTACGTTATAAATTTAGATGTTTATTATAGTTCAGATTATAATTTAGAAATAACTATTAATATTAACTATGAGAACAAAGTTCTATGATAGTTTGGTCAGTATAACACGTTTGTGCAGAATAGGGAGAGATGAGACATTGTTCACTGTTTACAATTATATTGGCAATATCCACATATATTCTATTTCTGTTGCTCCTTGTTCTCTTCTTCTTCTGTCTTTTTACCTCTAAGGTTAAGCTGTCACACTTGCTATCAAGATATTCCTTTAGATCACTTTACTTTCTCCCTTTTCGTAAAACCTGACAACATGTACAGATACAGAAAAACACCTTACTAATGTTTTAAAACCTTGCAAGATCCTGATGTTATGACAATTTTTTTTTCCCAATAACTTTTATTGAGAAAAATAGTTTTCCAAACATTACAGAATAATAAAATACAGGAGATACATAGTACAGGGAAATAATGGGGGAGGGGAATCGGGGAGAAATGACACACAAAGGTCAACAGGGAAAAAACAAGCCAGATTGTAAAGCACATCCAGTTGCATATAAAGCATAGAAATAAAGCACATGCAAGAAAACACACTCAGTATCAAATCAGGTCAATTTGAGCTGTTGGAACTCTACTGATTCTTCAAAAAGGTGCCAGCGCAACCACATCTTATTGAAAACCTTCAACCTATCTTTTTTGCTATAAATCAGTTGTTCCATTTCGTGCACAAATTGCAATTGTCTAACCCAGTCTCCCAACGTAGGGGGTGAGGGAGTGGCCCATTTTCGGGGGATTAAAGTTTTGGCAACATTAATCATATGACGCTCAAGCGACTTGTACTTCAGAGTGATCTGCTGTTCCCGACAGTGTAAAAGAAACAATGCGGGGGTGAATGGGAGGTCCTTCCCAAGAATGTGCGACATCCACCTGTGAATATTCCGCCAGAAACCAGCAATATGCCTACAGGTCCAAAAAATATGTAAGAGCGTACAGGATGGGTCATTGCACCTCCAGCATGTGGAGGGGGTTGCAGGGAAGAATTTGTGCAGGAGAGCTGGCGTGCGGTACCAATAGGATAGTAACTTATAATTAGTCTCCTGCTGCCTAACACTAAACGAACTCTTGTGGGCCGACAACCATATAGTTTCCCACTGGGCAGAGGGGATCTGGACACCAATATCCTGTTCCCACCGAGCTTGGAGCAGGGCAGTTCTGGGATGTGAGACCGGTTCAAGCATCTTATAGAGAATTGAGATAAGATGTCTGGTTTGGCGTTTGTCAAGGCATATGGACTCAAAACTGTGAAGGTCCCTAGTGTACATCTCCCTCTGGGGTGTGCGGTCTAGCCAATGTCTTAACTGAAAATACAACCACCAGGGGACTGAACCGGACAGGGCTAAGGCAGTGAGATCCGAACACTGCACAAAACTGTCATTGGTGAACAAATAAAGAATTCGCAGTCGGAAGGGGTCCTTCCAGATTTTCTGAAACTCCCAAGAGTTCCCCGGGGGAAACTCTGGGTTGCCGCAAATAGGAGAAAGAGGACTTGGAGATGACGTAAGGGCTGAGTGGTTACCAGTAATGTGGAATACTTTAAAGGTAGTGCAGATCAAGGGATGAGAGGCTATCACTTTTGGGGGGGTAGCGAGATGCAACCAAATCAGGCCGGACAGCGGTACTGGTGACCGAAGGGACTCGAGCTGAACCCAGAGTTTAGTAGATTCGTGAGTGCACCAATCCTTAATGTGATTGAGATGTATGGCTTGATGGTATCTGGCCAGGTCAGGGACTCCCAGGCCTCCTCTATTTCTCGATTTTTTAAGCAACGTCCAACTAATGCGAGGACGTTTGTGTCCCCAAATGAAGGCAGAGAGCAATCGTTCTAAGGCAGTGAGGAAGCAGGGATCTAGACTAATGGGTATCGTCTGCATTAAATAGAGCACACGGGGCAAGATTATCATTTTTGTTACTGCTATCCTGCCCATCCAAGAAAAGGAGATCGCTCTCCAGGAGTGTAGATCTTTCTTAACAGAGTCTAGGATGGGTTTAAAATTCAACTGAAATAGTTGTGTCAGATCCCTAGGGATCAAGACTCCCAAATATTTGAAATGGGTATCATGCCACTGGAACGGCAGCCTCCGCCTAAGCTGGCATACCTCCTTGTGGAGTAGGGATATATTTAATGCTACCGATTTGGAGGGGTTAATTTTAAAAAAACTAAATTTCCTGGAATTCCTCAAATAAATTGAAGAGTTCTGTAAGGGAGTATAACAGATCAGAGAGGAAAAAAACCAAGTCATCCGCAAAAGCGGCCACTTTGAGGTCAGCATGTGGAAGTTTGAGGCCCCGTATAAGCCTACTACGTTGAATGGTGCGTATGAGAGGCTCCAGTGACAAAATGAAGATGGTAGGGGACAAGGGACAACCCTGCCTAGTGCCGTTAGTTATGGCTATGGAGTCAGAAAGGACTCCATTCACCTTAACCCGAGCCGAGGGCCGGGAGTAAAGGACCCTAATCCAAGTAAGCATAGATTCAGGAAGACCAATAAAGCGAAGCACCTCCAGCAAATAGTCCCATGCCAGGCGGTCAAACGCCTTCTCAGCATCCGTTGACAGAATCGTTATTTTCCGAGAGGAGTGCTGGGCCTCCCAAATCGCATTGATTACTAAGGAAGTGTTGTCCCTAGACTCTTTTCCAGGGTCAAAGCCCACTTGTGCTGGGGAGATCAGGGCTGGTAAATGAGACAACAATCTGTTGGAGATAATTTTTAAAAAAATTTTAGGTCCACATTCAGGAGGGATATTTGTCTATAGCTCGCAGGTAGGGAAGGGTCTTTATCTGCCTTAGGGGTGACAGTTATTTCAGCCATCAGAGATTGGGGTGGGATACCCTGTTCAACATTTAGAGAGTTAAACGCACTCAAGAAGTGGGATTGCAAAGTAGCTTGAAATGTTTTGTAATACTGGGTATTAAAGCCGTCTGGGCCTGGGCATTTCCCTGGCTTCATCTGATTGAGAGCTAGAGAGAATTCGGTTGGGGAGATCGGGGACTCCAATTCAGGAATGGCCGAGTCAGGAAGTTTAGGCATGCCAGAAAAAGAAAAGAGGTGGGAGGTTCCCGTAAGCCACACTCAGGTTGTACAGGGATAGGTAGTACTCCTGGAAACATCTTGCAATAGAGGGGGAGGACACCACTGTGGAACCCTGGTTGGTTTTCATTTTTAATATGGCTGCCCTAGCCCATCTAACTTTAGTCGCCCGAGCGGTCAACCTGCTGCATCTGTCCCCTTCTTCATAATAAGTCCCAGTGCGCAGCGTGTGGGCACGTCTAATTTTGTAATTGATGGCAATTAGAAGTTCCTTCCGGGTCGCAATCAATTCTTGTAGGGTGCTGTCACATAAGGACAGTTTATGTTGCGACTCCAGAGTAGCAATACGCTGCGAGAGCTGGTGAACATGTTCCTGTCTATCTTTACGGAGTGCAGAGGCCATGGCAAGAAGCTTACCTCTGACCACGCATTTATGAGTTTCCCAAACTATGGCAGGGGAAGTGTCACCACCCGCATTCACAGAAAAATATTCCTTCAGAAATGAGTCAATCTCTTTCTCTCTAAGTTTGTCTGCTTAGAGAATTCTTAGAGAGTTCAGAATTCAGTTTCCACTGGAACTGGGTTCTGTCTTTGTAAAAAAGAGTGGCACCAACAGGAGCGTGGTCAGAGAGAGAAATAGACCCAATTGTGCTAGAAGTGAGTCTAGGAAGGTCGCGCTGAGTAATGAAAATGTAATCTAATCTGGAATATTTGGAGTGAACGGCGGAGTAAAATGAATAGTCTCTGGTGTCAGGGAATAATGTTCTCCAGGCATCGCATAAACTGAGATCAGTTAATTTTTGCTTAATAAATTTAAGCGTGCGGCACGGGATAGAATTGTTTGTTAGAATTGTCAATGATTGGGTTTAGCGTGAGATTAAAGTCCCCACCTAAAATTAGGATCCCTTCTGCAAAGTCTAGCAGCTTGTTGGACACGGACTGCATAAAGGAAGCGTTACAGCTGTATCCCTTATGGAGCCCTTCAGGAGCAAGAATCGGCCCTCTGGGTCACTGATCTCCTCCTTCAACACAAAAGGGACGTCTCTATGAAACAAGATCGATACCCCCTTCGACTTATTAGAGGAAGACGGAGCGTGAAAACCAGTAGGATAGAAGCGGGAGTGGAGTTTGGGCATATGATGCATCTTAAAGTGTGTTTCTTAGAGCATGGCAACTGAAGGTTTAAGCTTCCTAAGCTTCCTAAGTTCGCCTAGGATTTGGGACCTTTTTTGTGGGCTGTTAAGCCCTTTCACGTTGAAGGACACTATCTTGAATGGGTCACTCATGGCCTGATTAAGGGGAGGAGGGGGAGGAAAAACAAACCAACTAACTAATAAAAGGGCACGAAGAAAGAGAACACTGTGTTCTCTACAGAAATGGAATAATCACCCTATAAAACAATGTTAATTAGAAAAACTATCAATAATCACAGGAAACACGTCAGCTCTCAGCACTATAAAGTCAGGGAAATATCAAGGCTGACAATATGGCGGGTGTGTAGTAGGAGGTGGGTATAAACCTGAAGGAGAAAGCCCTCTCCAGGGAGAGAAAGATACTGCTAAAGACCCTAGCAGGGGGAAGAAGTATCTAACCCAGTGTAAATCCACACCTCACGTGGGGGGGTGAAACCGTAATTGTAGCAGCGATAAGAGACCTGGCAGAGTAGTAATAGATGAGAGGTACGTAGGCCGACCTCCGCCATCTCCACTACTAAACTAAAGTCCCATAAGGGACCTTGCGATTTAAGAAAAAACTATTTGAGTCCTGTCATGTAAGAATTCTCACATATAGTACAAAAGAAATACATGAGCAAATGAGCAAAAAAGAAAAAAAAAGGGCCAAGAGCATAAAAGCATGAGAAAAAGCATATGTCAACAAAAGACTGTAAATCGCAAACCTGTGTATAAAGTGTGCAAGTAGGTAGGGCCGCATGGTGGCGGCAAACAATGCCTAAGTCCACTGGAGCTGTCTGAAGGAGTCCTCAGAATGAACACTATTTCAGTTGTAGAGTCTGCGTGGGGAGAAGTCGCCCTTACGCCGGTCAGCGCGAGAGGAGTAACGATCCCTTGGAGTACGTTGACGTCGACGGTGGTGGGGCAGTTGCTGGGCATCAGGAGGCTCATCTTCGAGGGCTAAGTCAACCGGCGGGTGCAGAACATCCGCATACCAATCTGGCACCGGGATATTGGGCAAGTCCAATGCAGCAAAGAAAGCAGGTAAGTCATCAGGCGTGCGAAGAGTGACAGTGGCACCTCGATGGATCACGTATAGACAGAACGGGAAGCGGCAGCCATATTTGATCTCACGTTGACGCAGGACCTCCAGGATGGGGCGTAGGGCTCTGCGATGTTGGAGCGTGACTGGGGATAAGTCCGGGAACAGCTTAAGTTCAGCGTTTTGGTATAGAATGGGTGCCCTTCCTCTGACTTTTTGCATAATACTTTCCTTCAAGGGGAAGTTGTGGAAACAGCATATGACATCCCACGGCAAGTCATCTCGAAGGTTACGAGGTTTCAACGCTCTGTGAGCCCTGACAAATTCAATGGGAGTATCAAGCGGCCTTTCCAGGATTTCGTTAAAGATCTCAAAGAGAGCCGGTTGTAGTAGGTCTTGGGTGACTGTCTCCGGGAGGCCCCGAACTCTAATATTAGGACGGCGACCCCTATTCTCTTGATCTTCAATACGTCGGTGCATATGGAGGATCAATTTGGTGGTATTAGTTTGTTGACGTTGAAGCGAGGTGATGTTAGCATCTCGCACCTGACCCGCTGTCTCAGCTGCCGACACCCTTCTATTTACATCTTGGATATCCAGGCGTAAATCCGCAATTGCAGACTGCAGAGAAGCTTTAATATCTGAAGCTAAAGAGGCAAGATCATCTTTGGTGGTCAGATGCTTTAGCATACCCTTGGTTTAAATCTCAGGGTCCGACCTAGTGGAGTCACCGTCATCAGCGCTATCATACTCCCGGTCCGGAGAGGCCTCAGTG
>CM070035.1:78848253-78879091 GCA_036250615.1 Ptychadena robeensis | reverse complement strand
CCTAGTGGAGTCACCGTCATCAGCGCTATCATACTCCCGGTCCGGAGAGGCCTCAGTGTCACATTTCTTTTGCGAAGTACGCGGTGTGCCCATAGAATCTGATTTAGAGCGGAAAATCTCTGGTATATGTTTGCCCGATTGGGGAGCAGATCGTAGTGAGGGGCCCTGAGAAGGAAGTTGTTTACTATTCTTGCCCATGATGCTCATGTAATGACAGGGTCACTTGAGTGGAGAGAGCTACGGTCAGCCAACCTTTACATTCATGTAGACATCAACTCGACCACAAATATCAAAGGTGAAGCCGACCGACCTCCGAGGCAGGAAAACAAGGTCGTTGGTGGTTGTAGCGGAGTTAACCTTAGAGCTCTCCGAATTTTTTAGGTAGCCAATCGTTGGGGGTGTAGCAGGGTGAGCACAGCAACAGCTTGTTGAGGTCCCTAGGCGCTGTGGAGCGTATACAGTCCAGACAATAGGGTCTCCTGCGGTCAGTGTCTGCAGACAAGTTCAGTTGGGGATTGGGTTGAAAGAGGCCTGTCAGTCTTTGGGGTCTGTCAGTCCTTGTAGTCAAAAGAGCAGGCAATAGCCACTGCTGTGCTGGGGACTGTAGGTAATGAGGGCTAATTAAACAGTTGGGTTGTTCTGGAGCCAGGCTCAGTGCTTGCTGTAGAAGTCCCTCAGTACTCAGGGCCCAAGTAGGCCAAAGCCTCGGCCTAGAGTTTGCAGGCCCGATTTCAGGGGGGGTAAAGCACTTGAAACAAAGCCCCCAGGTGCACAAAACTTACCAATAAGGTGGTCGCTGTTGTCCCCCAGACTGGTGGTTACTGCAGCTGTCCTTCTTGTGCTGATAGTTGCCGTCCGTCCGGGTCGAGGTAGGCCAAAGCCGCGGCCTCGATTTTGGGGCAGGAGGAGGGCGGCCCGCAGGATGTCCCGTAGTAGCTGAGAGAAACTGCCCACTGGTATAGGGGGTCTCCGCTGGACACACACACCCGGATTGGGGGCTCCCTTGCGTTGTATAGCGCCTGCAGGTGCCCCTTGGTAGGCCCAGACCAGGGCCTCGATTTTGGGACTGGATGGGATCGGCCGACCGGATGTCTCAGGAAAATGGGGAGAGGTGCTCGCTGGAGGGCGTCTTCGGGGTACTCACAGCTGGATTGGGGGTCCCCTCGCTCTGTATTGCGCCTACGAGCGCGCCGAGGTAGGCCCAAGCCAGGGCCTCGATTTGGCACTGAGTCCGCGATGTCGCGTCGGAATGACGGTATGGGTCCGGTCCACAGGCTGAGGGGAATCTCTGGGTGTCGTTGGGGGTCACAAAAATTTAGGTCTTATGGATGGAATGGAGGGATTAGGATAAGGAGATAGCAGAGCTCAGCCAAAACGCTGCTTCTCCATCGGCTGCCAGGCCACGCCCTGTTATGACAATGTTTTGATATATATATATATATATACATAATATACAATATCTTTGACTCGACAAAGAGGTATTAACTAGACATCATCTTGCTAGTTGAGAAAAAGAAAAGTCTCAAAAGTGTCCATGTAGAGTATACATTCTCATAAAGTTAATAAGCTGTGAGAACATACAACCATGCTCCTTTATTAATTGTTGTTGGTTACAAACTTAGTTTATCAGTTGAGGTTAGAAATTGTGGTCAATGTCTAACGTCTTAAGGGTGATTTCTAAAATAAGTAAGGCTTCAACATTTTTTGACAAAATAATGCAATTTCATCAGTACTAAATGTGAAATCACATCATTGGCTTATTAGTTTGTAGATGAACTACCATATTATTTGGTCCATCGGATGCTTCCCTTTAAAGG
Organism: Ptychadena robeensis; assembly: GCA_036250615.1. NCBI lineage: Eukaryota > Metazoa > Chordata > Amphibia > Anura > Ptychadenidae > Ptychadena > Ptychadena robeensis. The sequence continues at coordinate 78,877,274 of CM070035.1, read as the reverse complement.
ACACACTCTGCACACTGCCCTATAGAGGTGAACGGCCCAGGTCTGTGCTCCAACTGTGCTCCAGCATAGTGGGAGTTAGAGGAGGCGGAAAAGTTTTCAGAGGCTCTCTCTGATAGCTTCCACTGCCTCCTGGTCCTGCTCTGCAGAGCTGTGTATGTGAGTGGGCAGCTTCAGCCATGCTTTTATACACAGTCAGAGGACCAATGCGTCAGCAGGCAGATTTTTCCTCTGCTTCTACTGTGTGTGTAAGCTGCGCTGAAGCTGCCCACTCACAAAGACAGCTCTGTAGAGGTTCTAGCCATCAAGGGGCAGAACTTCTCCTTTGGAAGCTTCAGCCCAGCTCACATACACAGTAGAGGCAAAGGAAACATTTGTTTACTGGCGGACCATCCTTTTGCTTGTGTATGTGAATTCACAGTTTAAGGCTCTCATTTAATTTTGAGGTTCTCATTTTCCATTAACTATTATTTACCTATATGTTTTAACTAGCCTGGGCCTCTATGCAATATCACAAATTCTAAAAGCCAATGAAGTTTGTTGTCATTTTTTGCCGCAAAATACATTTGGGATGCATGGTTATATTGCATCTTAGCAGGCATATTTGCAAATCAGTAGTACAATAAAACTATAGTGCTATTTCATCCCCCAAAACATCAAACATGTATTAGAATGAGAATTCATTTTCTTGGAGAAATTCCTGTTAGACTGTCCAGTTTTTATCTGTTAATACATAAGAACTGCAAAGGGGAGCTTTTGGCCACAAATTCTGTTTGAAGCACTCTCTGGAGTGGGAAAACCACCCACAGATAAGATGTGGCAATCCTTAGGAGTTACCGCTTCTACTGAAATGATCATAAAGTAAATCACAGCAGAAACAGAATAATTAGAATCATAATATAAAACACAAGTGGCTTTCTCCTTGATATACTGTAGAGAGTTCAAATGGCACACTTTAAAAGAGCATCAGAGAGAATGGTGCCCTTTTGGGAACTCGTGGCAAGGTGGGTGAGTGAGGTTGCTCAGGACTATAAAGAGTGGGATAAAAGGAAGACTGCATCTTTCATCCAACTCTTTGGAGACGGAGTGAAATATAAAACTTTGCCGCCTGAAGAAAATGAGTCTACTCTTCCACTTTATAGTTGGTACTGAAGAAATTATGTGGCTAACCAAGGTTTGTTCTACCCTTTATATCTCTTTGTAATCAATGTAAATATCTTTCAAAATCATTTGAAAATGTTCTAGTTTGCCCTATTATGCGTTCTAAGCTACTAGAACAAATACTCAAGACTGGGAGAAAGTAATTAGCATAGGTTGTAAGTTATACTAATAATGTTTACAATCATTTATTTTTATTATGGAACGTCTTCGTGACCTTTACTGTTCATACTCCTTTGTATCCTGAACCCTAATTAACCATTCTAAAGGAGATTTACATAAAAGCGTGAACGGAGCATGTTCTCTTGTTCTGTTCAGTGAAAATGAATATGATTTTTTTTCAAAAACTGTTTCTAATTACCCCACCTGACTTAGGTTAGTAAAGCATGCAAGAAGGGATCTCTGATGGAGTAATCCTAACAGGGTATATCGGCAAACTTACAGTCAGAAAACCGTCTTGTGGTGTCATAAAAAGTTTTTTTTACAATAAAAGATCATATACAATGATTCCACATTGGTGGGTAAGCCGGTGTGCCCATTGATCACATTCAACAGATTGTAGAGACCAACTACATGTGGGCTTCCTCAGGGAGGATATCTTTGTGGTGGACACAAAACTTCATTGTGTTCCACATTAGTATGGAGTGCATTGCGTCCCAGGCGCTGGCTATGATGTAATCGGGGGCCGTCTGTTTGACGTACCCCAGACACCAGTCACTATGCCGGTCTGGATTACCTCCTGCCCTAGGTAGGGGGGCTCTGAGAGGCCCCGCCCGCTGTCGGGAGGGACCTGGACCGAGCGGCTCATCCGTCGTTTTTGGGGGGCGTGGCGGTGGGGTTGGGGAGGAGATAGCCTCCTCCCCAGCCCCGTCCCCTCGTTCACGTCCCTCTCCATATGCTGGAATTATGACATCGGGGGCACCGTCACGGCCCCCAGCCGCATATAGGGTGGCCACACTGATGCCCACATGTCGGGAGTGGACTCAGCAGGGGGTGGCCTCTGGTGAGAGCCAGGATTGCGGCGACAGGGAGTTGAGTCTCTGGCTGCCCTGGCAACCAGAGCTCATGGGGCACATGGACACACCCCTTGACCTGACATATCTCTGGTTGGGGCACTCCCACACCGGAAGTGTATCAGCCTCCACCACGTGTGCCCACCCAGCTGTGACCCATTCCCGATTAGAGTGGGATGTTTATAGGGGGAGTATGGAGAGGTCCCTGGGAGCCTCATCTGGCCGATTGTGGGGTAAGTGGCCGTTCTCCTCCTCTCCACTGAGGTACCTCTCTCCTGTCAGTTTAGTGGTGGACTGATTGTCCTCCCCCCTCTCTGTGGTTTCCTCCCTCCAGGGCTTAACCCTATCCCTTTTCTCTACCTGATTTCCCCAGGGGAAACACCATATCCCTCGGCGGAACATTTGGGCTGTTCTCGCACTATCCACAGCCCCATCCGAGGTGGAGTAGTCTCACCTCTACCCCCTGTTGATACATCTTGGGGATGGTGGTTTGTCCCACTGGGTGACCACCAGCTCGTGTGATTGGCCACCCTGAGTCCGGCCCTAACCCCGTCGCTCTCTCTGCATTTTTAAGCACATAGTGGGAGCCTGACCAGTCGACACTCAACTGTAAGTAATCATTGGTGGGACTTAGAGAAATCATTGTAGATATATTCACATTTTGAAATGTAGACACTTGGTTCTATGTCTATGAAACACCTTGGATATACATATTATCTGTAACACCGGGTATATAACCAGAATAACAATTAACATACAGGATTATGTAATGAATATAACCTTTGAATATGATGTGTTACAATCACTGTATATGAACAACTTATGTTCATGACAAATGTCATAATCTGCACTGGGTGCCATTACGTGGTGCAAGATTTAGCACATGTTGATATATGTATAACAATCATACGATTTTAATGAAGTTTTGTGTCCACCACAGAGATACCCTCCCTGAGAAAGCCCAACGTTCATATGAACTATTAGTCCTACTATGTTAAATAAAGACTTTTTATGACACCACAAGACGGTTTTCTGACTGTAAGTTTGCCGATATACCCTGTTAGAATTACTCTATCAGAGATCCATTCTCTGATTAGAAACTTCTTGCATGGTTTAAATAGAAGGGGAGGCAATTTTACGTATGACGACGCCTACACCCATAGCACAATTTTTCTGCAATCTAGGTTAGTAAAGCTTTTATTTGAATACCTTAAGAAAAGTATGACTTATTAGTGTTGGTCACCACACTCTAGTATCAGCACCTAATGCATGTTTTTTCCATTATAGAGAAATGTATGGGTGTGTTAGTGACACATTTTACATGCCAATTATTTTTTTCATGTAGCCACAGCTTTCGGAAATGTGTTGCCTTTGTAAGTTAACATCTGATATCATGTTTTTCTTAGGACCTTGTTGTCTAAATCATAGATGAACAATGCAATTAAAATGCAGATTCCCATAAAATGTACCCCAAACACATTTCTTATGGGAAATTAGTATCTGAATTACTAATTCACTATAAAGGTTGTATTTGGTGATGGCAACACCGATGATGCTGAAGTTAGAAAGTTCAGAGTTCCAGAACTCCAGAAATGCTGCGGCGATATAGAGAATTGCCGCAGCTTTCCGGGGGTATATCGTGTTAGCGCTTGGGACAAACCCAAACAGCGAACAAACTGGGTTCATCTCACCCACTAGGGAGGTTAAACAAGACAACAGGGATGACTGTATCAACTTCTTACTGCTATAATTGCAAGGAAATAATGGAACACCATGACTTATAGGGTGGCAGAACTCAGTCTCTGTTTCCTAGCTATTTTCCTCCTCTGCCACAAAGGATTCTGCATTCAATATTAGTATCTTAATTTCATGGTATACTATATCCTTTTGATCTATATGATTCTATTAATATTTTTTTTAGGGAACAGTTTAACCGCCCTGGCAGTCAGGACGGCAGCATCTCGTCCAGCGCTGCTTCTGCTACTATAGCACTGGACGAGATGCTGCCGTCCAGCACACACCGGGGCTCCGGGAGCGCATACTCACAGTTCTGCGCTGTCCCGGTGTCCCCGATGTGACATGCTGGCTGGCAGCATATCCTCCGTCTCTTCCCCCCCCCCCTCCAAGTGACGTGATGACATCACATCGGGGAGGCGGCGGACAAGTACAGTACATGAAATCAGTTTTCTATGTAGAAAACTGATTTCTATGTGCTTCTATGTACTAAATCTCACCAGAATAAAAAGTCTCTGGTGCCCCAGATGTGCCCATTTGCAGTAACCTTCTCTTCCCTGGTGTGATTTTACCACATCCATCACACCAAGTTAGAGAGGGTTAACGGCAAATGGGCACATCAGGGGCACCAGAGACTTTATGTGGGCGAGATTTAGTACATAGCAGCATAGCTGTAAAATTTTTTTACATAATTCTTTGTTTCAAACATTATTATATTCAGGATGTCTATTAGACCATTGTACGGACAGATTTTTGGAAGTTACATGCCTACAACATAAAGAAAATGTACCATTGAAGTCTATGGTGCGCTTTTGGTATAGAAATCTGGACCTCAGCAGTGCGCTAGGGAGGTTAAGCTGTTAGTATGGTATTTGTGGTCAGGACAAATACATTTTCTACGAGATTCTATATTGCCTGACTGGATGGAATCAGCTACAACTTTGCTAATTTGTACACATACTGTATAGTTTGTATTCATGCCTATGAACTTCCTTTTGTGAAAATTTGTTTATTTGGTTGATCCCTGTTGCAAACATCAACTTCTAAACAGATATGGTGTTTACCTGTCTGCAACTATAGCGCCCCATACACCTTTAGATTCCTCCATACAATTTCCATGAGACCTACCAACAACTATGTAGTATAGTGACCTCCCTGATAGAATACATAGTGATTGGAAGGTGTAGAAAGGTCCTCATATTACATGGTTTTGGTAGAAGAAAAGATGGTTGTACAGAAATTGCATGGTAATTGTATGTGGTGTATGGGGAGCTTATGTGTTCATTTAAGGCTGGTATTTTGTTTAAAAGTCCTACAGGTTAAGTCTATTTCCAAAAGATGTCTTTCATTCTTTTACATCCAAACTAATAAAAAAATAATTTTCACTGGGGACTCTACTAACTCAACTTCTGAGGTTTTACTTAGGTTGTCTTAGCAAAAAAAAATCTAACAGGTTCTAAAATTACCCTAATTACATTGAAAATGTTAACAATACCCTTTTATCTCTATATATATTAACCTTACTTCCTATCTTGAAGCGACCTTTTACCAAAAGTGAACAAATCTCTTCTATGGAACCACTGGCAGCAGTAAAACTTGACAAAAATTCTAATCCTTTCCCATTCAATGCCCAACTCTAATTGCTTGTGACAAATATTTGTATTGATTCAATTAACCTCCCTAGCACTCTTGTCAGGTCCAGATTTCCATAGTGCACCGTAGACTTTTTTTGTTGTTTTATGTTGTAAGCCTGTCACTTCACAAAATATGTCCATACAAGGGTCTAATAGACATCCTGAATATAATAAAATTTGAAACAAACAATTATGTAAAAAAAAAATAATGTTTTAAATAATTAATTAATAAAATGTGTTATTTGAATTATAAAATCTCTTAAATACTTATTTTGTATGATAGATTTCAAAATAGTTTGTATTTATATTTGTTTTTTCTTTAGAATAAAAAAATGATTAATTTGGAAATGTGTTTTTGTTTACTTTGAACTGTATTGGATTTGGCTTCCTCTCCCCCCTGGTGTTATTTTAGAATCTCCTCCGCCGCCCCAATGTTACACCATCACGTCACTCCACGGGTGGGGATTTGTCGCTCCTTGTTACATCAGAGCCACCCTGAGTGCAAAACGGTAAGTATGCACTGTCGGGGCTCCAATCTCCGCCGGACGGCCCTATGTCTTCCAGTGACAGGACAGCACTGGACAAGATGAACATCGGGAGGGGGGGGGGGGGGGGGGGGGGTTAATGTGGCTTTATGTAAGTAAGAAATTATGCCTGTCTTGTCATTTGTTTTACAAATGTGGACTTACTAAGTGGTGGATTAGGGAAGATGGTAACCCCATATAAAGGAAAGAGTGAGATTTCCCATAGCATGATAGCAAAGTGTTTAGCCAATAGTCATTATATGCCTAAAGAGTGTTAACTTTATACTACTGTTTACATGGTATTTGGATTCTTTTTTGCTGACTTTTTTTGTTTAATTCGTGTTTTAGTTTTTAATATTATTTTGTCTACTTGATTACTATACATTTTGAAGATACATATATAGGCAAGTATAGAGAAAAAGCCAAACTGGCAGAGTAATCTTTATTGGTATGGAAAACACACTGACAACATGACCCCTTTTAAAAAGTGTTAGCTTTGCTGATGAACCTATAAAGGGAAGCTCATTAGTGCTTTAGTTAGCAATATGTAAAACAAACTAGCACTTTGGTGATTGTTGTGGAGCAAACATTCTTTTTTCGCAGAGTGGAAAATGTCAACAAGTTTCAACTTTACTGCCAAGTAACAAAACAAAAGCTGCTTGGGTCTGTCAGTCTTCACTGTTAGCAATCTGTCAAAAACAGTGGCTCTGTGATGACTAGCATGATTCTCACTAATACAAAATGGCTTTGACATCCAGCTTTTATAGATAAATAGATTATATTGAGAGTATATATATCTAAAACTGACATTGAATGGCTCGAAGTCCTTCATTGCTCAAAAAATACCCTAAACCACCATACTAGTAAAAGTTTACATATAAGAGAACCCATGGAGTAAGCACATGGAAAATGTGGTTAGCTGTTCAAGAAGTACATCTTTATTGAGATAAGACACAACCTACTTATTCTGACCAGTGAATTAGGAAAGTTAAACAAGATCAACCAATCAAAATAGTATTTTTTTTCTCCATGAGCTTTCTTGCGGGAGAACTTCTTCTTGGACAGAATAGTTAAATGAAAACACACAATGGGACAAAATGAAAAACTTGTCATGGTCATGGGCTACCATGATATTTATTTAAAAAAATGTCTACAATTGTCGAAGTTTTACCTTCCTATTAGATATAACAATGAACCTTTTCATATGGAAATACACTTAATTTTTGCTCAAATATTAAATCTGGAACACGCAAAGCGTAATTCTGTAACACGTGTGACACGGGATGTCAAATAGAAAATACATCTGTGCTATTAATTTCTTAAATAGAATGTAAAAAATTATTTCACAGGGCAAATATAATTACATCCCTGACAGCCCTGATCTAGGAAAACTTGCAATCTCTAGACCCTACATAGTCTCCAGTGGGGACCTATACCTGGACAGTAAGTCGGTCATTCAATTCTACCCTGATGACCCTAACAGGTGTTTAATCTGTTAGTGGATACTGCAAATTATGGGAAGTTCAGCCAATGTCATAACACATACATGTTTCCGGTTAATAATATGACAGCATCTGCCTTTGAATGAGACCCATTTGCAAAAGATTTACATAGTCCGAATCAATATGTGTATCATCATGAACTTGAGTCACACATTTTAAGGCAACTTCTAACTAGAACAACTACATTTCAAATGTGCCCACTGTTTTAAAACATTAAGAACCCAAACAGCGGTGGGTGGATGAGTAAGTAATTAATTGTGATGTCCCATAAAAGGAAATGTAGTGCAGTAGAGTGCCAGTGTTGTAAACATATATGGCCATTTCACTCAGATTGTGCTGTACCTGAAAAAAAGACTGCTGAAGTACATCTATAATCAACTAATGTACTTCATGTACCTTGCAGTCAAACCACCCATTCTGAGGAAAATCAGTAAATAAAAAATAGTTCCTGTAATCAGTAAATCCAGTGACTGTCCAATGAGGTGCTGCTTTGGTAGTGACAGCTCTTTCCTTGCTGTATGCAGAAATGCTGGACTGGAGAAAAAAAATGCTGAGAAAATATGTCACCACTCCATTGAAAACCATAATATTGCCCCCAGTTGTCACTAGTGATATTGCACACTCTCACTCTCTGAGCTGCGGTGCAGAAGAAGACTTCCCAAAACCCTTTAGAGAAGTGACAGCCGAGAGAAAACATTTCGCTATGCAAGGATGTTTTGGTAACCTGTATGTAGCCTCCTCTGAGTATGAATTTCAAGATCTCTCTTTTATGTGTACATGTGCAGCAAGTAAGGGCATGTCCCCACTTCAACTAACTGCCAGGATCGATTTTCAGATCGCGCCCATAGACATGAATGGATCTTTGATCGTGTGTGGATCAAAATCTCGTCCGCACCACCGCTGATCGCCTATGTGGGAACATAGCCTAAAGCTAGGCACACACGGGTAGATTCCCATGCAATCGTCCCCCAGTCAAGCACAGCGTGGTGAACGACGTGGTGAATGCACAACATGGACACATCGATTCCTGTTCAATAGGGACCCCGGGACCCATTCTCCCCAGCTTGTAGCATGTGTGAATCACAACACGTTACAAGCTGGGGAGAAATCCAGCCTGCCTCTCACTCACACAGCAGCAGCTTCCGAGCGAGGAGTGCTAGCTCCATCCCCTTCACACTGATAGCTGATGGCTGTGCAGGAAGGAGGCAGAGCAGCAACTGTTCCAATACTTTGCATGAAGATTTATGTCTCCATGCAAAGTAATGGAGATTGAACAGGGTTTTCCAACATGTTGGAACCTTGTTCAATCAAGTTTCTTTGAGTGGGCTCTTTTGACCTCGTTTGATGGAAGGCACACACGGGTAGCTTTGTAAACAGATAAGAGTACAATCAAGCACTGTGACCGCGCATGTTGATTGATTGTACTCTTTTTACAGATCTACCCATGTGTGCCTAGCTTTACTCACAGAAGTGCTTTAGGGACATGCAGTCCCAAGGAAGTATTTTAAAACAGAAAATTTGGGGCACCAATGCTGCACGAAGAAACAGAATAAAGTAATAAAGGAGTTAAAAACTGTTTTGGTAAAAGTAAATACCCTTTATCTACTCCGTTTCTTGGAGGCTGGAATATTTATTTTTTCCTAAGGGTTCAATATTGCTTTACATGAGCTCCTCCAATATATATACTATGGACTTTGTAAAGAAAATAAAGTCTTGGCTGATCAATTTTCAATCAACATCCTTTCTAAATATTGATCACAAATTCAATTATTTTTCTTTGTCTAATCAATTGAAATGATCACATCATGAAACACTATAACACAGTACTTGGATGTTGTTAGACTGGATATTATATATATTTCTATAACACAATGCATTTTGAGCAATAATTGTGAAGTCAAAGCCCATGTGTAGAGAGATAAGACAGCATCACAAACACTGTAATATGAGAATGGGAGATGTGAATGTCCTGCCTAAACTACACTTCAGAGTGATTGCTGGATAAGTAGACAGTGATGCTGCATACACACCTCATAGTCCCATTTCCACTAAGCAAAGCTGTAGAGAGAAGATAGTACCTAGAAAACAGCCAGCTGCCTCCCCCCACTGTTCAGTCCTTAGATGCAGTGTTAAAAGCTTCTGTTCATTTTCCTACACCCCCCCCCCCCCCTCCTCCACTCCTACATCAGCCTCTATGTCAGCTGCAGCACCAGTAGAAGTACTAGTGCTGCTGCTTGAGAATAAAAGAGCTCAGACAAGGCAGGAGAAATGAACGGCAGCATTCAGTGCTACATCTACCATCAACTGCCTGGGTCACCTACCTTCCTACACCTGCTGAGACAAGAAGGATACCTGAACCTTCCTAGGAGTTGAGGTTACCTCTACAAGCATTGCTGTCACCCAGGGCAATGAGCCATTTACTATTATTAAAGTCTGCAAGAAATCCTCACCTTGCTTTACACTTCCACATAAGTTTTGCCTGCCTGGACAGAAGCAGCAATAACAACTTCCATGAATATTGGAAAGGCTATAGCCATCACGTCTCGGCTGTAATCCCTACAGGACAGCTTGAATGAACCAGGAGATCACACTGACAAGACTTTTTTTTTTTTGGGAGAAGCCAACCTTTTTGTGAGGACGACATCATCACCATCATTAGTGAATGTAACAATGGATGTCCTATGTGCCAGAGGATGACAGGTACCAGCACCGAAAAGGTGATTATCCATGTCTCCATCAGTAGTACCTTCTAAACAGCAATAATGACATAGTTTTTATTTTAAAACAGTTTGGTGTTAAAGACACAAAAGGCTTTAAATGGTTAACTGAAATCAGCTAGATGACAAGTGAACTAGATTCCTATATGATTTTTGCTGGTAAGATGCATATTTAAATTCATTGATGGATCATCGGATTTATTAGTGCTTAGACTGATCTGTGTCAGATTTGAAGTTATTTGCTATTGTTTTATTAAAGTTGTGGATCCATGAGCCATCACCAAGCACAGAGTAAAAAAGCTCAAATTCTGTTAATGTTTTTGGATACACGACAGTCCTAAATCAGGGATTTCAAACCTTACAATCCTGGAAGATGAGGGGACATCACAGTGTTCTAGTCCCTAAAGCTTTGAGGTAGTTATGTTCCAGTCCCTGGAGGTGTCATTTATGCTTTAAGCTACCTGAATGCTGAAAACTCTGTGATGGAGCCACAAAGCCAGTGTGATTTGAATGTCTCTCAAACCAATTCCTCATATGATGGGACAAGTTGCATTCCAAACCTGGACAGTGATGGGCAGGAGTTTGAGCTGTCCTTCTGGAGCATAGTCCTTACCATCATCTTGGCACTTATTACTCTTGCCACTTTGTTGTCCAATGCATTTGTAATTGCAACAGTCTATCAGACCAGAAAATTGCACACTCCTGCCAACTATCTCATAGCTTCATTGGCATTCACGGACCTTTTAGTATCTATTCTAGTTTTGCCAATCAGTACCTTGTATACTGTCACTGGCAAATGGACCTTGGGGCAGGTTGTATGTGATATGTGGTTATCATCTGATATCACTTGTTGCACAGCATCAATTCTCCATTTATGCGTTATAGCTTTGGATAGATATTGGGCAATCACTGATGCTGTTGAATACACCAAGAAAAGGACTCCTACAAGGGCAGTCATTATGATAGCTCTAGTGTGGGTCTTCTCTATATCGATCTCTATGCCCCCACTTTTTTGGCGTCAGTCTAAAGTGGAAGAGCTCACCATGTGTGCAGTAAATACAGATCATGTTTTATACACGGTGTACTCTACAGTTGGGGCATTTTATGTTCCCACATTACTTCTAATAGCCCTGTATGGCAGGATTTATGTAGAAGCCAGGTCAAGAATTCTGAAACAATCTCCAAAGAGCACAGGCAAAAGATTGACAAGGGCTCATCTCATTACTGACTCTCCTGGTTCTTCTTCTGTGTCCTCCACCAACTCAAGGGCTACAGAGCTGTCAAGTGACACAGGTTCTCCAGTATACCTGAACCAAGTCAAAGTTAAAGTGTCCGATGCTCTTCTAGAGAAGAAGAAGATCATGGCTGCTAGGGAGAAAAAGGCTACTAAGACCTTAGGAATTATACTTGGAGCTTACATCGTGTGTTGGTTACCATTTTTCATCATCTCACTTGTGATGCCTATTTGCAAAGAGGCTTGCTGGTTTCACCCTGCTATATTTGACTTTTTCAATTGGCTTGGATACCTGAACTCTTTAATAAATCCGATCATCTATACAATGGCAAATGAGGACTTCAAGCAAGCTTTTCACAAACTGATACATCGTTTTAGCTGCTCCTCATGAATCTAGCCACCTTCTACTCCTCAATTCTCCATGAATGCACTTGTACGGGTCTGATGTCACAGGTAAGCCCCCCTTCCTTCTGACTGCAGATAATAGAGGATTACTAGATGAGGTCACAAAGGAAGAGATGGCCAAGAATAGCCTCTATGTGTCCTTTGTATAAGTATGTATGTATGTATGTATGTATGTATGTATGTATGCCTGATGTGGTGGGTGCATCACTTACTTCACTACACTTACTGAGGTCACAAAGAAAGAGATGGCCAAGAATAGCATCTATGTGTCCTCTGTATATATATATGCCTGGTGTGGTGGGTGCATCACTTACTGCCTACTACCTTATCTTTGTATTTTCCAAGGTCAGACACAATTCAGGTTTTTGGGACATTTTTTTCTGAGATGCACTGGTGTCTACTGTGTTTATTGGATCGATCAGCAGATTTGTTCTCCAGTTAATGGAGTTCAACCTGAGTTAACCGATTTGCTGATGGAGCATCTAATTGAGGTTCAATAGACAAACTGACGTTTGACGTTGATTTATTTGAATTAGGAGGTGGTTAGAACATTATGCATCTATCATAACAACAGAGAAATATTTATGAATCCAGCCAAATTGACACTCATTAACAAATCTTTTCTTTAAAAAATTTACATTTTATTTTATTATTAATTCTATTATTGTAGCATTGTTGTTCATCCATTTCATTAGCACTTTATAACATATTAGTATCCTATAGGGTCTGATGTACCAACATATACCTTAATAAAAGATCATCTTACCCTGTGGAGGATTATATACCACTGCAAGTTTCTATAGTCAAGGTGCCTTGGTGCCCTTTTGGAAAGCATATTTTGTCAGTGTGCTATTATAGAACAAATAAGAGGACTTTTACTTTATTATTTTGGCTGCTATAGCCACTTAGCAAGTGACGATTTACTTTCAACAGGACCCAGTATTAAGAACATTAAATCACCCAGTTTATGAACACAGTCCAATAAATGGTACTTGGTTTTTATTCTATATAGCCCAAAATTACACTCTTTCAATAATTCTATGAATGTTTTCCTTTTGTCTGCAGAACCCAGTCGATATTGTAAAGAATCACTGCCTGAAACTCCCTATCCTGAGTTGTCAGACTCATGAATGCTGCTGAGCACAAACGTCAATAAATACTGCTATCCTACTGTTGAGCTCTGCATTTCACTGCTATGACTCTAGCAATGATGCTGCTTAAATATTCACCCATGTCAAATGCAAAGAGTTCATCTTCAGAACAATGCTTACAATTGACACCTGGATTGGAAAATTAACTTAGACTTCTGTTTCCATGTTTTCCTTTTCCTTTTTTTTCCTTCACTCCATTGCCTTTTTGGCATTTTGAAGAGTCTATGGAATTCTTTCCATGCACACTGTAGGGGTGTGCACAGTTGCTATGTTTTATGTCACTAGTATTAATGTGTCTATGTGTATGCTTGTAATTTATTTCTGTAGAGAAAAAAAAAGGGTATTATGATTTTAAAGAAATGCTTTAAAGATGTGTCACCATGTGCAAGTGGCTCATTCATTGCAAGCTTTCTTGGTAAATGTGGTATAAAGGAGTGTGCTAAAGCGACACCAATGTTTTCCAGTCAATTTGAAACCATATTCATAAATTTATCAAATCATTCCAGCTAAATGATGTATGTGTTAATGTATCACCTGTATGATGGACGTCTAATGGACTGACCTGCCCTTTAAATGACTGGCACTTGCTTTTTATTGCAGGGAAAAGACATTGCAGCATCAGAAAAGTCATACTGTCTCTCTTAACACAGGGTTTGACATACATTTTTAATATTTAGGTATGACAATATAGGCAGTATTTATTATTAAGGATGCACACCCCTACTGCATAAAGCACAGAGAATGTATGTATTTTTGCTTGTCTAAGAAATAAATCTACCTAAAATGTATTTTGCTGTACACTGTCAAGAACTTCAAATGAGTTTATATTTCCAAAAAAGTCACTCGCGTGCAAAATAAATGAGTAAATAAATCAAATCAGTTTATTTTATCATCATATTTAATTATTGTCATTGCAGTTTATTAACAAGTGTTTGTTTGCTTTAAACCCTGCACACTGTGAGCAAGGTTTATTAAAAGAAGCCATAATGAATGACACCAATTAGAATGAATTGTCATTTGAACTGTGTTAGATGCCCACGAATGTCTTTGTTAAATCTAATATGTTGAATGTAGAACAAGCAAACATAGATTACATGATTATTAAATTTAACAATAAAATACATCAATATTTTTGGTAGAAATGTCTTCTCTCTTGGTTCCAGTGGGGCGGACATTTAATGAACTACCAATGGATATTTTCTGTGTAGTACAATATGACTGGCTATTGGTTTGAGCTTTTAGCATGATATGTTGTTAACAACGTATGTATAAATTGAGCTGGTATTCTGAAAACATGACTAATTAAAGGATGCTTATTCAGGGACAATTTACACCAGAACAGTTAAGAGGTTTAGTTATGATGTTGTCAAAATCTGAATAGTGGGGAGGAGCTTCCACCATAACACAACTTATAGACTGAAAATCCAGTCTGATTCAACCTGTCCTTACCCAATCTCCAACATTTTTGAAGCTGTAGGGAACAGTTGTGGGACTTGTTTTGACTTGTGTTTGACATAAAAAAAAGTTCCTACAACTCTTCCAGACCATATTCATAGTTTTTGCAATTAACTCAGAGAGATAGCTGGTTGAAATTTGGTGGATATTTCACGACCATCTTTGGTAGCCAATAAATGAGAATGAGATTTATTCCATGTGCTAGCAGAGGGCCAATAAGCACTTTCTCATTAGTTACAGCTATCTACAATTTTTGTTACACAACGCTCACAGAGGAATGTCCTTCGCTATAAAGTAGTATAAAGGATAGTGAGTACAGTATAACAGGTTCACTAAGATTTTTTTTTTCTTTCATTAATGAAAGTGCCAGTTCTCTAGATATTTAGGTTGAAACAAGATGCTGGAAAGCAATAGCTATATGATTGTCATTCTGACAGAAGTTGATTCAAGATGAAATGAATGTGCTTCAAAAGAGTACCATACCTGTGGATGTAGCATAAGCATTGTGTATACATAAGAGTTGACCAAACAGGTCAGAACTATGGGGGATGTAAGACATCCAAAAGCCATAGTATGAAAATGCACTTTATTTGCCCAAGACATGCATATGCTAAAAAAAACTTGAATTAAAACCAATACAAAAGAAACTAACCTCCTGAGCATTCTGCCCGAGTTACCCCAGATAACTGCGAGCAAACTTACCTGTACACCGGATTTCCCTGGCGATTCTCTGGATTGGTGTACACTCCAATTCTTCTGGGTCCGTCCCAAAGGAAAAGGGGCATAGGGTAGGCGCGCCATAAACCTCCATGATAATGGAGGGGCGTTGCTTTTTCTCAGCAGGATTCTGGTGTCACCGGTAATTCACTGCTGAATTTAAAATGCTTCACCGGTTGCATGTGGCACGCTTTTTAAAAGAAAAACGCTCAGGATCAACGATTAGGAGGTCAAACTCCATCAATTACATATACTATTTAAAGTTAAATATAAACCAATCTGAAGATAAACCAAGGTACCTAATTATAACTAGAGATGGTCGAATTTTTCGACTTGCAAACTTTGTGAGCTTATTGCAAAGCCTCTGAAAATAGTATCATCACCAAACTTGCTGCGGATGTAGGGAAGGGTTGGGGGAACATTTGGAAAAAAAAGTTTTGCTCTAGCATATGTAGTTTTTGCATAAATTAAGTTCAAAGTTAAAGTCGAAAATCCGATTTTCGAAATTTTTTACTTGACTTTGAACCTAATTTGTTAAATTGCAATTAAGTCGAAACCGGCGAAATGGTCGAATTTTTGAAAAAAAATTCGACCATCTCTAATTATAACTTAGATACCTGGAAAAACTAAATGACTCAAGTATAAGCCTAGGGTAGGAAATGCAACCACTATGGCACAGAAACACACAGAAAATGTGCTTTTATTTCGGGATGTCATTATTAGAGATGGTTTGTGAGAATTTCTGATTTGTGAGCTGTGGATCTGTGGGAATTAAGTTCAAAGTGAAATCTTAATTTCAACTTAAAAATTTCATATTGATCAGGACTTGCAAAAACTACATGTGCTAGAGCAATATTTTTTTTATAAAATGTTCTGACCACCCGACCCTTTTTGCTCTAAGGTGCTTTACAATTACAACACAGTTTCTGAAAGTTTGTGATTGTCGTCTCTAGACTTGAGTATAAGCCGAATGTCAGTACATCCATGCTTATATGCATGTTCCCTTGATGCATTTGGTCCTGTTAGGTGCTAATGTAGAAGGGAAGTTTTAGTTTTAGGTGGGCTTGGGAGAACACAACAGGGATACTGTTGACAGGGAATGCATTTCAGATTAACTTTGGACAGCACTGCACTGCCTATGACAGAGAAGAGGATTATACTGATATGGAGCAAAGCAGATCTGAATTTCCATTTTCCCCAACCATTGTTCTTAATTTCTGACCTCTTGCCAGACAAACACTCTGTAGCTTTCATTTCCTTGTTTTACCAGTCAACTGGTGATAGAAGGCAAAAAATGTACTCCTTGCTTGGTGCTTGGCTTGACAGAGGTCAATGAGTTTTTCCACTAGTACAGGGTTATCTGCTGTCACTGTAGAGCATGCCTCCAGTCCTGGAGTATAATCCAGTTTGTCAGTATGTACAGTGCATCCAAAAAGTATTAACAGCTGCATGAGGAATGGACGAAACTGGCCAAGAATAGGTGTGAGAAGCTTGTGGCATCATAGTCAAGAAGACTGTAATTGCTGCCAAAGGTGCATCAACAACGTACTGAGCAAAGGCTGTGATTACTAACGTACAAGTGCTTTCTCTGTTTTATTTAATACATTTGCCCAAACCTCAAGTAAACTTTTTTCACTTTGTCATCATGGTGTGTGTGTAGAATTTTGAAAAAAATTATTTAATCCATTTTTGAATAAAGCTGGCCATACACCTTCAGATTTCTCTGTCAGATTTCCTTCAGATCAGATTTTGTTTTACCAAAACCATGTAATATGAGGACCTTTCATACACCTTCCAATCACTATGTATTCTATCAGGGAGGACATGGTTGTTGGTAGATCTGATCTGATCTGAAGGAAATCTGACAGAGAAATCTGAAGGTGTATGGCCAGCTTTAGGCAAAATGTGTAAAAAGCAATGCACTTTGAATACTTTGCAGGAGCACTGTATATTTCTAGCTTAATGTGAGCATAACTGGAAAAGATCCTACTAAGTCATTACTAGTGATGAACAGCACAGGCAATAGTCGTATTTACAAATTCTTTCCTGATATTTTCAACAAATTTGTAAATTCGAGAATTTGTGATCTCATTTATTATTACCTTCATTGCGATAAAGATTGTTGCAATAAAATGTGGGCATTCGCAATATTTTCAACATTATGTACTGATGAATATATTCACGATTACAAATATAGCACTATATTCAAGATCTTTGCGACTTCTCAAAATACCTATATTTGCAATCTCACTGCTCTTGAGGCCGCTGGAGGACCCCGCTGGAGGAAGAATATAGAGCTCCTTCTCACCGGCGAACAGGGCGGGTCAAATACCCATACTGCTCGCCGGCTAGAAGGAGGACAAACATGTATGGTCCTGGCCGAACTGTCCGCCTTTCGGGCAGTTCAGCCATCACTACTGACCAATGATAATTACTGATCAAAGATGGGGCCTTCTTTGGACATATCAAGTTATATCAGGGTAATCATGTGACATGTGAGAGCTAATACATTGTATCCTTGTTTGTTACTTTATATTACAATACTATATTACAGTCAAAAAAAAAAGAAAACAAGTTCAGTGGAGTGTGTCTAATCTTCTAGATCAATCATGGCCATCATTCAGTTTGATGAATATTCTTTATAAGATTTGTATACATTTTTAATTTCTGTTCCTTGAATTGGCCATTAATAATTCTGTCACTGATAGTGTTAGCTAATGGGGAACTGATTGCTTACAGAACTTATATACAAAAGAGTAAAATATCCTCATGCTTTGTTTTTGGACGGACTAGAGAAGAAGTCAAATACTCAATTGACTGTTTCTGTTTTTCGGTTCCATTGCTGACTAGAATAAAAACATCTTCAGATTCTCCCACCCTTCCCTCTGCCACAATTTTTAAAATTTCTGTCTCTTTTGGATTTATTCATTTTCCTTCATCTATTGTTCTTTGTCACAGGTCCCTGCAGTTCCAGTTCTGTTGATTTGCCTCAGAGGACTAGAGTGTTTAGCAGAAGAGCTCCCTCTGTTGGATGCTAGCAGAAGTTCCCCTTCCCCAGGAAGTTGCATGAGCATTCCCTGGCTTCTGACACTTGTTCAATAGGCTGTCTTTGTCTCATCCCTTAAATCAATGTGACAACCTAATCTATCCAGAGCCGGCATCCCAAAATAATAATACAAGAGTGAGAGTGTGTACAGGATGAATCTTCTATATTTTTTTACAGTACATTTCCAGTTTTATTGCACTGATTATGCAATAAATACATATAAAATACCTGTTCCATCAAAACATAGATGTCATTTACAAATGTAATTCCCTGTTTCCTTGAAAATAAGGCATCCTCTGAAAATAAGGCACCCTTATATTTTTGCCTCTTGCTAAAATATAAGGCATCCCCCAAAAATAAGGCACCCCTTAAGATACAATACTGTAACGCTGGACATGGGGGATCGGAGGGGGCAATCAAAATGACACAGCAGGTTCACAAGGTTTTACTAAAATGGTAATTCCCCCCTCTGAGTCTCCTGTGCCATTTTGATCCACCCCCTCTGATCCCCCCTGTGTCATTTTAAGTGATCCCCCCACCCTAATTACCCCAGTGCCATATTCTTGTTCATGGAAAAAAAATACATCCCCCGAAAATAAGACGTAAGGCATCTTTGGGAGAAAAAATTTATATAAGACTCACCATGGTAAATATGATTTCTAAAAATTAAATGAATAAGTGGTCTAGGTGTTTTAGGTCCAACACGTTCCATGTGATGGCTTCCTCAGGGAACGCTTTAACCAGACGTGTTAGAGGGTTGATTAGAGGGACATATTGGATCTAAAGTGGAACTTACAAACTTCGGCCAGGTCCATCCGCGAACAGGTGGATCGGAATTTGAAAGAAGTCAGCGGGGAATTTGAATCGGGAAAGCCGTCACTGACGTCAAAACTGGAATTGACGTTAGTGACGGCTTTCCCGATTCAAATTCCCCGCCGACTTCTTTAGAATTCCAATCCACATGTTAGTGGAGATTGGGTTCTCTACCCGGTCTTCTAGTGAAAAGATTCTACCTCCGGCTGGATCTTACTGCTTCTGATCCTCCTGGAGGAAGAATAGTGAACTCCTTCTTGCCGGCGAACGGGGCGGTTTGAACACCCGTTCTGCTCGTAGGCTAGAAGGAGTGCGAACTTCCCTATTCCTGACTCACTACATCACTACTCCTGACAGCGCCAGTTCCCAGTAAGCAAGAGTTGCTTTTAATCACTTGTAACATCTCAGAAACATCTGCTGTTTGTTTGCATTAGATACTAAGCAGCCTGCCAAGATTCTGTAGAAATGAAATGCAATAGGAAAATATTGTGAACTTTAAAGATGAATTTCCTTACCCTGTCTACAGTTACATAGGTATATTAGGGTTTCTGTTTTAGTTATTTTATGCAGACTTTGCTCTACATTTGCATACTTGGGAACATGTTTACTTTAATTCCTAACTTTAAAGCTTTTTATCAAAATTTTAAGAATATGTATAAGAAGAATAAGAAAAAAGAAATTTCCTTCTGAGGGCCCCACACTGGGACTCTTTAATGAATGTTTATGTTTTAGGGGAACCTAAAAGCAAAAACTAATGTTTCTTTCCTGGGGGGTTCACCTCTGTAGTGCCATCTCCCTTAAGCAGCTCCATGTAGTGGTAAGCTTATACAATGTAAACCAAATAACCCTGCATTGTAGGTAGAGACACTGAAGCATCAATCACAGCTAAGAGAGTTAGAAAAAGAGGGGGGAAAAGGGAAAGAAAGCTCTGACTGCTGGGAAGGGAATGATAAATGATAATTAAAGTTAGTGTTTGGACACCTCTAGAGAAAATTTTACATTTAACCTTTGCAGTGGAGCTTTCACAACAGTTAACACTGTTAAAAGTGTTAAGCACACAGCTCTATGCAAAAATGCAATGTTTATAAATGCATTCTCCCATCTGCCTATGCATCTAGATAAAGCATAACTTTGGTGAGTGTTTGGGCTAGTGCTGTTTCACCATCGAGAATCCCTAATTTGTAAAGTGAGGAGAATGAAGATGAGTACATCTTCCCAAGTGCAGGAAGCACAATATGTGATCTACAAATATCTAAGTTGTTCTCTTTCAAAACTTTTTTTTACAGTTTCTCAAATGTATATGCAATTGTACATGTACAAGCAATTGTTTTATATTGCAAGTGCATTTCCCAGATATAAGTATTTGAGAGTTTGTTCTTAAGCAGGCCTAACAAATTTGATTTCTGGCCATACATATATGCTCACTTGAACCCAATTTAAAATAAATAATTCAGCATATAATTTTCTAAGTATTGAAGGACAAGCCAGATGTAAATCATATATTAAGGAAAATTAATATTTTTCATTAATGAAATATATTAATAATTTATAGACCTTAATCATACTCTATATAAATAATGTAGAATGTGGTAATGTGTAGTGTGTTTAACCTACAGAACCTCACTAAGCATATTCATTTATTTTACTTTCTTACCTGTAAAAATGGTTCGTTGTATGTGCCTAGATAATTTTTTTTGTACTTTCTTTACAATTCAACTTGTTGTAGTTTGAGGCAGGGTGTAGAATTGTACAATATAGAATATTAATTAAACTACATTTTGCTACTTATTTGCTTATTAACCAATGCAAATACATGTGTAGATGTTTGTTAAACAGGTTAAATTAGGTTGACTAATAGAAAAAACACCCAAATCCAGCACCAGCTGGTTTGGGAAAGAGGTGGCTAGCCTCTTCGGATTTTGGTGGTAAAAAAGGGAATGAACTCCAACAATTGCGTTTAAAAGATTGTACTTTATTATAATTCGCTAAAATGGTTTCCTGATGTGACACATGATCATATCAAAATCAATATACCACTACATCAACTGAACCATTGCCCCTGTAGGGGGGGACGATTGATGTAGTGTTATATTGATTTTGATATGATCATGTAGCATAAGCCAAGTGTGGTGGCAATTTGCATGTGTTATATCAGGACACTATTTTAGTGAATTGTAATAAAGTATAACCTTTTAAACTCAATTGTTGGAGTTACCTTTTTTACTACTGAAATCCCACTGGGCAAGTCCCCTCTCTCCCGAACCAGCTGGTGCTGGATCTGGGGGTTACCTCTAATTTCACTTTCTAGTAGTATCTAGAGCAGTGGTGGGCAACCGAGTTGATATGCAGGGCCACAAGTGCGGCCCTCGGCATCACTAAAGGGCCGCACATAACATCAATCCAGACCCTCATCAACATATCTCAGCAGGCGGTGGACCAGATCTCGACAGGCAGTCAAAACCACCCCCTCCTGCCCCTGGGTGCAGCGCTCATATGTAGACCTGGTTTCTGTGGTCAACATTGACAATTTTACTGATGTAGGACCACCAAAGTGGATTAGGAAAGCTGGGTCAGTGTGTGACCACTTCACAGGTTAGGTTTTGGAGGCCGCATGGAGAGGACCAAGGGGGGCCGCCGAACAACAACCAAAGGGCCGCATGCGGCCCCCGGGCCTCAGGTTGGGCACCTAGGATCTAGAGGGATGGTGGTCAAATGTCCGCAATATGCTTCTTTCCACTTGAAAACTCTCAGTCTTCTTTTTTTAATGAGGTTAGGTTAGGACTAATAATTGCACAAAAGATACAAGTTATTTACCACATTTTGAACATTTGTGCTTATCTGTAGTAGATTATAATCTGCTATCATAGATAGATAAGGTATACAGTGGTTCCTTTTATTCAGTATGCATGACTGACTAGAGACGATACTTACCCATGTATCACTCTTTTCAGTCAGTAAAACAGAAAAAAAATTATATGCACACCTTTCCTTCATGTGCTAGAGGAGGTAACACTTACCTTCAGCCAGTAGTATTCTAGGCAATGGTAAGCTCTTAACGTCCCATGAGAAGATGGCACAGCTCAATGTTTGGAGTGTCTTCTTAGCAATATGTGTATCTCTGCATTACCAAGAGGATGATGTTACCTTGCTTAGACACCCCAGAAAGATTTTGGAGCGAAATATGTATCTTATTAATTGCCATTTCAAAATGTTTTTGCGGGGACCTTTAAATAGCAAATGGTAGATATTTTTTTACGTTTTTTTAAAGTGTATGTAATCCAAAGATGAAAAAACAACAGAACTTTTTTACTTGTTTAATACATTTCATTCTATCATTTGTTCTGTTAAAATGACACTACAATTGTAACACTGGTACAAAGGATTTGAAAGTTATTTAAAAGTAAAATAATAGCTTTTTTTTTATGCAAAAATAATTATTGAACAAAATATAAACAAATTTAAAGGTTGTTTTAAATAAGTCGCACACATACTTAGTGGTACTTGGGGAGAAAAACCCAACTAATACAGCGACTGTATTTTCATAGCAAATCCCATAGCAAGTGCAGGTGGGGGAAGCAGCACTGGGTAGGAGGACAAAGTAAATGGTATCCACATTAGATATAATTATCTTTAGCTCATATAAGGAATTCGTTTAAATAAACACATTGCAAGTGAAATCAGAAAACTTTTTTATCTACTGCTTTTCTGTGGATACTGGCACATCATGCATTCCTGTTCTCTCCTACTAACTGGGCGCTAAGAGGCTGCCTGTTGTAATCACATGATTGGTCACAGTGTTATAATAATATTCATAATAATAATAAAAGGTCTGGGACTATCTGGTGACAATCTGTCAGAATGCCCGCAGTTTTTTGGCAGCTTTAGAAAATAAGATGGCTACAGATTAAAATAGAACTGTAATGTAATATTAAATTACAAAACAGCCTGTGTAGCAATTGTTAAAATTATATGTAATAAAAGTTAGTTGAATGTGCAGTTTTAATTTAGGCTGATAGGATACAGGAAAATAATACTACAGCATAAATATATATATATATTATAAATTTATTAGCCTTTTTTATTTTTTACAAATCTCTCAGAGATCGTCTTTTGTGATGCCCCCACACCATGCTCATGCCATGGCTACATGTAGGTCTCCTTACAGTGAAAGTCTTTATGAATTCTTTTATTTTACATTACAAAGAACAAAACAAGGGGAGAGAGTAACTTTGTAGTGGCAATGGTGTGAGAAAAAGCTGGAAACTCCATGTGAGATATCAAAAATGGCAGTAGTGATTCAACCCAATTATCCATTTACTGAACAAAGTTTATACTGCTCCAACATTAAATATTTACTGAAATATAAATACTATTATTAGTTATAGTCAAATTCCTTCTTAGTGTAGTGTGTGCATTAAAAAAGTGGTAAAGTAAAGGAAGATGCCATGCTTACCTTTTCCTGAAATTTTTTTTGGTAGAGATTATTTCTTTTTAAATTTGACCATTTTGATGATTTCAAATTAACTGCAAAGCCCCTAAGCATGGTATCATCACCAAACTTGCTGAGAAGAATTGGGGGTATACTACAAAAAAGTATTGCTCTAACACAAATAGTTTTTGCATAAATTAAGTTCAAAATCAAGTAATAATTTCGACATTTATTTTTTATAAAATTTATGCAAAAACTACACGTGCTAGAGCAAAAACATTTTATGTTCCCACAACCCTTTTCTACATCTCCATTTCTACATCTTGGTGATGATATCATTTTCAGAGGCTTTGTTTTTTAATAATATCAAGCTGGAGTAAGCCCTTGAGCTAATGAAGTATTTGAAAGCCTAAAATCCTGATCTTCCTAAATTTTATGGGTCAGTACCTCTGAAAGAGAGGTAGCATTTGGATCTTTATAAAGTGTTTTTTTTAGGGGTCCCAACTTTTTACAAATATTCTTTCATTTACTGTTAAGTTGTCAATTTAGGTTGCTTAGATTGCTGAATTAATTTTTACATTCTTCCTAATTTTAAAAAGGCAGGGACACTTTCTAGAGCATATTATATAGATAGTATACACACCCTTGCCATGCCCCCACTTATGCTGACCACAAAGAACTAGTACAAACACAGGATTGGTTAAACCCACATATTGTATTTTCAAAATTCCCTTTGTACTGGATTTTATATTAGGTATTAATGTAGTAATAAATTTGGTAGTTGAATAATACATGTTTATAGAGGTCTGTGCATTAGTCAAAATGTAGAGACAAAATGCATTATCAAGTGAGAAGATGTTTGTAGCTACGACTTATAAGGCTTACAGCTTCAATTTAGGAAAACTTTTAAAATTTTATAAACATTTACAAAAGTTAACTCCAATGTAAAACTTTAGTAGTAGTGATGAAGTTGAAAGTATTGTTTTAGCAACAATATCTTCTGCTACATCTCAAAAATGAAGTTTAAAGTTAAAGCGGTTGTAAACTCAAAAAAAATCCCCCACATACATGACATGGACATATTACACACCTGTCAGCAGTATACATCTGTGAAAACTGCTACACAGAGAAAAAAAAAGGTACTTACAATCTTCACTTCCTCATTCCCTAAGGCACCATCTTAAGTACTGGCACCTGAAGCCACTTCCGCCCATTCTGTTGAACATTACTAAGGTGCCCCTCCCCTGCAGACATATTTACCAATCCCAAAGGGTTTGCTATGGGAGGGCAGTTCTGGTCCTTCCAGAGATCTATGTGCTGCAGTTTGCATAGGAGACAGGCTGGGATGAGGATAGGTAGATAGGAGGTGATTGTGGAGGACACAGAAGATGATTTGGGGCGCTGCACTGACAGAACACCTCCCATGTGACTGTTATTGTTTACTTCTCTCCCCTCACAGCTCCTGTGTTCTTAAGCCTCCTACTCTTATCAGCTAGCAACACAAGAATGTGAACTCCGAGACAGAAAAGGGGGAGGGAGGGGGGGTTTTCTGCTGACAGAGAGCACACAGGACACAGGAGCTGCACAGTGAATCGCTGTGATAGTGACGTCACAGAGAAGAGGCAGAGCAGAGGATTATGGGGATGCACACACAGCTGATGTTTTCCCCGGCAGCCCTTTCAGCTATGACAAGTGCCCAGGGCACAACGTCACAGCATGGGAGGTGCTACCTTGGAAAAACTCATCTTTCCTGCTTTAAGATTAATTTTTTTTTCTTTTTGGACAGTGATTGCCCTATCTATTGGCAGCCTGATGCCGATAGTGCAAAGTGACCTACAACGTGGTAAGTTTACATTTCAATTTGAAAAATATTATTATTGCCCTTTTCTTTATCTTCAACATTTTGGTGATGGTGCCATGTTCAGGAGCTTTGCAA
This sequence comes from Ptychadena robeensis, assembly GCA_036250615.1. Classification (NCBI taxonomy): domain Eukaryota; kingdom Metazoa; phylum Chordata; class Amphibia; order Anura; family Ptychadenidae; genus Ptychadena; species Ptychadena robeensis. The sequence goes on along the minus strand of CM070035.1, from coordinate 78,851,809 downwards.
TTAACTCACTTTACGGTTAGTGGCAATTTCAGAAACATTCTACTCAATTATTATCACTAACATCAATAAATGTTATCATGTATGATTGTTTCCATAAGGTCTGTCAGAAGATTTTTTGAGGGGACATATTTACATTTCAGATCCATCACTTCCAGCTAATCAAGCATCAATAATACAAGAACAATTCTCTTTCTGTCTTCCCCGCACTGGCTTTCTAATTTTTCTATTTTGCTTTCTTAAATTTTTTAAGCAGAACTATACCCTCCTGTCCTTTACAATGAAGGAATGTGCTATCCTCACCTCTATCTAGATCTGTTGTTGCCATGTTGGAGAACTAGTGATTTGTGGACCTGTTAGTTTGAATTAAGAGCTGACTTTATCAGCATTGACACTTATTACCAGAGTCATGTATTGGATTTAAATGTACTGGAAAAAGGTTAAATCTGTGGATTTGTTTTTTCTTTAATAATTCCAAAATGTGGTTTTATCATTTATAATTTTTCCTATTTATGCTAAATCACCTAGAGTAGATTGCATTTTAAAATATTGCAGTCTTACTATCCAATACATTTCTATAGTTGGATATAATGATAGTTTTGTATTTAAATGTATGCACATATTATAAAATCTCCCAGGAGAACCATATTATTGTTCCCTTGCATTGTTTGTGAGCACATACCTGCTGAGCTCTGACAGTATAAACAGGGACTATATTTGTCAGTATTAGTTGAAGCCATCTTTTTAATATCCCTGTAGTCATTGTTATTAAAGAACAAAAAGTTCATATATCACAGTTTACCATTTTTGAGGTGTTAGGTCTACATAAGTTTTCCCTTTTTCCTTTTTTTTATTACTAACTGCTGATCCCATTAGAAACACCCACTCTCCTTTAGGTTAACTCCACTGTTTCCGTAATATCTATTGGTGAGGGATGAAACCTGGCCCTGAAAAGCAGCATTCTCATCCTGGGGAGAGGTTAGTGTAAGATGGACTAATGGACTTTAAAGTGCTTTGCATGAATGATTTACAAAGATTAAATCCTTCTAACTATATTTAAACAGTTAAATTAGCAAAAGGGGACAATTGGAATATTTTTTTTCAAAGTGATCACTTTCCAAACCTGGATCTTTTTTAGCAAACACAGTTGCTGTGATGGGGTACCTTGGAATTCTGTGAAAACCTGATTAAATGAAACCTGACCCTAGCCACTGTAAGCATGGAGGAAGATAAAAGTGCTACAGGACATGGTCTAAAATGATGTAGAGACTGCAGATGTACTATAAGAGAGGATAAAGGTCTTTGGATTTGAAAGAATAATCTGGGATATTGACTGTACTACAAAAGGTGATCTAGCATTGTGGACATACTAAATGTCTTTCTCATTTAGGAAGAAGTAAAAAAAATGCATAGAGCTACAATAAAAAACAGCCAGGATAGATGGAGCTCTTCAGTTCAAGCAAAGGGTCCGTTGCATTTAGATCTAACAAAAAATATGTATTGCAAGGCCTTACCAGCAAAGTATATTTAGGTTGACATTGACATTATAATGGTCTACTTAGTTTAAATTAACTGGTATAGTGACTGTACAGTCAGATTCCATGGTAAGTGTAATAGCCCATAGATAAAAATTGTGCTGCATCTTAGAATCCCCACGCTCTTTGTTTAAAAATTAGATATCTTTAATTGTTGGAGTTAGGGTTGAAAGCGACAGATATGAACTTTATAGTATGCTTTGTTACAAGTGATTATTTTCTGCTGTTTTCTAACAATCATCCATCTCCAGTTCTACACTGCCATGCTGCTTTCCTCTTGAAGCACTTCACCGTTCCATAGGAAACACCAGGACATCACATCTTGTACACATGTGTTCAAATGCTCTTGCTTACCCACTGCTGGTTTCTAGTAAGAGTGCACATTTCCTGTAAGATTTTTTTCAATTCTCCTTTACAAAGCTCGGTGCATATGGGAAGAGACCTACCTCTACCTATTTACTGACAAACCTTACCCTCACCTATAGCCTGCCTGAAAAACAACATGGCTGCTGATTTGATATTTTGATGTGGTACTCTTCTGTCAGCCATTGCAACTGCCATTTGGGTCACCTAGGAGTCATCTGCAACATAGTTACACCTTGTGGGGTGCATTTGGTAGATACAAGGTGACTAGATACAGCTATGAATATATAGAGTTTCTCTGTGTTGCTTAGGTTTTCAGCACTAACAGGTCTGAACTCATTATGTGACTTTGGCGGTCCACACCTGCACAGCTTCCGCTGTCAAAAAAGATCCCTGATTCCAGGCCTTCTTTTATGTTTCATCATTTGCATACTCTGGGGGAATAGCTTAATTCTGGCAAATCACATCATCTCTCTACTCAAAGAGAGACTGGAGATAAGTGATCCCTACAGTTTAAAGGGGTTGGGAACCCCAGAAATAAGAAAAACATAAGCATCAAAAAATTTAATCAAAGACATACATAGCAACAGCTTAAAAAGAAATACATAAAGAAAACAAAATATCTTGCAAACCATTACAATTTCCTTTTAGGAGCAGTACATTATTACGTTTTCCTTTCTTGGAGGAAAACAAAAGGCACAAGGTTTATTGTGTGTGCATAAGCAGCAGACAGGAAAATATTAGAACATTGAGGAACTGACAAGTTTTATCTTCAAGTAGATTAGTTTAAAAAATTTAACCTCCCTACCGCTTCTGACGGCACTATCTCGTCCTGCACTTGCTTATGCAGTATTGCAGCTGACAAGATGTAGCCGTCCAGCTAAGCTCAGAATTGCCGGCTGCACACTCTGCTTTGCGCTTTGTCACCTCTGTACCAGCGTAATCTGCACATGAATGTCCCAATTTGCATATTTGGGCCGCGGGACATTTATGTACAAATTGTTATATTCATATGCAAATTGGGATGTCTTCAAAGAGCACACCTGGAATATTACCCCCATAGTCATTCCAGATGTGATCTTTGAAGTTAACCCTTTCAGAGAATGCCATTGTATTGGATACAGTGATAACTGTATCCAATACAATTCAAAACAAAATAAAAATGTTATTATAAACAAACATAAATACTGTTTTGAAATCAATAAATACTGTTTTGAAATCTTTCATACCAAATAAGTATTCAAGAGATTTAAGCATTCAAATGATACATTTCATAATTTTTTTATGTACTTTTTTTTATAATAACTGTGTGTTTCAAACATTATTATATTCAGGATGTCTATTTGACCCGCGTACGGACAGATTTTTTGGAGTTACAAGCCTACAACACAAAAAAAAATTCCATTAGAGTCTATGGTGCGCTTCTGATACAGAAATCTGGACCTTAGCAGTGCGCTAGGGAGGTTAAATGATGCATCATCATAAGGGTAATACAAGGCCAGCACTATAGATGTTATGGATGCCACATAAAAGATTGTGGGAATATATAGTCCCTCACAAAAACTAGAAAAGCCAAGCAAAAATAATAATGATAAAATGTGTAGTATATACAGTGGTGTGCAAAACTATTTGCCCCCTTCCTGATTTCTTATTCTTTTGCA
>CM070035.1:78796447-78846893 GCA_036250615.1 Ptychadena robeensis | reverse complement strand
AATGTGTTTAATGATCAGAAACATTTTGTGTGACAAACATGCAAAAGAATAAGAAATCAGAAATAGTTATGCACACCACTGTATGTCACATCAGCTAAAGTCAGAAAAAGAGGGCATTATTCTTCCTGAAAAATGTAGTGTGCTCACAAGCTTCTTATCGATGTGAGGATGTTGCATAATTAAGGCAACTACATCTTTAGTAGTTAAGCAATAGGCCTTTTTAGAGCAGGGGTGTCTCTTCCCAGGGGTAAAATCTGAGCCATGGTGTTATATATTTGGCCCGCAAGATTGTTTTTCAAACTTAAGTAAGGTTATGAATGCCACAGATGTGTCTGTAATTAGACATTTTATATCACATTATAGTATAATGCTCTTCTTATTCCATATTTAATGTTTAGGCAAAACTTAGGTTAGTCTCCACATGAAAGGGTTCAGTGTTAAACATGATGAGAAGGAAAATCTTCCACAATTGTTCAATAAATATTAAGGTTTTTTATTTCGGTCCCCTGGGGTTAAGATTGACACCTGTCTTTGAGAGTCTTTGTGTCCACTTTGAAAAATTTTATTGTACCTCCAATTCATGCCATCCCATCTGTCCATACGTCTCTATGTGTCAATGTCTCTAGCATTGTGCCAGCCTCTCACATTTCAGTTGGACAAACTTGCACCAGCTTTTAAACCCTAACAAACGCCCTGTAAAGTTTGTGAAGTTTTCCAATATGATATACAAACCTGAATTTTAAAGAATGCAGCCAAACATTCAATTTTTTTTGCAAACAAAAAGGCATATGTCGCCTTTCTATATTATACTGCAGATCTTTGAAGATGATTTAGAAAGTCAATACAAAATTTCCTGAGCAACCTCAAAATTTGGATAGCTATATCAGAGACCTACAACTACTTTTGTATTTATTAATTTATTGTCATTCCGGTTGGAGAGCTCTCTCAATTATTCATAGCTCAAAATACAACTGCTACCTTCTCAGGCTGCACCTTTTATTATTATTATCATCTTTTATTCATATTGCACCAACATATTACGCAGCGCTGTACAATAAAATAGAGTTGAGACACAACACAAGATAACACACAGGTACAGGATATGACACAGGAGGAGTAGAGGAACCTGCCCAGACGGACTTATACAATGGGTGGGGGGGGGGGGGATTTAAAATCTATCACATTTTAGAAGGCATAAAAGGAACATATCATGGTAAATACATCTTAGTTTAAGAAAAGTCATAAATCTTGAAATGCAATTGTGACTGTATGTCTAATAAGTGTAACATTTGTATTCTATCATAGCGGATATGCATATTTAAGAAATAAATCCACTTTATTTCAAAGGTCAGGAGTTTAAGTATTTCTGGGGCTTCAATCTTATGCTTTAGACAGGACACCAGTAGTGATCAAGTGAAAGGTTACAACTTCTTCTATGCTCCAGGGCAGTTTAACTGATCATATAATATAGTCCTTAGTAGCAGTTTGACCTTTAATATCTAACTGCATGAAAGCTGCTTCTGCCTCTGCACTCATAAATGTGAATCCAGGTCACCTCTGCTGACCAGCATCACATTTTTAATTTTATTGTCCATGGTTTTTTTCTTTTGAAACTGTGAATCTCTGTTGGATTAGTACATCCACTGCAGAAAGACATTTAGGAAAAGGAGCCGCCTTTTATTTCTTTCTCTCTGCTTTACATTCTTGATCAGCATGAATAGAAATAGCTGCTTTTGCTGGTTACCTCAAATAATAATTCCTGCTGTCATTTTACAGTAAATCGAGGCTTGTTAGCATTCTTATCATTGCCCCCTCCATTAAGATGTATTTTTTCATTGTTGAAGACAACAGGAGAAAGGTTTGGCTAACTCCTGGGAAAATCTCCTTTCATTATATTTTATGAACAACGGCACTTGTAAATTGATTTATTGCAATGCGTGTTGTCACAGCAACATCTAGTGGCAGAATGTGAAATTGCAGCTTATGTGGAATCACATAAGACAACACTTTGCGAATATCAGCACATGAACGTGCGAATATTGTGTGCGCAATGCATGGCCCTTTCCCCAGAATCACAAATATTCAAGATTATGAAGATATAACACTATATTAAAGATCTTTGTGAAAAGTGTTGATATTCACAATAAAAATTTGTGATTCGAATATTCATGCTCAACACTAAAAATAAACAGTTGCTCAATGTTAATGATCAGGTGAAGAAAATGCTTGGTATAGTAGGAGGAAAAAGCTTGGTCCTGGAGGTCAATTAAAGCAAAAATGTGTTGGTGAGGGGGGGGGGTATGTTTTTGTGTCAGTGGGGAGTTTATATGTGGGGGCACTCAGTTTTTCATGACAGGGATAAAGGTAACAACTAAGTCATTGGGGAGTAGGGAGTATGTGTCTGTGTTGGGAGGGGCTATATCTTCACACAGAGTGTAAAGATATTGAGTTTTTAACGTATGATAACGTATGAATATCATACAGTATAAAAGTGTATTTTTTTGTATTTATCATTTAGTGTACATGTTAGGAATTTGCACCACATTAAAGTAAATGAGAAAAATTGTCAAGGAAAAAACATTTTAAATCAGCATAAAAGGAAGTCAGTGCAGGTCAGAAGAGGGTTGATTTCAGATTCGATGGCACTGTGAATGATCTAGTAAGCTTTCAAACTGACCTTACCATGAAGCCGAGATAATAGTCAATAATACCCTAGTCACTTTTTAAACTATACAGTATATAGAGAAACTATATTCTAAATTTCTTAAAACTAAATTTCAAGACGTAAAATATATGTAAAGTTCTAACAAGAATAACATTCTTTCTGTTCTTTTTCAGTTGATGTTTTTGGCACATGGTAAATGCTTTGACTGTGTTTTCAATAGTAAAGTTTTATGAATCCATTATTTTAATTTTATACTACATTTTATTGAATTTTATAGAGTGCATGGGTAGAGAGAACAAAGAAATTCCGCTTATAACAAAACCTTATTGCTCGTATAATTCACCTTTAGTGCATTTTTCTGAAACTCACTGTATCCAATAAAGGTCTGCAATCAATAGAAGGTTAATTTAAATGCTTTAACTTTTTATACAATACTTGTCTTTTTCATTTAAAGTGATGTTATATTTTACTAAAAAGACCTTCAGAGAAAACTAGTCACTTTGTGATTGTTTAACAGTATCAAAATATAAGCCGTAATGTAATGAGAAGATGGACGAAAGAGGACATAAATACTACACATACTTAAACTATCAAGAGCAGCAATTATATTGTAAAACTAAAAGTTCTACATATAAACTTTATTAAACATTCATTTTAGGATAACCAGTAGAACAAATTATGTTTGCTGCAGTGAAATTTCACAACAACATTCTCATTCTGTGGACAAGTAAGGGTCCCCATACACCTTTAGATTTCTCTGTCAGATTTCCTTTAGATCTAATTTTGTGTTACCAAAACCAGGTAATATGAGGTTTATGGCCAGCTTTAGTAATTTAGATAGATACATAATTTTAGGAGGAACCAAATTCCAAATGACTAGTCACCAGCCCTGCCAATTGCCACTCTATAACATTTCATTCCCCTTTGCATTTTCACCTGAGATACACCTTGCCTTGTGTTATAATGTATATGTATGTACAGGCTGCCAGATTGGCCTCCAGCAATGAGAACAGCAAGAATCACAGTAGTGACATCACTAAACATCATCAGATTAGCAGCCAGAGGCTTCATTGCACATTGCAGATAATAAGGCAATAAAATGACTAGGTGCATTCACTTACAAGAAGTACGCACCATTGTGCTGCAGCTCCAGACAAAAGGTACATTCCTCTTTGCAGCACTCAAGCTCCATCAGGTTGAATAGGAAGTGTCAGTGCACTGCCATTTTACGATCTGTCAATCACATTCAATCTGGGTTCTGGCTGGGCCTTTCAAGTCCAAAAGCCACTCCTTTGACATTTTGACTGTGTGCGTAGGGTCATTGTCCTGCTGAAAGATGAACGGTCATCCCAGTCTGAGATTAGGAGCGTTCTGGAGTTCAGGTTTTCATCCAGGTTGTCTCTGTACATTGCTGGAGTCATCTTAACCTGTAGTTCCTGCTGCTGAAAAACATCCTCACAGCATGATGCTGTCACCATCATGACTCACTTTAGGCATGATACTGTCAGCATCATGATTCACCGTAGGCATGGTATTGGCCTGGTTATGAGCGGTGGCTGGTTTCCTCCAAACTAGCAATATTTGTATTTGCAAAATATCACAAATGTTTTACCTAATATTCACAATTAGAGATGATTTTGACGATTTTTAGTTATATGCAAAGCCCCAAACGTAAAATATTCTTGCATAAATTAAGTTAAAAATCAAGTAAAAATTATGAAAGTAAAAATTTTTACTTTGAACTTAATTTATGCAAAATCTACATGTGCTAGAGCAAAAAAAAAGTTCCAATGTTTCCACAACCCTTCTCTATATCTCCATTGTGGTGATAATACCATTTTCAGAGGCTTTGCAATCAGCTTACAAAGTCAGCTAGTTGAAAAATTGGACCATCTCTATTTACAATAAATTTGAGAATTTGTGATCTCCCATCATTATTACCTTCATTGCGCAAATCTGCACTTGTACATGTGCATATTGTGAACGTAATGCACGGTAGTTCTGGGTACAGATGTAAACAATCTTGAATATTTGGGATTATAAAGATAAAACACTATATTTCATATTTGATCTTCGCGAATTCTCCATCTGGCGCAATCCAACCCTCCGGGTGCGCCATTCCAGATCCCCAGATCACCATGGCGACCAGGACACGGGTGGCGGCAACACGTTTCTCTGGCACCTTTCACCACAACCCAACAACCAGTAAAACAGCAATGCTGCTCACTCCACACCTCCGATGGGCAGGGGGCGCCACCAGTCCCTTTCTCGATGTGCAGCCCAACAACACTAGAAGCCACAGCTAGACACACATGTATGCATGGACGAAGAACAGTTAACAAAACACCAATGCCACCATCCCTTTACCACAAACGAACCAGGACACAAACCCTAAAGGAACCGGGGACACCAACAAAACACCAACTCATAGGCCACCAACAGCTCCATTCTCCCCTAACAGACAAGACAACTCATACAACAGACTAATGACATACACGACAAATGGCAAGGGACAGAGACAAATAGGGAAAGAAAGGGGAAAAGAGGAATCAAACCGACCATTGCTGGAGGCATTTATGTGAGCAAAAAAGGGGAAAAGACGAATCAAACCGACCTAAATGCCTAGAATAGATAACAAGTGATAATCTATGCAGAAAACAAATCACGGCCCTAATCCTCCAAACAAACATCCATCATATGTGATAATGTATATCTCCATCTCAAAAAATCCTAAATCTTGTACGCATGTTCAAACCCTAATCCCGACCATGTATCATCTGGTGATATACTTACTGTATGTCCAAAAAACATTAATGTAGGTAAAAATTTATTAATATTGTGGAATGTGTACAAAATATGAATGTGTCATATGAAGAGAAGGAAGTGCAGTGTAGAACTTATTAGTATGAATTTGTGGCATAAATAGGTGTATGTCAAGGTGAACGGAATGTGCATATAAATAAACCTAAGGAAATTACTCAATAACATGTCCAATCAACTAAAGTTTCCACAGGTGGACTCCAATTAAGCTGAAAAAAAAACCCATCAGAATGATCAGGGGAAACAGGATTCACCTGAACTAAAATTTTAGCTCCATGGCAAAGGGTGTACATACTTATGTACATAGGCTTTAAAACATTTTTGATTTAGATTAATTTGTAAAAACCTGGAGTAAATGTTGCCATTACGGGGTTTTGAGAAAAAAATATTAAACTAATATATTTTGGAATAACAAAATGTTGAAAATGTGATGCACTGTTAATTCTTTCCTGGATGCATTATACAATGGCATCTCTATCATGGAATCTTTAAAAGAGTGAGAGTAAAAAAGCACAGGGGTTACCAGGAAACAAAAAACAATCATTATCCAACTGGATTAATTAAGCCCCCCATACATGTTTAGATTTACACACAATTTTTAGCTGATCCGTTGCCATGCGCGCTCACGACGGTCGATCGGACACTGGTCCCTGTCCAAAGAAAGAAGAAGCACACAAAGGGTGCCAGGCCGATTCTCGGTTGATCTGGTAAAAAGCTAAACGTGTATGGGGGGCTTTAGCTGTAGTATCACCACATAGTCTCAATAAGCACTTCAAAACAATGAAGGTGTGCATTGAACTGTAAGCAGTGCAGAAATATCAGCAGTTAGTAAAGATTAAAGACTGGACAGTTTTATCCATGTTTAATGTTACCACAATTCCATAAATCCCCCCATTTTTAGTAATCAGTGCAGTTGTTGCATTGCATTTACCATTCCTGCATAGGAGAGAATTAGCACTTCTTCATTTATATTTCTCAATATTCATACTGGAAATTTGCCACAACTGCATCTGCAGTATAGATACGTTTTTTTATGCTTAACCAGAGATCCTGTTCTTGATAATATTGAGTATTGTCTGGTGTGTTTTGCACAGTGAATGTTGTTCTCTCTTCTGATTGAAGGACCACTTTGGATATGATGCATCCAGTTTTTTTATAGACACTTTTATCTTGGGCGAAATAATTACAAGATTTCTGAGCAGAAAATGCATACTATTGGTAAAGAATGTATAGTATTTTGAGTGTTTCTTCATAAGAATTCCTAAAACCATATCCTAATAATACTAGAAGTGGTTTTCAAAACTACATGGAAAAAATATAACCGCCTATTTCTATTACTGGAACATATTAAGGCATGTTGAAAAAGGTAACAATTTAAGCTGTTGCCTCCAGACAAAGACTTGGCGTTGTACTGATTTAATCAGCACTTATGTTGTCAAATACTAACAGATCTAGATTTTTTTTATTATTATTGATTAGCTTAAAAACCTAATATACTAGGTATAAATGATTAATCAATATTATTGCTCAAAGTGTCTGCCGAGTCTTTCCTGTCATCTGTTCTACGGAAGGATGTTTAAAATACCTAAATGTCTTGAAATTATTAGCAAAGGAAATAAAGACAGGATCCAAGTGGCTGGAGTGGCTGAATTATTTTAAAAGAAGATGATCCAATTCCACATGACCATAGATGAAATGATACATAAGTCTGTTAAGTTAATGTTTCCAGAAATGAACTGGCACTGATGTCTGTTAAATTTTATGGCAAATACATGACCAATACTCGCTTTCATTAGGTCACTTACTGTAAAAGCAACCATGATTCCTCTAAAATATTTATAATAGAAAGGAGAAATGACTTTCAAAGGAATATTTTACATTTTTTTAGTTTTCAAAATGATGTTATATTTGTTTTTATTACAAGTCTGTGAAAAAGCTTTTAACATACTGATAGTGATAGTTACAAATTGCTGACTGGTTCCTTGGAAGTTAATTGCAAAGCCACTGAAGAAGGTATTTTATTCAAAATTGCTATTGATTCAGAGATGTGTTGTGGGAAGGTATTGCTATAGGACATGTAGTTTTTGCATTTATTTAGTTAACAGCCAAGTCAAAATTTCAATTGCAAAAAATTAATGAAAGCGAATACTTTGAAGTGAGGTAATACTTTTTTTGTAATGTTTCCCCAGCCTTTCCCTACATCTCCAGCAATTCTGGAAATTGGTGCCATGTTAAGGGGCTTTGCGATTAACTCAACTTAAATGTCAGCTAGTCAAAATAAAAAAAACAAAAAAAAGTAATCAACCTCTAATTACTATTAGATTCATGTTTTGGTAACATACAGTCAGATCTTTTATTCATTCTTTTCTCTTCTTAGAAGGCATGGGCCCAGTTTTTTGCCCACTTGGATCCCTAGTATTATTTCAAAAGATCACAATGAACCTAGTTGTATAGTACCAGCATTATTTTTATGGCACTTGAATTCGACTATTTCTACAATGTAGTCTCTAATACATAGGTCAAGTGAGGCTCAGTAAAAGTGAACAAAAAATAATACTTCCCCAAACATTATTATTTAATGTAGGTGTTTACAGCTTAAAGTCGGTGTTAAGAGGAAGTATAACATACCTGTCATCTTTTCCCTTAATAAATGAGGGAAAAAGTAACATCAGTGACATTACTTTCGGTATTTGGAACATGGAGATCCACGTCCCCGTTTTAAATACAGGAAGTGACATCACTGATGTCACTTCTGGTATGCAGAGGTTTACCTCCCCTCCCTCCTATTAGCTGGCTAACTTAGAAGGGAGGGGGCGTTACTCTTCCACCTAACTTCCTACCACGCACATCATCTGCACTTGTGAGCAACGTCCTTTCCTGGCCAAAATGGGAAGCTTGAGAGGTATGAAGTATACCCACTATTGTCCAAGGTGTTTTTTTGTGCGGGCTAATGTTCAATTTGTAGATAAAAATATAAATAAATAAAACTTTTATTATAAATACTGAAGATTTAATCCATAGCGAATAAAGAATTGCAGGGGGTATGTCAGAAAGCACTACTTCTACTTTTTTTCCATGTAATTCTAACGTTGGTTACATTTTGTAATTATAGATTTTTCTGGACCAAGCTCCCTATTGCTGCTCAGGGTATGTAAACAGCTCTGGCTGAAAGTTAAATAGAATTCTGACAGGGAAGAACATTTACAATTCAAGACTCTGTGTTTCTAGCACAGGAACAGCTAAAGTGATCTTAACTGAGTAAAATTTTTAGCAAAGTGTCTTAGGATCTAACAAAGACCTTACTGAACTTTGCAATTAAGTTGCTATTTCCTTTTATCTTTTTTAGAAAACATCTTTTTAAAAAAAAAAAACATAAGTATTATTGCATATAATATATAACATTTTATATTCAAGAACATTTTCTTATTGATTGATCTTAATAAAAATTTTTACTTTTTAAAGCTTTTGTGAATATGCCGTCATAGTTGTATACTCTAATACAATCAACCTTTTTAATTTGCCACTTCCCATATATTTCGAACCATAAGACACACCTGCTATAAGACGCACCCATTTTTTAGAGTAGAAACAAATGGATTTTTTTTTTTAGGTATTCAAATAAATTAAATCAAAGTAATGGATCGAATCAATGCAATACAAATTCAACCACTAGATGTCATTAGCAGCACTTCAAGGCCCACACGCCATCTTTCTCACACATTGGGAAGAGGGGGGCAGGGGGGAACAACATGATTGCAGTTCCCACACACAGGCAGAAATAGATGGAGAGATGCTGAAAGGCATCTCTTTCATATGTCTCTGATCAAGGCTCTGCTGATATAAACAATAAAGTTCAGATGGTAGATCCGGCCATGGCCAGACCTACCATCTAACAGCTCCTGCACTTAGCAGACGCGGAGAGCCACATTTAGATGCTGTACACTAGAATTTGAAGACCAACACTAGAATTTGAAGACCAGCGAGATCTCAGTAATATAGATCTGTGGAGAAGGAGGATGGGCTAGGGTATGTTAGTGTGATAAGGAGGGAAGGAGAAAAAGTGCCCTGTTTTAAAAATTCTTGTGTAAATTAAAATAAGTAAGCAATGACAGGAAAAATATTTGTACACTTGAAGGTTATCTTCAAGGTGTTTTTGGTAATGAAGCATGCTTTCAATTGATTCTTTAACATACTCTACTTGCATCATTCCTTGGGCATTCATTTATTTGTTTTTTAATTTATAAGTTTAGCTCCTCCCTTTTATGGACTGTAGCAATTATTACAGGTCTGCTATTAAATTTGCCATTAATTTATGAGGTACTAAAATGAGGTGGGGGCAGCCTACATTTGCCAAAATGTGCCGATATACACTGCTCTCCTTCATAAGTTCTCTCCTTAAGTGATGTGAGGTTAAGTAATGTTATTGGAGTTCCATTGTATGAGTGCTAAAGTTACATTATCTGTATGTCGGCTTGAGTTCTCGCATCTACAGAGCAGCTTTTCATTTTTTTTGTGTTCCTCATTTTCCTTTTTTTCATACACAATGCTTTTTCTTGGCAATCAAATAAAAGAGACGTATGATGCTCGGAGTTTATTAGAGAAAGAGTTACGCAAGCAATGTTATTTACAATCAAAGAGGTTGCCACAAAACATCTCTTGGTAATGGGCTTGTATTCAGATGCTCAGGCATTCATAGTTGCATTATAATAGTCAAAACAAGAGATGACATTCAAAAGCACTTTTGGTATTTATCACTCCTTATTGTAAAACATTAAATGGCTTAAGCATTTAAACAAACATACAACTGATTTTCATTGCACCATTGCATGCAAAAAATGAAATGGACCTCCCCTACCGGTTCTGACCTGAAACACTCTTGAATTTGAATTTCTTAGCATCCTAATAGCTTTAACAATTAAAAAAATTGACATGGGCATATGATGATTTAAACCATTTTTTTCTTACATGTAAGAAATAATTAACTATTAACTCAGGAAATGTAGTTACCTAATCCTTTCACTTGTATTCATTGTGATCATGAATAGCAAGTGATAACACTTGTGCAATGTATTAGTCTGGCTTCTTGAGGGGGAGATGGAATTCTACAACAGAAAAAAGCATGGCTTATTTTGTTTATGAATCAGTCATTTAGAAATGATTGATGAAGAAGTAGCTGGCAGTGTTTCTGAAGCTTCTTTGCTTGATTATTTTTTAATTATGTTGCTGGACTGTTTCTTTAAGTAATTGCAAAGCCATGAGATTGACAATTTATTATTTGCTATTATTGTAGTATTGATCTCTTTAATACCATTGTTTCAGTATGCCCTGTAGATGTAATTTAAAATTAAGTACATACCATGAGATTGATTACCCCCTGCTTGGAAACAGTGGGGTTTAGTAAATCGAACCCTGTGGTTGGCCAGATGATTTTAAATACCTTTAGTCTGTTAAATTCTACAATAAAGTGGTTAATGTCAGCCGTGCCCCTTCTTTTGCCTATTTACTATTGGCAATACAGCCTTATAAAAATACTTTATTTAGTTCTATACAATTTATGAAAAAATGGTGTAACAAAAAACACCAGTGTTAATTTGAAGGGTATTCCTTAACTTGTCCCATTTTTACTGACACTAAAATGTAATTTATACACAATACATATTATATTTTTACACAATAAAATTAAAGTTTGACTTACTTCTGAACTGGAATGATGGTGGCAAAGGGCTCCATGATCCTAAAATAATATATTACCTGCTGTTCTCTGAAAATTGTATGAGGGATTTCATCTTTATTCGCCAGGCTTCTAGAGGTTAACTCCGGGTGCAATATCGTGCTTGGCCACTGGGGGCTTTCTATGGTTTTCTTTGGGAATTTTTCTCAGTGTACTTAAATGGAGAGCTGAGATGACAGAATTACCAAGCAATCCCATCGCTCTTGTGATGTGCCCCCTCACCAGGAAGTGAAGGAGGGCTGCGGGGGGTCTTCTTAAATCACTCCTTACAGGTAAGTATTTTTTTGTTTTTTTGCATTACTCTCTATTATCGGCACTTCTAAGTGTCATAAATGAAAATATCAATTTCTGGTGGAAGGCCCGCTTTAATTTGCGAAACAAGTGTTATTTGCAAAAACAAAATTTAAATTTTAATCTGAATGTTACATAAATACCCTCAAAAGAATTAAAAAAGTATCATTTTAATTACATCTGATTTTCTATAACTGGCAACACTACTTCAGCTGACTTTTATTTGCAGATCAAAGGTCTTCCCGGATTTACTATTAATGAACTAGGTTAATTATAATGTTTTAAATTAAGGTTGCTGCACCATAACACTTATTGACACTGTAGACATTGTTCTGGCAGTGTAAATTTACCCAAGAGTTACAAATGCTATCTATGATGTTTAACATTAACTATTAGATAAACTGAATATAAGTATAAAAATAATAGCAATAACCTTATCTTATGTGACATATATTTACTTATGTAGACCATTTGCTTAAGTAAGTAGATAATTATCAATATAAAATGATGTTTGTTGTAAATATATTATTATTACAGTATTATTATTAGTTATATCATATAATACAGACATAGAAAAACAATATTTGGAAAGCTTGTTACATATCTAACCTGATTCTGTCATTGTACTGTTATGTACCATTGGTTCACTGTTCCAATTTGATAAGACTAGTCACTATTTATAGACAGAATACATTCTGATAATTTTGCAGTGTTATGGAGTATTATGGACCAATCTGAGTTGGGAAAATCATTAAAACTGTATTTGTATAGTTTATTTACCACAAATATTTTAGCTTTTCAAAATAGTTATGAAAATTACTCTTGGACCTATTTATAGAAAACTCTTAACATTAGCTTTCTAGTGTGAAGCCATTGCTCACATAGTTTTTATTTGTTTCCTGGATTAGTAGACTAACTATTTCCTTGGTGATAATTGTTTTTCCCATAAGTGGATGCTATTCTATGTCAGATGCTTTTTTTTTCTCTATTCTAGATTTGCCCATACCACATAATAACAAGGTCACTGAGCCATTTCTATTTTCTTTAAAACAAATAACATATTGAATGTTGATATAGTGTAAGTAATTTTTTATAGTTGAATTCTCTATTCTATTCTATTTAATAAAGTAAAAAGAGCATTGTACTCACATATCATATGGGCCAGCAATATTTTTTTTTGCCATGTTTATTTTGGCTAAATTTTTCTTAGGGTTTGTTCACTAAAGCAGTGGTTTCCAACCTTTTTTTCCTTAAGGCCCCCTTGCAAAAAAAGATATTTGCCCATAAGTGACATGACAAGGCTTCTGTCCAACGTAACATTCCCCCTTCTTACTTGCATACATGCAATGACATTCCAACATCTCAAGTAAAGAATAGTAAAAAAAACACAAGATGGCATTGCCGCTTATTTAGATTTCACTAGACTAAGTACTGATACACTTTCAGTGCATTTTTTTCAGCCTGAGCTAGATTTGGCTTACAGAGAGAGAGAGAGAAGAGGAGCACAGAGCTGGGCATATGCTGCCCACTTACAATACCACTGTGATCTCTACCACCCTAGTGTGGACACTAGGGTAGGAACCATTGCTTTAAACCACTGTCCCCTAAGGTATCTGACCCTGAAGAACTATTCTAAGTGATAATGATAGTTTCAGTATACATAATATCTTAAATTCCATACTGACTTTTCCATGTCAAAGCCTGCAGATGTGAGATTATCCCTAAATCTCTACACATGTTATTACCTCCAAATCCATCCCTTTTTTTAAACTTTCCTTTCTTCTGTAGTCAACATCTGTCAAAACGTCCTGTTTTGACTGGGAATTTAATGTTTTTAGGGTTCTTTCACACACCCCGGCCATATTCAAATAATCCGGTAAATCTGTAACTGCTACTCAATTCACAGGTAATTTTCTGCCAGACTGTCACCCATTAATAAATCAGTTGCCCCAGCAGAGGTAGAGTTTTTGTTAGTTTTTTTCCTACTTCTGTGGTATTCACACAGTGTCCCCACCCTAACCTCGCACTGTCAGCTAATCCCAAAGCTGAAGCATGAAAATGGAATGTTGAAGAAGCTTCAGAAAGTAGAGTGTATTCATTCTTGGGGGAGTGTGTCTGTGTATGTAATGTGTGTGTGTGTGCAAGGCAAAAGAGGTAGCAGGGCATGCTGGATAGTAAAGTTCTTCTGCAACTGGCATAAGGAAATGCGTGCAGTTGTAGATTCTTAGCACAACAAGTTGGGATTTTGCCACTAAAGCTCTGGCAGCAGAATGCCATGGGACACTAGAAGACAATATGCATACTGGAGTCTGGAGTCCATCCGCACAATAAGATTTACAGGAAGCCTACTGTATCTGCCATGATTCCGCATGAACAATCAGAAAACATTGTGTCAACTTTGTGTTGCTATAATTGCGAACAAACAATGGAACAACATGATTCTTAATGTGACAACATTCTGTTCCTGTTTCCTAATCATTCTCATCCTCAGAAAGATACTTGAAAAGGGCTATGTCGCTCTCGTAATTATATCCTGTTTCCAAGTATTGTGGTGTTTCAAGACTCAGCTTCAGGAACCTGCCACTAAATGGCTTTTCCATGCTCTGCCTATACTCCCCTCTATAGTGTCAATTATTATGATTACTGATTATGCATTGATCATCCTCAATACTGTACTTCCTACTGTGTGTTCTGAGTCAAATTCCAAATACATGTGGTGCTTACCACCCTGTGTATGCTCATACAGTATATCTGGGCTTAGAGGCATGTTTCTGGATACCTTTAGGGTCCTTAATTACAATTCTGTGCAACATCTGCCCTTGGGCTGGAAATCACGTCAAAAGTCAAAACAAACATTTTGGTCTTATCTTGAGTTGGTCTTTCACTGTATATCTAATATTTTTTGATCTTTCACTGTATATCTAATATTTTTTTTATATTTAAAAATGTTGTGTACTTCAGTGCAGTCAAATCTACTGTAGGTACCTTTGTCCACTAAAGTTATCAGGTTAGTGACCTTACTTAGCTCTCTGCACACTTAATATAGTTTGGCAATCAACCTGCCTCCAGCCTGCTAAAAGGGCAGAGATGTTGCCCAAAACCTTTGAAAAAGGAATCAAGCGACATCTGAACTATGTGTTTCAGTGAACAAAATAATGAAAACAGGGTCAGTATGACTACCCATCAACGAACACTTGAAAATTGAGAGTCAGTAGGTAAAAATAACGTAAGACTTCCTTTAAGAAATTTAAATCCACAGATTAAAACCCCTGCAGTTAACATTTTATTGCTTTTTTAAATGGTTTACTCAATCAACATTTCACAAGAAAATCTAATATTTTAGATGTTAGATAATAAGTGGTTTATTTCTTGATTATGCATTGAATTAAGGATGGGAGGAAGCTATTTGATCCATAAATGACTGACCCACACAGGCACACAATGTCTACTATATCACCACTATAAGCTTTAGAGTTATAAGTTTCTGTTGCTATACCATTATCTTAAAATGCTTAGTGTCATCAGCATATAGTTTAGGGGTGCTCATTGCTTAATCGCATCTGATTTATTAACACAAGCCTGTATAAACACTATATAACTGAAAGCTACTGTATTTTTCGCCTTATAAGATGCACACCCCCCCCCCCCAAAAAAAAATTAGGAAGGGTGAAATGGGTCTTATATGCCAAATACACAAACACACAGGGGTGGGGAAGCTCTTAGAAGGAAGATCTGCCCACAGAGTCTTCCTTCTGATTCCCCCCCTAATCTTGGGCAATAGCTGGTAGCTCTGTGTCTATGTAGAGCTCTACCTCGTATGGCAGATCACCTCCTTTAACTCCCACACTGCCACTGACAGACACACGGAGCTCTTTCTGGCTGTAGCCAGAGCTATCATACTTATGGGGGGGCCAGAAAGTTTATTTCATAGTTATAGTGACTGTTGATTACCATTGAACAAAAAGAACATATTCTACCTGAAACTGGGGCATTAGTCTTCCTGTCGGGCATAGGGTTTAGGGCTTTTCAGGTACTTCTGCACTCATATTTCACTTATAATTAAAAAAAATATATTTATTAATCATATAGGACTTCAATACAGTAAAACATTATCATGGGTCAGAGCCATCAAGGTTGCAAACCTCTGGATATTCACACAATAGGCATATATATATAAACCATATTCACACAGTAGGCATAGTTTTCCCCGATTTCACCTCTGACATGTTTCGCCCTCACGGGCTTCTTCAGGGAGGGAAGCTATACTAGCCGATGGTGAAGAGGCTCGCTGTCGACTACACCAGAGAGACCAGAATCAGCACGCTAGACGTGACAATGAACAGGATTTGGCTGGGTAGTTCCACCTCAGACCATGTAGAAAATCTATCCCTTCAGATAATACGGGGATCAAAGGGGCCCCGTGTGGGTATTCCTGGATGGCGTTTAACCAGCATAAAGGAATGAAAAACAGATGATATCAAAGGTCCATGCAGGACACCTAACATTGGTTCCGTCTCCAAGCAATTGTATTATTGTTAACTGACCACAATTGTATTCTTCCATTTTCTCTTACCACCAATGTTAATTTATATATTAGTTGGTCAAAAATATTATTATTCATTGCTTGCCATCAGTCTTTGTTAATTACCAATGTAATAATAATTTTTCATCACAGACAATTACCTTTGTCAACTGCTGCCACTGACCACCAATCTAGTTACTGAATGTAACTGACCACTTGATCAGCATTAAGCATGCTGATCAAGTGGTCAGTTACAATATTCATTTATGTCAGCAATGCAAATACAGCAATAAATGTCACTGAACCCTGATCACCAATTGAATCAATGGACTCTAATAACAGTTTACTATAGATATAATTATTTATATATACTGAAAACTAATGCAGTTATTACTTTGACAAATGATCATCAGTGTAATTAAGGGTTTACAAAATTACTGCCATTATTTATGTCTATTAACTGACAATGAGATTAATAAATAGCACATACCTGCTAAAATAATTTCAATGAGTGAGTGGCACTTAATTCTGACCACCATTGTCATTATTTAACTTCAGCAATACGTGCTTAATTTTCCCTGAAAACGCCTTCATATGTAAAATGTCTCGCACACAACACAGCTTCTTCTCTGTCAAACACCAACTAATGGATAGAATAATGACTGCTTCAACTGGGAGATATTTGCATGTCAGGATAACCAGTAAAAAATGTGAGGTTTTCCTTTGTGAATAAATCTTTCTAGCCTTCACATGATGAAATATGAAGTAAATCTTTCAAATGAAGATTGATTTGAGACACTTACTATTTTTTTAATTTTTGGGGAATTGAAATATTCTCCCAAGACTGAAATAATGAATATAAAAAACAACTAATGTGATAAAGGTAAGAGAAAACACACCTTGAAGTATCTTTTTTATTATTTAAATACATTTGGTAAAGGGAAATGACTTGTTTTGGAAGAACATTTACATGTCGTAGAGCAAAGATAGCAGCTGTAGAAAGGGTAATGGACTGAAAATTCATTATTTCTAAATAATTAGACAATGCCACCTGACGTTAAATCACCTAAAATGCTTTTTCTAAATGTATTTTCAAACTATTTTAACTATTTTAATGCCTATCTATAGTCAAAGTTTTCTTTTTGTGAGTTTTTTTTTCTTTATTTTAATTTTGGAATAACAAGGAAAGGCTAGAACTTCTGTCAGGTATTATAGCTTTCTGAATCTTTGGAAGATTTACCACTGTTATCTGTCTTGAGTACAACTTTTAGCAACCACAGCAATGAATAGAGATGTCGCCTTTTTTCGACCAATTTGATGATTTCGATTTAACTGCAAAGCCCCTGAATGGTATCATCACCAAACTTTCTGGATATGTAGAGAAGGGTTGGGGGTACACTACAAAAAAAAGTATGACTCTAACACAAATAGTTTTTGCACAAATTAAGTTCAAATCAAGTAAAAATTCTACTTTGATTTTAAACTTAATTTATGCAAAAGCTACATGTGGTAGAGCAAAACTTTTTTTTTCAAATGTTCCCACACCCCTTCTCTACATCTACATACAGCAATGTTGGCGATGATAGCACTTTTAAAGGCTTTGCAATCAGCTCACAAAGTCAGCTAGTCAAAAAATTCGATCATCTCTAGCAATGAATAGCTGACAAGGATAAACATTCCCTAACTTGCTATGTGTTTCTGTCACGGAGCAGCAGGTGTGGACCCACTGTGCCACATGTCCTACCTCCTCTAAGCGCATTGTCTAAGTAAACCCACTCGTTCTTCACAATACCCCTGATGGTGGGGATAGACTTTCCAGAGGGGATCACCAGGTCGCTACCTCTTGAGTAGTGATGGCCGAACTGCCCGCAAGGCGGACAGTTCGGCCGCGAACAAGCATGTTCGCCATCCTTCCCGCTGGCGGACAGTACGGGTGTTCGACCCGCCCTGTCCGCTGGCGTGAAGGAGCCCTCTATTCTTCCTCCGGTGGGATCATACGCAGCGAGATCCCGCCGCAGGAAGAATGTTTCCACTGAAGACCGGGTAGAGAACCCGGTCTTTCAGTGGAAAGCCGGCTCGCACACCCGGATGTGACGTCAGTGACGTCACATCCGGTAAGCACACCAGGAACTATGCGTTCCAGGTGCCGGATGTGACGTCACTGACGTCACATCCGGGTTTTCAGATTCTAATTCCCCGCCTAGCAGCGGGAAATTTTAAATCTGTCCGCGAACGAGCGGACGGCGAGCTTTTTTAAAAGTCCGCTCCGCCCGTCCGCGGACGAACATGGCCGAGGTTCGGCCATCACTACTCTTGAGGGAATGTAGGAACACAGGGCAGCTGGTCCAGGGGACAGCAGGGAAGGCTCCAGGGACACAGGTATCGTCAGCCAGACAGTGTGACAGAGCAGGCAGTGCAGGTACAGATCAGGTAGCAGGAGAGTGCAGCAGGCAGATAAGGGTTAACAGGAATCAGTCTCAGAGCACAGGCAGGAGTCTATATCACAGGCGCAGCAAAGGCAGTCAGTGCTTAGCATAACAAAGAGACCTTAATACTGAGACAAGGCTGAAAGAGCAGGGTTCCTTATATAGCCGCAGGAGGTCCACTATTGGTCAGCCAGGTCACATGACGAATACCTTAATTCCCAGGAAATGGCACATGCTAGAGTTTAAGGAAGTATGTAGAAGTATCAGAATCACTGAATTGCTGAACAGGGCGCCTAGATCTGCAACGGTAAGTAGGCAGGCGACGGCAGCGTACGGCAGCTGCCGTTACAGTTTCCTTCACTGCCTGTTAAGTTAAAAAAGTGTGCCCTTGCTAATTAGTTAAAGGTAAATCTATTTTATGACTTCTTGTATATGGATTTAATCCTTCACCAACCTTTTAAAAATATGGAGGCATATATAAATATATACTACGGTATGCAAATGTTTTAGGCAGGTGTGAAAAAAGCTGTAAGCAAAGAGTCCTTTCAATTATTTATTTATCTATTTATCAACAAAATGCAAGGAATTAGCAAAAGAGAACTCTAAATCAAAACAATATTTGATGTGACCACTTTCTGGTCACACCAAATACTGCCAAACCAGCATCAATTCTTCTAGGTACACAGGAACTCTGCTGGTAGGTTGTTCCAAATATCTTGGGAAATCCTATGTCTTCATGTAATCCCAGACACATTTGCTAGAGCTATACTTTTTTATGGTGTTCCCATAATTAGTTCCCAAGTTTGGTAATGACACATGTTCAGGGACTTTGCAATTAATTCACTTAAGTGTGTGGGGGTCTTAAAGGTGGAAAAAGTTCTGAAATGATTTATCTGTCTCATTTTTGTACAGCACAAGAACCTAACATTTTACCAGGAGTGTGTAGACCTTTTGTATGCACTGTATACTTGAGTCATTTATTTGTCCCAGAATCTTTTTAAAAAAATGAGGTACCTTAACTATTTGTGTTGGCTTATATTCAAGTTTATACAGTACAACTGTAAGCATCTATCATTTGCTAGTTCAAATAGTTCACCTTTAATCTCATTTGAATGAAGCAGGCTGACAGAGCAGGAAAACAAGGACATGCTTTTCTATATCATCCCACGAAATTGAAGTGGAGGAGGTGCTGGCAAGGAAACAGAAATAACATGTATCTTGTCTCCTTTTTATGGAAACTGAACAGCACTATATACAATTATGGCTGTAAGAAGAAGAGTCAATATTATCATGTGTAAAGAAACATGTCAGCTCAGAAGTCTGTTATGTAATAATTTAAAGCCTTCTCTTGCTGGTGGGGGCTCATGAGTCTTATAGTATACAACAAAGTGTTTATCCTAGCTGTGCTTTGAATACACTACAATAATTAGGGGTGTTCCTAAGAGGGAATCTGCCCTGTAATATGAAGGCTTCTACTTTTTATTTCTTTCTAATCACACTATTGACGTTTCCAGGAGTTTAATGCAAGCCCCCAAAACATTGTATTGCCAACAAAACTACTAATGACGCTACGGGCACCTGTGGCAGCATAAATCAAACATGTTCAATGTGAAAAAAAAACATGAAAAAGCATATTGTTTTCAGAGTTAAAGTACTGATAGATCATTTGCATCAGATTTCCCATCATCATGAATAATATTATGCTCAAATATTGGAATGGCAGATATTTTTCGCAAATATCGTAAAATCAAGAATTCACGAATATCTTGAATATGACCGCGGATATTCACAATTTCTAATATTCTTCTTTTTTTTTAATTAGACCACGCATATGGCCATGCATCGCAACAATAATAATCACAACACAATAGTTAATATCGCATGACCATTTATTTTGAAGATAATTGCAATGCATGGCCATATGCACAATTTTCATATTTACAAATATCACATCAAATTTTAGTCAAATTATTCGCCAAAGATCTCAAATTTGAATACTGCCTATGCCGCTCACCACTAATCATAAATTTGGATAGTTTTTCTCACAAGACGGAAATACTTTATATACTGTAGGGGGGGAAAACAATGTCAATTGCTTTATGGGATGCCTTGCAGCTCATATCACACCAAGTCACATTGAACCTTGATGCCCAGAAAGGTCATAATCAATATCAGGGCATATAAGTAGACGTAAATCTGTGCCAACATCACCCAAGAAACAAAAACATAATTGTGTAGCTATGTTTGGCCTAAACATAGCTATGCAGGTGATAGGTACAGTTGCCATTTTCCCCTAATTTCAGTGTCCCCCAAAAAGAATGTGCGTGTTTGCGCAGAAGAGGTGGCTAATGAGTTAACCAATCAAATGGTGCATTCATCAATAATGATCAGTTGAGTACGTGATAGAATTTTTTTTTACTTTAAGAACATAAATGAATGAATAAAGTATCAAGTATGTCCTGTTTATCTATTTTAAGTAAAAGTACATTTCTCTGTTGTGTGTACTTAAATTTGTGTTAGTAGATTGTTCTATTAAATTTTAACCCCCTCTAGAAACACATAAAGGGATCTTTCTTTTGAGAACCATCTGCTTTGAACATCTAAAAGGCTCTCTGCCATATGTTTTTTTTTCAACTTATATATAAAAAAAAACCACATATTTGACTCCCAATAGGAGAATGTTTAAAGAACTTGTGTTTAAACATTAAAATAGACAGTGCCAAT
Organism: Ptychadena robeensis; assembly: GCA_036250615.1. Lineage (NCBI taxonomy): Eukaryota > Metazoa > Chordata > Amphibia > Anura > Ptychadenidae > Ptychadena > Ptychadena robeensis. The sequence goes on along the minus strand of CM070035.1, from coordinate 78,825,714 downwards.
TGACTGGGGAAAACAATTTTAGACGGTGCCTTTTTTTCAAAATTTTTAAAGGTTGCACTTTAGCAATTAACCTTTAAATCTCTTTGCAGCTAATATACCTCCTAATGAGTCAGAGCCAGAGTTCTCAATCAGTAAGCTTACAGTTAGCTTAAAGCAGACCTCAACTCAAAAATTTATATTCACCATTATATATGCCGTATTTTTCGGACTATAAGACGCACCCCCCCCCCCGAAAATCGGTGCCCTCTCGGCCGTGGGTGGTCGTGCCTTAGCTTCCCGCCAGCTCTCCCGGCAAGGAGATTAGCCAGGGAGCTGTCAGATGAAAGATATGGCTGGTGTCTGGATCTCCCATCTGAACTGTATAATTGCATATGCCAACAGAGCCCAAAGCCCTACTGAATTTCCATCTATCCCTCTCTCCATGTCCGTGGAAACTGCAATCACTCTGAGGCTCCCACGGACACAGGAACAGCAAGATCAGCAGAGGTAGAGCAGGGGAGACACTCTGCAGCTGTTTGCCCCCCTTCTCTCAGTCAGTGAGGAAGATAACGTTGTGCTGTGAGTGTACTGCTGCTAGTGACATCTACTGGCTGATATGAATATTGTATTAATTTAATCCATTGCATTAACCCAATTGATGTGAAAATATACTAAATATTTATTTTCTGGTTTTCTGCTCTAAAAACTGGGTGCTTCTAGTGGTCCTATATTTCTAAAAATATGGTTAATACTTACTTTGCATTGGACTGTCCCTCTCCCAGTTGCAATAGTGTCACTCCATGGATAAACGCAGTCATTTTGTGTTTGGCAATGTAAATCTAACTGCCCTTTTTTTTTGAGGGCCTAGGGTGGTGGGATTTACAAATTTGTTTTACTAATAACTGGGTGTCTTTTCCCACCCCAGTGTACACAAAATCAAAATTAAGGTTATATGACCAGACCAGAGTGAACAGTGCATTTTAAACAATGGGTAAGGGTCCATGGCTGACAAGAACAGGCTGTGGCTAAAAAAAAAACAAAATCTGCCTCTGGGGTGTATTAAGCTGATCTTAATGCCTAATTGTCCTTTAAACTAAAATGCCTCTCTAAATAATAGTATAGAAATTTCTGGAACTTGAAATATAAACCCACATGTTCACTTTTTTACAGTACAATCATGTCATCCTTTATCTTTAAATCTCTAGAGGTTTAAATAATCTGATGTCATCTATCGTAGTGAGCGTAGTTCAACTTTGTGTGTTAATTGAAAAGCCACTGAACATAGTATAATTGCTAATCGTTCTGGAGATGTAGAGAAGGGTTGAGGGTATACTACAACTGCTCTGACACAAATCGTTTTTGCATAAATTAAGTTAAAAGTCAAGTCAAAACTTCAACATCATAGCGCACAGCTGGTCAATCCGAGAAGAAGCCACGCACCCTTTGTGTCCCTATCCAAAGAAATAAGAGATTGACTATAGAAAAATGGACATGTCCATTCTTTGGCAGATCGATCATTTGAGCGCCCAGGATCAGTCGCTCCAGGTGAATGGCTTCGTTCCGCAGCCAAATTTTGTCTGTTCGATTGGGACGAGCGGGGTCAGCTTTAAATGACCAAAGTCAGCATATGTACAATGTTGATTGTAAAGATAGCTTATATAGTTTATACTGGCTTAACTCTTAATCTAACATTCCATACTATTTCATTTATCACATACATAGTATTTTTTGCATGACTCTGTTGCATGTTAGACTATCACCCAGTAAAATATAAGTTATGGTTTTCCATGGTTAAAACTTTTTCAGTTAGAAGGCAAAGCAGCAGAAAAGTGTTTTATTTTCAAAGAAACAGATTAGCATTGCCTGCTGTTTGGCAATTAGCACAAAGCGTCCATTTCAAAGTCTGCTTTTCAGAAGGATTGGAAAGAAAGCAGTGCTGCTAATATTTTAAGGAAGATATCTAGATAACATTGATCACAAATCTGAAACCCTTTTGGATACAATAGACTTAAAGCACATGAAATATCCAGATAAATGTTATCTAAAAAGCTTGTCATGTTCCTACTCTACGTTTATAGTAAGAAAGGGTAATTGAAATAGATAGTAGAAGTATTAAAATTGAAAGTAAAGCGGGTAATATTTCAATTTGGTTCAAGTTTTTGCAGCATTCTGCCCTATTATCGGCACTACTGGTGCAGATCAGTAGAAGGACACACAATAGGTATGCTTATTGATGATTCCTGTCAATATCTGGGTTAAATTCTGACATATTTCCATTGCATGTAACTTTAGATTAGTAGAAAGCAGCAAACAAATTAAACAGGAGAATGCGTTTTGTGCAGGGAAATAAATGACACATATATTTTCTAATAGTGTGTAATAAGGCAAGTGGTCAAATGTTACTTATTGCAAAAAGGACACGAGGCTCACAACTTAGCTCAACAAAGTAATCCACACAGCTGAAGACAGATGGCCTTGTAGGAGAACAGCTCCTGCTAAGCCTGTGCTGTACCTTATTTACTTTGAGTATTTTATTGTTCACTAATCACTAATTTTATTGTGTATACTGCCACTTAAAGAATTTATGAATATTTGAATATAGTGCAATATCTTTGTAATCGAGAATATTCAAGATTTTTTTTACATCAGTACATAACTACCATGAATTGTGTTTGCAATATGCACATGTACTACTGCTGATTTGCACAATGATGGTAATAATGACTGGAGATTTGAATTTCCAATTTACCAATTTATTGTGAATATTAGGCAGAACATTTTTCATATTTTGGGAATACGAATATTGCCTATGCTGCTCATCACAACTGCACACATAAACGCTATAAACGTAATCACTCACTCCTCATACTAACCAATTTTTACTCTGTCACCTTGCCCAGCTCCATACACTTACTGAGCGCCCTTACGGCCACTGACATCACTTCAACTGTGTAACTGCTGCTGACATAACTATTGCACAACTATTTATCACTTTTTCTTAGCTAAGGTTGCTTATTGCCTGGTCAATTTAAATAGCGAGGGTTGCAAAAAACTGGCTTGTTTATTTGTGTATGTGGGGCTTTGCAATTTTGGAAACACAACAAGTATTGCTATATTACAGTTTTATATGACTACAATAGTATACAAAGTAAGATAAAGGCAGAGCTTTTATACATTTTCTACTCTTATTAGAATACATGGGTCTAGTTTTTATAAAGTATTCTTGGCCCACTTGAATAGCATTGTTTCAAAAGAGCACATTGAACATAATTGTATTGTACCAGCATAATTTTAACGGAACTTGGTCCACCTTTTGTGGGTTCTGGTGGCTCATGGAGCTCTTTTACATTATGCAACCAGAATTGCATTGTGATTGTCAACCCATAAAATAATAGAGCCAATAAGAAAAAACAAAAAATCTCCCTAGTAGAAAAGCCGAACCAGGACACACGTGCAGACAGCACCGGTGTGGTTTATGAATACATATATGTATTAAATGTATCCCTTGTTATGTATATATAATTTTGTGATTGAATCTCTTTGCTTTGTATGTTTGCAAATGTACACCCATGACTGCCATTTGGGTGCCCTTGTAATACATTTTCGATTTTAACTGATTTACTGACCTATGCATCGATTGTTAAGCCGTTAAAGTCCCCCCGCCCTGGTAATTTTCTACTAGGGAGATTTTTTGTTTTTTCTTATTGGCATTATATTTTGGGATGTTGGCTTCTCTAATGTGAGAGAGTATCTCTTTTTCACCATCAAATAATAGAGGTAGAGTCGGGTGTCAGTTGACTGTGGGTTACATTATGATAAAATGCTCTTAAAATTCTGTGGTTCTGGCACTTTAAATGTGAAACTGCACACCCTGTGTGTTCTAATGAATGATGAAGCACAGCCTGAAAGAGCATTTAAATGACTCTTCCCATCTAAAAAGCTCACTTGTCGATGCTCTTCAGTGCCGTGGAGCCTACACAGGTCTCTACATAGGAATAAATGTGATAACCTGTGCAGCAGAAGCTAGACATGGTAGTAGTAGTATTGTACATTACATGTTAGTGTTGCTGGCGTAGCTCAAGCATAAACAGTAATAGATCCAAAAAGTCAACCTAAAATATAAGCTTCTAGTTTGTTTGATGTTGAAAGTATTTAGTTACTTTTTACCAAATACTATTCTACTGTAATATGTGAACCTCCAGTCTTAAAAATAAAGCCGGTATTATAGGATCAGTAGAGAACATCATGTTTTATTCCTTAGACTCTTTTTGTAATTCAGTAAATATTTAATGCATTAAGAGCTATTGTTTCCGCACTGGAAATAAGTAGAAAGCGCTAAATGTTTGCAGTTAGTCATGCATTTTTTAATGCTTAATAAAACTATTTATAATTTGGGATATAATTTAATTACATAAGAAGGAAAAGACAATCTTTCAATAGTGTGTCCAAGAAAAGACTGCCATAATAAACCAACTCTTTCAAATGTTGGCTGATCCTCTGAGCTAAATGAGAGTATTTCATGCAATTAAACTTTTTAATTAACCATTTGGCAGAATTAAAAAGAAAATCTAAGAAGTATACTTGCTGTTCCTAATAACAACAAATCAACAAAAAATATTGTATGTTCTTGCCAGCTGTGCCACTTTGATAAACACAAATGTTTTTCTTTTCCATCCATCCTGATATAAAAGCATATTTCTTTGTAATATCCCTGCTATTGTGTTGCTGCTGTTTGAACATTTTGCAAGTTTTCTTATATTTCAGAAATCAAAGTCCTGTAAAAACAGTTAATACATATGTTTGCTTATCATTTTTAATGCATTTATTAAGTTGTTTTGTGATCTCAGGGGATTATATAACTTGAGGCAAATAATTACTGTTTGTATTCACTTAGTTAATAAGAACAATGATAATTTAGAGTCCATCTTCAACAGTTCAATTTAAATATAATTTGTTCAACAATTAAAAATGGTAGGAAAAATTATTTGTCTAACGTCGTTATATTTTTATTGGTTTATTGTGCATTGGCTTGTTTTCTGTATACAAGTTTAAACAACATTACTTAATTACTATTCATAATCTACAACCTAAGGATTGAGTTGGGGGTCAAATGAAAGAAGAAACACCAAGCTGGCTATGGTAAAGGCCACATTGTCCATTTTATGTTTTGATTTTTTGCATTGTATCAATAAAGATACCCAGAGCCAACATGTGTTATCACAGGTCCAGCTTACCTTACTACATGTTCTTGTTGTATGTTCATATATTACTTAAACTTAACGAGATTGCAATTATAGTAATAGTATAGTAATATTTGAAGGTTAGTGTAGTGGTAATCATTTTGGGGAGACCTAATCCATTTGCTTGACCAAAATAGCCATGGCTATGTACTTGAAATTGGCAGTAACCATGGGCACAACCAGTGGATGTCAACGGATGATCAAATATAATATCAGAGTGTTGTGGAAGGGTTTTTTTTCCGGAAGACCCTAGTATATTGCCATTGCTTCTGTTACCATTGGGGCTGCACTGAGGCTTCCTACTTCAAGGCTGTGTTCTGACTCATCCTAGAAGCTTGAAGCCTAACTGCATCTCCAAAATACAACTGAACGCATCTGATGACAAAAGAAAAATAGTCAAACAAGCTTATATTTCAAGTCTAGCGTTTGGATTGATTATGTATTCCTGTTCCAATAATGTGTAAAGGCATATTTTTGGTAAAACCAGTAAATATTTTTTGTATTGTGATTGTTCTAAAAGTATTCTCTATTTTAACTTTTTCTTATATTTCATCAGTGATCACTATCCTGCAATATGCAATAACTATTCTTTTTCTTTCCAATGCTAAAAAGTGCCCTCCCTGAGTTTTTGACTATTGTTCCAAAAAACATTTGTGAGGGCAGGTATTGATGTTGGAGAAGAAGGCCTTGCTCACATTCTCCACTCCTATTCATCTCAAAGACTCTTTCAGGTTCAAGTTGTGCTCTTTGTAGGTAAGTCTAAATCATCTACACCTTGCTTGGCATACTGTAAACAGTCATATTGGAACAGGAAGGGGCTGTTCTCAAGCTGTTCGCACAAAGCTGGGTCATAAAATTGTTTAGAATGTCTAAGCAACCTGAAGCATTTAGCGTTAATCTCATGAAAAAAGCCCAACCCAAACCCTGAAAAACAACCCACGCGATAATCTATCCTCCACAAAAGTTTACACTTGCACTATGCATTTTCTCTTTGTATATGCCAAATCAAGATTCATCCATCAAATCAGTGGCAGATTGTGAAGCCTAATTTGTCACATCAGATTATACTTCTTCAATGCTTGGAAGTCCAGTGGTGGCATGCTTTATAGCACTGCATCCTATGTTTTGTGTTGTAAGGGTGCTGATGTTGGTCTTGGATACAGCTACTCATCCATGGAAACCCATTTCACGAGCTGCTGTTATTTGCTTCCAATTTGTTAAAATAGTATTAACAGTTGACCTTGAAATATTAAAAAACAAGGAAATTTCAAGATTTGAACAAGTGGCATTTTCTCATGGTACCAAGCTAGCATTCACTTAGCTTGTAAAAGCAAACCATTCTTTTCAAGCATGTGTGGAAGCCATCTGCATGAGTTTATAAATCTGGCACCATGGGTGTGAAAACACAAGTTCAAAGATTTGGAAGAGTGTCCCAATACTTTTGTCAACATAATGTGAAAAAGTGGGAGATATTGCTATTACTTTTTCATGCTAGTATCCACAGCAATATCTGTCCTGATTGGTATGACAAGGCGGAATATTACCAAGTTTCATCGCAAGTCTCTGAATGCCCTCTGTTGCCTTCCCTCCCTCATCCCATTGTCCTGTTGATTTCCGCCCAGGAAGGGTCCGGATCTTGGCTATGGGAAGTGATGTAATGGCCATGTGGCTTGCTATCAGCCCAGCAAGGGGTGGGATAAGGATTCTCCCCCACTTTCTGTGATGTCAGCCTAAATTTCCATGTGGTTGCTGAATATACACTGTTACATTATGTATGTATTTATTATAATGTGGAATAATGACCTCTGGTTCTCTAGCTTGTAAGTTTTGTATATATTAATGCTTAGATAGTATTACGAAAGGAACTTAGCTTAATGTTCTTAATATGGTTCCTAGTACCTTTCTCCTGAAGCTCCCATCTAAAAAGCATATAGGCTAGTATTAAAATAACAGGGGGCTGCATTCCTTCACCTTTCATGTATAACATTAAAAAAACAAAAAAACAAAACAGCACCAGACTTTGTGATAACTTCCTTTTTCAATGACTTCAATTAGCCAATAAGGGGATCACCTGGACTCCAAACTCTCTGTATTCGTTGTTGTCATTTAAAAGTTTGTGTTTGTTGCCAGTTAAAGCACATTGCTTAATATATTGCCATCCCCTTTTTAACAGGTTTTTAAGTATTTTTGTACTTTCAAATAAGTGCTGATGTCTTGAAATCAGTCCCATTTTCTCATTTAGTGAACCTTGGGTGTTAGGCCTAGTAAGGGACATTTTGTTATGTGAGAATGTCTACATATGATATGAATGTCTGATATGTTTGGGCAGCATTGTCTTCTTTATAAATATTGAACCGCTCATTGTACTTTTAAAGAAGTAATTTTAAACCGAATGCATGAGCTTAAAACAGGTAGGCTCCTTTGGCTGTGTTTATCTACAATTTTTAATTACAAAATATAATCCGCAATATTACGCAATACTAGAGATAGGTCCACTTCAAGTCCCTCTGCTTACCTCTGTTGTATACCTATTCTTTTATCGACTTGTAGAGAAGCCATGTGCAGCTATTGGCACAGTTGTCCAGTGGGTTCTGGAAGGTAGACTTAGTCTCCTAGCAAATGCAATCATAATAACTATCAATAATAACCCCACCTTTACTGGTATCAGTGGGTGCATTGAAAAATTTTATATAAGTGGGCACATTAATAAGCCTTCTCTGGTTAAATATTAACTTCTCTCTTTCACTGATGTCAATAGTGAAGGGGTACAACACAAATTTACCCACCACAGCATGGTATCAGCGAGTACAACACAAATCAGCTTTTCAGTTATATCAGTGGGTAAAATACTAACAATAGGTAAAAGTAGTAGCAGTAATAAAAAGCAGAAGCAGTAATAATTGTTTTCTTTCACATTGCTTCAATACACTGTGATTTGCGGGTATCCATCTGGCTTTTGCTGCAGCATTTTAGCCTCATTGCAACACATTTACTATTTCCTTGCTATTGTTTTGCTGTCGTCCTTGTATCATTGTCTTGTTGCATGACCTAATTTGAGCCAAGCTCTAGCTATTGCATAAACAACCTTACTTTTGATTTGAGAATACTTTGATATAAGCAGAAGTTCATTGTTCACTCAATGACTGCAAGGAGGGTGGAGCATGTGACTACAAGGAGAGCGGAGCATGTGACTACAAGGAGAGCAGAGCATGTGACTGCAAATCAAACACAAACCATCTTCCACTACTCAGCGACACATAACCATAGTACGCTCTGTACTGTGTTTGTTTTTTGTGGTGTGGTGCTTGGCATTATAGCCACAGAAGTTATGCCATGTTCAAGAGAGATCTCTCTCCCTTTTTTCTAACCGAATTGTCATGAACTCTTACATTTTACACGCTAACTGAGGCCTTTAGAGTCTAAAAGGTAGGTTTATGAATTTTTGCAATTTCTCTTAACATTATACTGTTTGACTAACTGGACATGATATAAATATATAAACTTTTATAGTTGTTATTCTGAAGAATAATAATTTAAAGCAGAATAAGATCATAACTGTGTTTCTTTCTCTTACAGGTATTAAAATGATTTCTTGAATCCTTGCATTTGCACTGAATACTTTCCTGTAATGGCTACTTTTTAAGTATATTTAAGACTTTGCAAATTAACATAAAACATACATATTTCTTTTGCTATAATGATTTTCTATGAACAGGGTCTGTTATTGTCAACTATTTATGTCTTAGAGTATCAAAGTATGACAGCTGTGACTCGGAAAAATTTGGTAATTATATACATGCAACAGAAGTTTATTTTAACCAATATACTAAGATATAATTATTTCGTTACCTGATTGCACTGGTGTTAAATTACTCTCTGTAATTATACTTTTTTTTCTTTTCCAGGTTTAGATTCTACAGGTTTCATTCTCTAATATGCTTAACTGACCGGAGGACTTATTGCCCTCCGACCTCGGAGATGTTACTTCTGGTTGTCCAGAACTGTGATTTTTGTTACAAAGATGCCTTCTTGCTTACAAATTCATAACAGAATATAGAATAATTTACGTGAACAAGCAGTAAATATGTGTATGGGTTTTCTTCTACCTGATTTTATATTTCACTTGAATACCTTATTATCATGCAAGACGTGTTTTATGAAACCTACACACCATCTGCAGTTGGCTTAGTCCATTTAAACAGATTGTGCTTTAAAAAAAATAAAGAGTTATTTGTATAAAACCAAATAACTTGCCTGTAAGATGCATTTAAAAAACTAAAGAGGTCAACTTTGCAGGCACTTAAGCTGTTCTTTTATAAACTTGTTCCATGAATTTGACTATAGAATGGCATATTATTATAAACTCACATTAGCTTACATTTGCATGCACGTTGCAGAAAGAACGTAACATGATAAATGAATAATAAATGCAATTTAATATATCCAAAAGTGTAGTGTTGTATATTTCAAAACAGATTTTTTTTATGTATTTTTTCTGGTTTGCAATATTTTTTATAGAAACATAATACATTTTTAGCGTTCTTTTGTTGTTGACTAGCATGTCCTGCTATGTGGTCCTGTTTCACCACTGGTAGATAATTATAGTCTTTTAGTAAGATGTTGGAATCCAATATTTGGTGAGAACATTTTCACCACTGCTAAAATAATTTGATTCATATACAAGCATTCTGATTTGTATTACAATTTTCAACTATTTACAGCTTAAGGTCTTACCAACTGAAAAGTGGATTCTGGCAGATCTCCTAGTTCAGCACAATGTGTGCTTCATAAACAGCAAACCACAGAACCACTGATCAAATTGATTATGTGCTTCTACATCTTACAGTAGAACTTTTCTGGTTCACAATTTTTATTGGAATTTAAATAACAAAGATAAACGGCTGGGTATGACCCACATGTAAACAAATAATACATACATTTGAAGTAATCATCAGTTTCAGTGCACATAAACAATGGTCAGGTATACATTTCAGCATATTCATTCTGGTTGAGAAAGGAGGCGAATAGTGTCGGAGCCCTTGCCGTCTGGCCGGTCCATATGCTAAGGTGGCCAGCATTGGAATAACGTTAATCAACATTAGTGCAATAAAATGAAGAAGACGAACATAAGAGAAAAGATTTCTGTAGGTCATTCTGCCTAAGAGAGAGCGGAAAAAGAGAAAGAACAGTAAGAGAAGAAGACAAAAGAAAGGACGAGAGTGAGCTCCAGAGATCCGGCGCCACCCCGGGGGGAGATAAGGGGGGGGGGACTGGAGGTGGGGAGGCAGTGGTAAAGAAGGGGCCAGTCACAGGTAGTTTAGACTGTCTCTGTGTATTGTTGAATGAAGGGCTCGAATCTAGGGATCCCAGGTAGCCAGAAATCGTTCATGTCTGTCCTCCAGGATGCTCAAAAGTTTTTTATTAGTCATGATAACATCAACCCTGTGGGTAAATTTTGAGAAGAGCAATAATTGCTTCTTCCAACTTTTGGCTATGGTTAGTTTGGTGGCTATGAGGAGATGGATGAATTGGATGCGTTTTAGAGAGGTAAGTGGTAAGTTTAGAAGAGAATGCCATGGGTCCTTGGTAAGGTCATTATTAAATATCTTTTGTGCCAAAACGGCAGGACAGAAGCTACAAAAGGGCAGGACCATCATATATGAATCATGTCCCCCTTGATGGCACACAGTAGAACTTTTCTTTATACTGTAACAGTGCTCCCCCGTTCTTCCTCACCTCTATGCTTTGGAATCTATATGCCATAATTTTTTTGATACCAACTACCTCATTGGGACTCAGGAAAGCCATACCTCCTGAAGAAGTTCTTTAGATATACATTTGAAACGCGCGTCGAGGTTTTATGGCGTTTTTTGTCTACCTTTACACACCTTAAAGCATCATTTTCCAAGCGCCCAACCAGGGAACATGATGGCAATTTCATCCATGACTACGTGTTCAACACTGATGTTGCATCAATAAATGGAAGAAAATTGGACTTCTTCTTATACTCTTGTTTATTGCAATCATCACTGGAGTCCTTCTCAGACTCATTGTAATTTATATGTTTGTCAAGAGATTTTTTCTGTTCTGTTTTTTTCTTGACATGCTTTGGTAGTACAAAGCTGTTGTATGGACCCCTGACCTTAGGGTGTCACTGCTGAATATATCTCTATTAAGGTGGCCTCAAAGTCCCCACGTCCTGGCCCAGTGTTAGGAAAAACTTACCCTGAATGCAGGGGGTCCTGGTGATTCCCCTACAATTATTCTGTCTTTTAGATATTTTTTGGGGATGTTGTCCACCTACCACCTCTAACTAGCTGGTATCTTCTATTTTGCTATGTTTTCATTTATAGTACTTTACCTTGCTGTATTATGTTGTGCTTGCTCCAAAGAAATCTGTAATAGCTGCCTATAGCAATCATTCTTGTTATTTAACCACAAAAGAATACAGCAAAGAGTCAAGCAATCAAAAATATTGTTTTTTTCTCTCAGTTGTAAAAAGGTAATTTTTTCAAAGTCTTTACAGAATAAATCAAAGTCTCTGCACTACAAAGATACTGTCAACAAAGAACAAAAACAGTCAACAAGTGAAATCAGTCAATAAGCTTAATGTTTTAAACTTTGACTAGAATATACTGTACTTTTCAAAATAAATATATGAAGATATGTCAAGGGTTCCCTGTGGAATTTATTTAACATTTCACTTAGCTGCACTAAACATTTAGAGCATTGAAGAGTTAGAATTTGAATTGAATTTGAGATGGGTGTTCACACTTCCTGGGTGTTTGTCCATAGGGAAAACAAATGGCAGCATGTGTGTATTGGCTGGAAGAATGCTGATACCACATTTATACTGAACTTGGTGAATTGAAGTATATAGATTTTTGTTCTAAAAACATTTATTATATTATTCATATTTTAGCAGAAGTACAGAATTTTACATGTTATTGGAAATTTAAGTCCTCTAGATGGGACTAACCATTCAGTATATAAACATTCCAATAAACACAACGTTCAGTACTCTCAATCCCAAACCTTGAAATGTACATTAAAGCATACACTTAAGTGTTAGCATCAACTAGTGGACTAATAAAGATTCATAGCTGAAAAATTTAGCACACTATAATATGTTATTATTACCACAAACCATTTTGCTTACAAAATACTGCATATGCAAAGTCTATTGTACAATGCTACACAATAAGATAAGTCTATATAAATCTTTAATTAACCGCCCTAGCGGTCAGGCCGGCAGCATCTCGTCCAGCTACTGCTAGTATAGCACTGGACGAGATGGTGCCGTCCAGGACACATCGGGGCTCCAGGCAGCGCATGCTCACAGTTTTGCACTGTCCCGGTGTCCCCAATGTCACAGGCAGGCTGGCAGCATATCCTCCATCTCTTCCCCCCCCCCTCCGAGTGACGTGATGACGTCACATCGGGGAGGCGGCGGGAAATTCAAAAGTACAGTGCATGAAATCATTTTTCTATGTAGAAAACTGATTTCAATGTGCTTCTATGTACTAAATCTCACCAGAATAAAAAGTCTCTGGTGCCCCAGATGTGCCCATATGCAGTAACCCTCTCTAACCTGGTGTGATTTTACCACATCCATCACACCAGGTTAGAGAGGGTTAACTGCAAATGGGCACATCTGGGGCACCAGAGACTTTATTTGGGTGAGATTTAGTACATAGTAGCATAGCTTTGTGCCCTGATTTTTGTATTTTCTCATTAATTTTATAAAAAAAAAAATTCATTTTACATAATTGTTTGTTTCAAACATTATTATATTCAGGATGTCTATTAGACCCTTGTACAGGCATATTTTGGGAAGTTACTGGCTTACAACATAAGGAAAAATTTACCATTGAAGTCTATGGTGCACTTTTGGTACAGAAATCTGGACCTCAGCAGTGCGCTAGGGAGGTTAAAGCTGTCCTGTTACCTGCTTTTGCTCTGCCTAGAAGAAGCTCAAATCCTTCTCTGAACTAATTCATAATCTGGGGTCTCAAGAAAGTCGGCAAATGGAAAACTCCCACTTTGTAATGGTGTCCATCCCCTAGTAGTTAAACAGAACAAGAAATAAGTTACCCTCAAATTGGGACTTTGGGTTTGCACTCGCTTACAACCACACAGTAGTTGTGTGGCATTGTGCCATTAAAGATGAGGTTAAAACAGAAAAACCATGATACAAGATTGAGAGGTGCACTTTGTCATAATGTCTACATGTTTCGCCCTTCCGGGCTTCCTCAGGATAAACAAATGCTCTGTATTGTAGGTGGGGACTGTTCCCCAGGACTGAAGGAGGGCCTTGTACTACAGAACACAAGACTGATGGGGGGGAGTGTGGATGAGGGGCATGCAGGTGAAGCAAAAGTTGCCCAACAGGCTGAACTTCAATGGCAAAAATGGAAAGGTCTGAGGGGCCAGAGCTGGCCAGTGAATTGCATTTACCCTTAAATTATGGTTGAAATCAAGGAGAAAAAAGAAAACTAAAAAGTTGAATCCTCTAAATCAGTGTAAAATAAGCCCTAAACCCCAGGTTAAGGGTCCTGGGAAACCAACTATGAGAGCAAGTTTAAGAATCATAATATGTCGTTAAAAAAAAGGGTCTTTATTAAACAATGGACCTATGTCAGTATTACAAGTCAATAAAAGCATGACAATATATAGAGAAATACAGAAGTTAAAAATCAAGGAGTTCCGATATATAGTATATCATACAGTGATTACATGTACAATGTTACTTGAGATCAAGAGATTTAGTGACTCCACTTGTACTCCAAAGTGTTTCGTCCCTAGGTAGGGGCTCATCAGGGAGAGTGGATCACTGAGAAGTATTTAACATTGTATCGATCCCACTTGTGTCAGGAACTCCTCCGTATGTGCACCTCTATCCCTGTGAAGGGTGGGGGCAGATGGCTCCCCAGCAACGTTTGAGGGGGGAGAGAGAGTGGCAAAGGCCGGGTTGGTTGAGAACATCGGTACGTGGGATTCGTGCCTGCCCGATTGGGGGAGCAGCAGATGGAAACGCTCAGCGATCCTGACAGTTGGTGAAATGGCACAAAAATCTGCCCACAGATGTTCAGGGTGATGGGTCAGCCGTTGAGCCAACAACCCAAATCTTCTAAATCACTGGTTCGCAACCTGTGGGTCAGGACCCCCTTGGGGGTTGGATGACCATTTCACAGGGGTCGTCAAGTTCTCTGGAAGCATTATAGCTGTTCCCTAAGAAGAAGCAGCGCTGATGCCCACAAGCGGAGTAAGAAATTAAGAGGGACTGTAATACCCCCTCTCTCCTAAATTAGGATGGATGGGGTGTTAAGCTTCCTCCTAACTTTCTACTACACACATAATTTTCACAAGCGGGTAGAAAAATATAAGAGAGGGGACAGTACACTTACCTGATTGCCGGACGTGACGTTATGAAGTGTACATATATAAAAAGGTAGAGGTTGACTCCTTTAAATGAACTCCATATGAGTTGAGGAAACTCACTAAGCTACATTCCAGCTGACAGAGGGATACCTGACCCTGTGTGTGTCTTCAAATATAGATGCCCTATCCACTTGCTCCCATGGGAAGGAGCTAAATATACTCAGAAGCTTATTGAGTTTCCTTAATTCGTGTGGAGTTCATTTAGAGGGAAGGGTGAAACATGTAGACATTCTGACAAAGTTCACCTCTCGATCATGTATTGTATTTTTTTTCTGTTTAATCCTTGTTTTATAATGGCATTATTGATAAAGGAGATTTCTTACAAACTGCTATGTGGTTGTAAGCGAGTGCCAACCCAAAGTCCCCATTTTTGAGGATAACTTGTTTCTTGTTCTGAATAGTCTGAGGTAAATTACCAAAGAAGTACAGGCTTTCAGTTTAAAAAAAAAGTTTTTGTTTAACTTAGTAAACAAGATGAAGATGTGTTGACTTTTTTTATTTTAATTAAATTATTTAAGCACATGCGTTTTATTTTTCTTATTATTACATTCTCTAAACTGAGTAAAAAAATCAAAATAATAATTCTAAAGTTATCATTTCCTTGCTAAGTGAATTTTCTTATGTCCTACCACTTTAATAAATCAACCCCCCCATTATAATTTCTCTGCTTAAGTATCTGCCAACATTTCCGTTACTGGACAACAGCTTTTAATGGATCACAAAGTTTTCATTATTAAATAGAAGGTGATCAATACATGTCAGTGTTGCAATCATTTGCATTCCTAAAACCCATTTGTGTTCTAATACATTCAAGGGCATTTATTGTATATACATTCATGTACATTTACTGACCTGCAATTTAATAAATATAACTAGGTAAATCAATAACAACAAGATACTTATACCGTAAATGAGCATTATACTGACATTTGTATTTAATTAGGATAATTCATATAAATCATATCAAATTATTTTCTGTGTGTGTAGTAAATATTTTTTCCACAATATGGAATTAAAACAGAAGCTGTTTTTGAACTTTTTGAACTGTCCCTGTTAAGATGAAAAAAATTTTTTTTAAGTTTGTTGTTCATGTCTAATCTCACTTTAACTCAACCATTTGAATGTTTTCATGTCTCATTTCAAAGAATGAGGTTGTTAAAAGAACAGAAAATGCACTGTCCTTAATCAAGCAATGCATTTTCTGTTCGTTGTTAGAACGGCTTCTGTTGTGTTCAGAGGGTCGTTTGGTAGTTAAACTACCCTATTGACATAGGGACAGGACAGTTCGACGGACCTTTGTTTTTACTATGAACATTAAAACTGAATGTTTTTAAATAACTACCTGTTTCGATGACCTACACTACCTCTATAATTGTGTTAGATACGAGTCTACCTTGTTTTTTCAGGATAGCCCCCTTTGATATGGGCTACCCCTAGAGCCAACCTTTAAAGTCCCCGGGTTCCCATCCTGTATATGGGAAGAATCTGTTTGTTTTTTCTTTGTATTTAATTTTGGGATGTTGGTTGGCTCGCTCTCTGGGATACCTTTGGTAACCTTATATTAGTATAATAGACATACAGAAAGAGAAGGTAAGTACCCCCATCCATTTTTTCTTTTTAAGTCAGTGCCACGCCCCGAAACTTGAGAATAAACACCACTGCTGAGATACAATTGGGCTTTAAAGGCACTGTTTGTACAACACAACTTTGAATGCGTTTAAAAGGTCTTTATTGAATATAATAGGACCAATACATATGTAACCTTACTAGCGCACTGCTGAGGTACAGATTTCTGTACCAAAAGCGCACCTTAGACTTTTAATGGATTTTTTTTGGTAAAAAAATTTACATTGAAAAAATAATGTATTTAAAGTATAATTTGAATTAGACATGCTTCTTTTATATGATACATGCCAGTATGTATTTATATTTGTTTTCTTGTTTTTCTTTAAATTAAAAAATCCTGCCGCCTCCAGGTGTGACGGGAGGCAGCAAGATTTTCTCATTCAAATCGCATGGCGGTTTCCCAGGCGCTGTCGGGGTGATCGGCACCCCCTCCTTGGTGGGAATGCCGGCGGAACAGGCAGATCGGCAGAAAGCTTCAGGAACATCCGGTGCTGTGGTTAGGTAAGCAGAACGGGTCCACCGGCATCCCTACCAAGGAATGCACTTGTTGCAGGGGGTGGTGATAGACCTGACAGCGCTGGTTTCCCGGGTGCGATCTGCCAATTTCCATTAAGGTGGCCAGGCATTGTTAGATAACAGAGAGGAGGCAGTCAGATATATAAATAGATGTCCGTAAAACAATTTTCCAGTGCTTACTTAAATCTGCTTTCTTTAGCGTTTCATACACAGTTGTAGAGTGAAAGCTTTACGTTACTCTTTATCATAGAATGGATTACACATGATAATCCTTCTGGAATCATACCCAGGTTACATTACCCAAGACGCTGTTGGTGTTTGGTATGTATGATATTTGGTTGAATTAGGCAAATTGAGGGAAGTGACAACAAGAAACATGATTGTAATAATATTTTCTATATATACAGAGAGGTGTCCTCAAATTTCCCTGAGGAAGCCGGGATACGCCGAAACATGTTGGGTACTAGGGGACACGTTGACCAATATGCTGATGTCATAAATTGTATGTAACGAGATGCATTACTTGATCCATGAACGATTTTGATCGATTGCAGTGTGTGATCACCCAGCAATTGATCATTTGCAAAATGAACATACCCTCCTGGAGTGATCAACCATGATCGCACCACAAGTGAGTTGCAAGGCGAACTGACTTTTTTTTTCTGGTTGCTCGTATTACTTTGTATCACAGGGTCCCCATCCAAAGAATCTATGAATAGCACACACAAGCAGTGCGCTTTGATCCCCTAAACGATCGGCTGCAGCGTGATGACATTATCATGCTGCAATTGGCCGTTCGCTAATCACACCGGGATCTACAGTATGTCTGTATGGGGTGCTTAACTGGATCACTAAAAGTTTTATTAACACCTTTTGAGGTGGGAACTTGCTGAAAAGATCTAAATTAATAACAGAAGACGTTTTACTTAATGTGCTCTATGGGTTTTGCAGAAAATATTTCCTTGATTATCTCTGAAGATGTTTTCTACAATTGTTCTAATAGGTGTTTAATTCAGTCATATTAACTGTGATTTTGTGAGCTGGGAGCTTTTATTTTACCCAACCCAAAATGAAGGTTAGAAAACATTTTGAAGTGAAGTAGTAATTATTAGCCGAAAAGTCTTAAAATAAAGGTAATTTTTTTTTTTTTTATAAATGTAGTGACTATGAACGATTGAATATCCTTGGGCTCAAAATCATGGTCTCCTTGTCACAAATTTTTCATTTATCTACCTGTCATTAGTTACTGTTCTGACCATGAAGCTTCAGAAGCAACCTAACTTATAGTAGGAATTACATAAAGAAAATGATTTAATCTTTCCTCTGTACTGTACCAGATCATGCTCAGTATGAGTGTCTAAATATAAAATGCAATAACAACCCGTCAGTTTTTAACTAGATTATATATTAAAACCAATCTGGATATATAGTAGATGATCTAGGTATGTGCACAAATTGAATACATTAAGGCTGATTGTTAAGGCTGATTGTTGTGTTGGATAAAGGAACGCTAGCAGTAAAAAAAATCTACCCGTGTATTCCTAGCTTTATTATTTTTATGTTAAATATGTGTTGTAAATATTGAACAATATTGTAAATATGTTATGTAAAATTCCCAATCTCCAAATCCTTTAATTTGGAGATTGGGAATTTTACATAACATATTTACAATATTGTTCAATATTTACAACACATATTTAACATAAAAATAATAAAGCTAGGAATACACGGGTAGATTTTTTTTACAGATTTTTAACTGCTGAGTGCTGTACCCATTCATGGCGCTGTGCTCAAATCTGTCAAAAAATCAATATGTGTATGCCATAGATCTCGCTCGGCTGAACAGGGTTCCAAAATGGTTTAAAACCCTGTTCGATAACCTATACCATGGGTCCCCATCCAAAGTGTTTGTCCCTAGCTTAAAGAAATGTCACCAAAAGAAAGCATTGTTTCCTTGAGAAACACAATGTACGTATGTTTTATTATCTTATGATATTTCCACCAAATGAAAAGGACCAAACAGACATGTAAAATGCTCTTGTTCCTAACTGGTTTACAAGTGAAATATAAAATGGTTGAATAGTTCTTGTATCAGTCAAAAAATGAAAGGATCGAAGGTATAAAGGTAAGCCGTATTTTAAAATCTATCTTTGTTTAATGGTAATATGATCAAAGGAAAAGGGTTAAAGAGCTCACATACTTTTATGAAAGAGAGTTTGTAAGTGTAGCTTACACTACATTTGTAAGTGAAGCTTACAAATTTTTTTAAATGCAGTCCAAACAACAGTAATATTAGAATATTTTTTTTCTATTTTGCTGGCCATGTCTAAAGCCCTCAATACACCTTTACTGTAGATCACTCCTTACAAACACCTTTAGATTTACCAACAACTATGTAGTATAGTGACCTCCCTGATAAAATACATAGTTATTGGAAGGTTTAGAAATGTCCTCATATTACATGGTTTTGGTATAAGAAAAGTTGATTGTACAGAAATTGTATGGTAAGTTTGTAAGGTATATGGGGGCCATTACTTTTATAAAAATTTACAAAAATTCAAGAAACACAACTATCAGAAACATTTAAATTACAAAAGAAGAAAGTCAAATTATAAGTACAATGGTAATGCCATAGGAATAAAACTAAAATACAAATCCCATTATACAAATACAAAAACAGATGCAAACAACAACAAATCAAACAACAATCCATGCAGTAACAAGAAAGGTACGCAACTCATTAAAACATGGTGTGTGAACCATGGGATGCCCAGTCATAAAGGAGAATATCATTTACCCAACATAAACAGAAGAGAAAAAGAAAAGAGAAAGCGGTGAAGAGGAAAGAAAAAAAATTGGCATAAAAGAGATGTGTGGAGTGGACAAATTTCCTGTGGGAGAAAAAGTATCGGCGCCATTTATATAAAAGATTCCTCTTGCCCGTTTATTCACTAAATATAATTAGTAATATGAAATGTATTCAGCGCTGCAATAAAAGTATGCACGGAAGTTTCAAAATCGTTTAATTTTAGAGTAATATGTGTGTCCCTCTTGAGTAGAATTCACTGTAATGCCTAGGACAGAGAGCAGACAACAGACGTTGCAGAGGTTCAACCACCTCTCTATTCTTTTCAAATTCTACTATAAGAGACCCTACAGCTTGACCAACATTGAACAAAAGTGAACCATATTGAACAGAAAGTCTTTTGAAAGCTGATCAGACATGCACAATCGTTATTCAATCAAAATATTGAACATCCTGATCTAATCTAATTGTGCAAAAATCTATACATGTATTCCTACCTTTACAGTGGCATGACTTCCTTCCCAACTCTTCCAGGTGATCTGGCAATATTCACTGCTGAATAGAGATGGTTGAATAAAAAAACAAAAAAACATTTCAATGATTTCGAGTTAATTGCAAAGCCCCTGAACATGGTATCAACACCAAACTTGCTGGAGATGTAGAGAAAGGTTGGGGGTATACTACAAAAAAGAAAGTATGTCTCTTGCACAAACAGTTTTTGCACAAATGAAGTTCAAAGTCAAGTAAAAATTTCGAGAAAATGAATTTCGACTTTATTTTTGTACTTAAATTATGTATAATCTAAATATGCTAGAGCAAAACTTTTTTTTTTCAAATGTTTCCACAACCCTTCTTTACATCTCCAGCAATTTTTTATGATATCATGTTCAGGGGCTTTGCAATCAGCTCACAAAGTCAGCAAGTCGAAAAATTCGACCATGTCTA
Organism: Ptychadena robeensis; assembly: GCA_036250615.1. Taxonomy (NCBI): domain Eukaryota; kingdom Metazoa; phylum Chordata; class Amphibia; order Anura; family Ptychadenidae; genus Ptychadena; species Ptychadena robeensis. The sequence goes on along the minus strand of CM070035.1, from coordinate 78,805,161 downwards.
ATGCTGAATAAGGCAAAATCACCAGTTATTTACTTATAAATGGGTTACAGAGGAAATGGAACATGTTTAAAGTTAATATTTGCAAAGAATATAATTATTGAACTTCTTTGTCTTTCCCTGTCTGTGCTCTCGGAGGTGGCCCCGGTGTGCTAGTGGCTTTTCTGCCGCTGCCCTGCGAGCGTTTATGTCTGAATCTCTTCTTTTCCACCTTCATCCACAGAGGGTTGGTGACCGCAGCCGTGGATCTACCTGGTCCCCCGTTTCCGCATGGCCCCCTACCCCCTTTCCCCTCCTCCCATATGTGGGGGGGGTGGTGGACGGGGAGTGGACCCTCATGGCCTTCGGGTCCTCACCCTTATATGCGGGTGCCTCGGATGTGTCTACATGTATCCATACCACATCGACAATTCAAGAGTAGAATAAGTAGACCTTGACACTTGCTGCATTGGGTTAAACACTGCTCTTACTTTAATTATACTTATTACAGATCCTTTGATCCCTCACCATATAGCAAGGGGTAACACAGAAACTCTCCTAAATAAGCCTAACGGCGAAACGCGTCGAGACGTTGTTATCCCAATATCTGTACCCATTGTCTGTTTACACACACCAATTGTGGTTATGATTTACTTATGTGAGATTGTCTGTACTATTTTGATGTAACATTCTTTGAGCACTGTATCCAATGTAATGGCATGTAATGTTGATATGATGGCTAAAATGACCTTTTGGCGTTTCCAATCACACATACAAACAAATAAATTATGTTTCAATTGTCAATGCAGATCTATATGATTTATACCCTGTGCCGTTAAAGTCCCGCCTGGAGCCCCTAGTCTCCATATTGGGAAAATGGGTCCTCATGTCTCTGACACGTAGACACGTTTACCCGAAAACCTTTCAAAATAATTATTGAACTTTATTGTCATGATTTAAAAAACCCTTTAGCTATTAAATTTTTTGTCTTATCCAATGTGTAACTAAACACAAACTTCTCTTGTTAGAGTTAGTGGACTGAAGAGCTAAAGTTATCTGTGCACTGATGTTGCGTAAAATTAAGAAATGTCAAAAATTTCCAGCCCCTGTGCTTGAATTCAGTCTGGTATTCCGAAGATGTGGAGTATACATAGTATAAATTTATTTGTGTAACAGCAGATCACCTCATCTATATAGTATGGATTTGCAGCTTTACTACAGGTTTTTCATGAAAGTTCCTTGCCTATGAAATCAGCTTCTGCTTCCAACACAAGTGAATCTCTATTGTGTGAGCCATCAATGACTTAATTTACAGGCTTTCCAGATAGCATTTGTGAATAAATAAAGGATCTTATTGAAGAGAAAATAAATGGTCTTTTGTTTGCGAAATGTGAAGGAAGGAAAAAGAAAGAATGGTAAACAAGATAAATATGTTTGTGTAATTGTCCTTTGTCCAAGGATGATAAAAGCGGAGGACAATAGCTGATAATGCTTCTAGAGAAATACTCTCATTTCAATTTAAATACAAACAATTAGCCTCCCACGTGCAGAATAAAAAAATCAAACCACTACCTTATAAAGCCCTTGTCCTTTATGAAAATGTTTTGGCCCTAACATAAAGTCAAAGAAATAATACACGACATGTGCACATGCCTACACTTTCAAGCAAAGGTATTTATTGTCTAAATTTTGTAAAAAAAAAAATAAGCGAAGTCACAAAGTCTCTGTAATTTAAAAGCTAATCACAGCGAATTTTCAGGTGACTTCCGACAACTCATATGGGCTCACTGTATAACGGCTAGAGATGGGTGAACTTTATTGTGAAATTATATTTAGCTGACTGAGTTTATTGCAATGCCCCTGTACATGGTTTACCATGGTTCACTTCCAACATATTTAACATAACCACTGTTACCCTGGCTTAAGACAATGGCATGTCAGCATCCATTGGACAAGAGTTTGAGAAATGTGAAATCAGCAACATTTTTGTACAATTGCCTTAGCAGAATTTATTGTCAAACTGGGGTTTCAAACCACAGAAAACTTCACCATTACAAGCAATTTAAACTGTTTAAATGTTTAAATGTCCAAGCCAAGGCTTTTTAGGGTAAAAGAAAAGGCTGACTAGTAGGGTTTCATGCAGATTGCTTGATCAATAGTGTTGAGCTCGAATATTTGAAATTTCGAATATATTCGGCGAATATCGGCTATTCGAGAATTTTCAAATTTCGCAAATATGGCGGTGGATATTCGCAATTTCGAATATTCGCATTGGGATGCTTATGGGCATAAAGGTAATTATGAGGCGATTATAATTGCGAATCTAAATGAAACCACGTGTGATTGCGAATATTCGCGAATATAGAATCGAATATTAATAGAATTATTCGCGAAATATCGCGAATTCGAATATTGCCTATGCCGCTTATCACTATTGATCAACATGTATATCATAGATGGGCAGAATTGTCAGCTGAAACCAAGAATCTGACAAATTTGGATTAAATTTATTGAAGTTGAAAATAATAATAATTGCTTATTCATAAAAAATTATTTTCAAAACAACTTTACAGTAACAAGTTATATCCAAAAGGGCACACAAGGTAAGAAGAATAGGAAAATAATTATGATTAATTGGAAATCTATAGCTATTTAAGATGCTTTATAAGTGAGCAGATTTGTACACAACTATTCATTCTTTTTCATACTGTTATTGTCACTATTTTTTCTTTTTATGAAGTCAAGTCATATCTAAAGTTTTTATTGTCATGTTATCAAGAGAATCTTAAAACTGAGTGATTGGAAATACGGTCATGTAACCTTGCAGTGCTTTGTTTTGCATGTTTTCTGCTTACATCAATACTATGTAGATGGAAAGCTGTAAGGTTGAAAAAATGTAGCTACTGACATGATTGGTAGTTAAAATAAAACCCAGTACTGTTTTATAGTGCATTGTCCCCAATAGAGTAAGTAGGCAATAAAATAAACAAAGAAAAAGTAGCAATGTCTTTAAGATGTTGAATCACACATGGAAGCTCTATTTTTACTAACTGAAATCTAATTTTGTTGCTCAGTTTGCAAAGTAGGAAATAAGAAACATAAAGGTAAATAAATGGAACATTTAGCAGATCATTTGAAATGGAGAGCCAATGTTCCTTTCTCTCTCTCTCTGGGCTATGCGCATTGAGTCCAATTCCATTCTAAAATACCAGGTTTTTTAAATCCATATTATTTTTGAAAATATACACATTTTATTTATTTAACACAATGAGTTTTTTTACTTGATGAAAGCAAAGAACAAAGATAAATACATGTATCATAGTGAAAAGTGCATTTTCCAAAGTGTCAGACTCACAGGAAACATAAAGGATACCTTGGCATTGGTTGAGCTCTTTTCTTTTAGGTAATAAAGAAATTACGAAACCCTGTGGCCAGAATTATCCCGGTTTACCAAATTCAAAATTCCAAAGGTCCCTGGGCAGTGCCTGCTTATATACCATACATTAATATTGTCTATATATAGATATATATATATATATATATATATATATATATATATATATATATATATATGGACAATATTAATGTATGGTATATAAGCATATATATATATATATATATATATATGTATATATATATATACAGAAGTAACCATGTGACCATTAAAATGTAAACACATTAGTGGTTGAACTATATTAAGAACATTATTTACGTCTTTGAGGAACAGTTATCAAAGCTCCATACGTTCCTGAGGAAGTCCTCTCCATGGTGAAACACGTCAAATTTTTGTTTGGAGCAACTAGGGTACACCGCCCTTTGGGGCACAACTTGACTAAACGATAAAGAATCATCAAGGACCATGGATTGCCATACATGAACTATCTGAGGGTCTGGTCAATTTGTTATTTTTTTTAACTTATATTTTATACTTATAACTAATTTTTATTTAACCTCATCTAAATAAACTACTGTTATGGCCCCCATACACGTAGCAAGTCGTGGCCGATTTTTCTGTGAGTGCCCAGATCCCTGCCGCCCCAAAGTTTGGTCAGCCAGAGAGTGGTAATGTCCGTAAATCTCTGACCAATGCCATTAGTTTGAATGGGGACCAGCATCCCCATTCAAACTAACGTCTCGCACACAAAGGGTACGCACTAATAGTCTGAGCAACGGAGTGCAGCGTGATGTAGTGCAGCTACACTTCATCGCTCATCTGTTGGCCCCCACTCACTTTTTGTGTGGGGGCCTTTATATTGTATCTTTAATCTTAGTCTGTTATCTTAGTCTAGCGTTCATTTTCCCAGTGGACTGGCCACCCCCTATTGAAGCTTGCTCCTGTGGCTCAAGAACTGTATGTGCTTTGTTAGTTATTGTGGGATGTGTTGTCACTGATATTTACCATTGATGTCCTTCATACCTTTTATATTGTTCAATATTGTCCATATCAGCCACTAGCTATAAGTTAAACCAACTCATTTAGTACCTTGAAAAACCTTACCATGTTTAAACAATGTCATATCACAAACATTCATTATACCTAACCAACCTGGGAAAACTCAAGTAAAATTGGAATCATGTTAAATAAGACCCGTCCTGATGCATTAGCAGCAACTCATTCTCTGTATGCAGTTTTACAATAGTCCATGTTCTTTCCTTGCATTGGGTTCAATGCACTCATTGTGGCTCTCCACACTCTGGAAAAAGCAGACTTCACATCAAAGCCATGGTAGTGGCAAACCTAAACCCTAGCCCTTTTTGGTCTTTTCAGTGATAGACATACTGAATCTTGGCACTTGTATTGGTACTGCCATTCGTTGCTCTGCCTTTGTGGTGTTATGACAATAACAATAGATCACTTACAATTTAGTGGACACAAGAATATCACACAAACACAGAGGAGGTGTACTGAAGCCAGTGACATGCTGTCTTCATCAGTGAAAACAAGTAGAATAGCTGTAAAATAAGAAAGTTACCTCTTGGTCCTTTTGTTATCCAAGCCAGCTAGCACCCAAATCCCCTCCATTCCCATTCTTGTGGCACCTGGAAACTGCACATGCAAATTAGCATGCATGGGGATATCCGACATAAAATCTCACCAAGACTTCAGTCTAAACGTAGACATAGAGCCATAAACAATTTTGGATTTGATTCCCCCACCTTGAGCATTTGATCCCACTCAAACAAAATGTTGAAAAGGGATCTGACATGTTGGTAAATCCCTGTTCGAACTCCATTACTTTTGATCTCTTCCCCTGGGGGATGCTGATCGATTATCAGAACGATTGTGTGATTATTCCTCCAATACCCTGTTGCAATCGATTGCACACCAATCACCGTGGAATCTAGCCGTGTAAGAACACAGTGGTAATAAAAGATGCATGTGTACAACAATGGGGAGAAACTATCTGTTGTGCAACTTTCTCTGTCAGTTACTGTCTATGGCTCTGCTGCTTCATGCCTTCAGCCCAAGATTGTTTACATACATCACCTTCCGTACTTATTTTTGTATCTCAATATTGATACAAATTGATACAAAGAGGGCATACACACTGGTTAACTACAGCATTAGCAGCCTTGTGCTCTGCAGAGTCACACGTCCATGTAACCGTATGTGTAAAGAGTGGTTAGTCACTTTGACCAAAACATCACTTTGTCTGGTCAAAAAGTGTTCTGATGATGCAGTTTATCACTGGGAAAACTATAATTCACGTCAGAATTTATGGTTTACATCGAATGCTATGTGTTTCATTAAGTTGTGTGTTGTTTGTTAGGCACAGTTTGCTAAAGATTTTGGTCTGTCCAGAATAATTCAAAAAACTTATAAAATAAGAAACAACAATAGGGACTACAGAGAATAACCAAAGAACTGGTAGACCAAGTTAAATCATGCTCCTGACCCAAAATCTCATATGGAATATGTCAAATGTCGATTTAGAGAAGATTGCTGTTAATATCAACAGAGAGCTGGGTTAGTTTCACAGCATACAAATCTCAAACAGTGCCGTAAAACTGATCCTTAGACACTCAAATCTTCATGGCCGTCATCCAAGCAAAAAGCCATTAATATCTGCAAAGGAAGGAAGGCCCGACTTGAGTTTGCCAATTGGCTGGACACATGAACGGTGGTCGCATGTGCTCTGGAGAGATGAAAATAGGTTTAATTTATTTTCTTGAATTGCCAAAATTCACAATAAATATTCGTTATTCAAATATTCAAGCTCAACACTAGTTATGATGCAATTTAAAACATGACAACTTTTTTGTAATGTGTCTGAAAAACAACTTTCTACAGAGAATGATTGACATGTCAAAATGCAATTTCAACTATTTCTTTTGCAGTTGCCTACACATCAGAGATGGAGGAAACAACTTCTTATTTGTCAAGCACTATCTTTATTTTAAAGGCAAAAAAACTAGAGATAGAAGAGCAATAATATATTTAATTTCCTTTACTTCACTCACAAGGAACTGCGCCTGCTGTACATGCTGCTAGCCCTAGCATAAGTGATAATTGCAAAACGAGAAATGAATTTGTCTGTAAAATTTGTTCTCATCTAAATTTTATATCCTAACTACGCAGATTTGTTCATAATGTTGTTCTGGAAGATATTACATTGCTAACCGGTAATACATTTAAATAAAATGGACACATTTAAAAAAAAAAATTCTTACGTTTGTCTTACTAACGTTATAGAGTCATATGGGTCCCTGTGCAAAATGTGAAATGCAGTAAAAGGTCTTTTTCTTTGCATGCTTCTGCAGTAGAGGCTGGCCTAAAGGAACAGAGTAAGTTGGTAATGAAAGGAAACTCAGTAAAAACATTTTTTATAAATGTTTCATAAAATCAATGGTTAATCAAAGTGCCATAAAAGTCCTGGAGTTCAGTCTCCATCCAACCCAAACCAATCTAACTTGAAGGGAAAATGGCCTTCCTATATTGTTTTGGATGTTGCAACATTAACAGTACTTGTTAATAGCCATACATGAACTAAATTATTTGGAGTGTCAATGAACCTTTGACCGTAGGGTTAAACTAGTGCAAATGTACAAGAACTGAAAGTCTGAAGGCAAGGCTAGAGTTTAGTTTAAACCAATGGTAAAAAAGAGCTGATAATTTAGCCGTATCTCCCACAGGACACCACATATGCAGCTGCATAGGTAGCACATACTTAAGGTCACTTAGGCTCATATGCTTTAACTATTTGGAATATGAATCCCTTTTATTTGAATAGGGAACAATGGAATGCACATTATCCTCTTTTGCTTATATTCCATGTGATCAGCCCGCTTACAGAATGGTATTCCCCTAGCAGGAAAGACTACAAGCTTGTAGGCAACCTGCTATTAAAAACAGCCTACATGGCCCTCAGCAACAGAAGGATTATTTAGGGATTTCCTTGTAATTCAAAGTTCCACCAAATGTTCCCGACAAATGCTCCAATGATCAAGAAAACATGTCAACCCATTGAGTACCTACCTGCAACCTAATGCAAGAAAGTCATATATCACTCTAACCAATATTTACCTGTTCCAGCAGTGTCCAAATATGCCCAAGAGGGACTGTTACAATGCTCAAGCACTGGGAAACCAGCTTGGATAGCTTTCAAGTCATAGAAATATGCAACTCTATGGTCTTGGTACCAGGAGTTTTTAGTACTACCAAAAAATGTGCCACCCTTTTGGAGAAAATTTGTAAGATAAGCCCTATACCCCAGGTTAAAGGTCCTGGGAGACCAACTATTAAAAAAACAAATTCAGGCACGTTTGGGAGTCATGTCAATAACAGAAAAAAGTATATAGAGATACAAAAAAAAAATTAACCCTGCTAGGTTGTTGGCTCCACGCCGACCCATCTCTCTGACCATGTGTGGGCTAACCCTCGTGCCACTTCACCAGCTGTCGGTATTGTGAGCTGAACCATCTACTACTCCCCCGATCGGGCAGGTACGATGGGACCCCCACGCACCGCTGTATCTCCTCAACCCACCTGGCCTCTGCCACTTTCTTCCCCCTCAACCTTGTTGGGGAGCCATCTGCCCCCTCCCTCTTTACGGACAGGGGTGCACATACGGAGGATGCCTCGACACATCGGGCCATCGGAGCCGAGGCAGGTCTGCCGCCCGGTGCCCCCCTCCTTGGGATTCTCATGTTGGAATAAATGCAACAGGCGTTTAGTTCTTAAACTGTGTTATGGCAATATGTCCAGCAGATGGCACTGTATAGATTAGTTGTTGCAGTGTATACTGTTTGTGCTTCTGCATTCTCTGTTTTTTCTTCTTCTCTTCCTTCCATCCACCATTTTATTGTTTATGCATATGTTATCCCTGCGGTGAATCACAAGTAAAGTTCTTCTTCACTGATCTGATGACTGAAAGCTTCCTGTAAGTGATCTACACAAGACCACTACATCCAACAGGCTAGACACAATCCAGCTCAGCTGACAGACTGACACAAGGATACAGAGATCTACTGATACAAGTAAGAAAACATCTGTGTGTGTACAGTCAAGGAAGTGAGAAAGAGATGGCTAGCAGCTCAGAACTTAAACTAGCAGTGGCTAAACTGAATAATGAGAATTATCAGCTGTGAAATTTAAAGTTGAAATGCTGTTACCCAGAGATGACTTGTGGGAAGTTGTTATTACAGACAGACCAGATAACAATCACCAGGAATGGGATAGACAAGCAAGGGCAACAATAAGCCTGTTAGTGGAAGATGACCAGCTTATTCATATAAGG
>CM070035.1:78783959-78796347 GCA_036250615.1 Ptychadena robeensis | reverse complement strand
AGAAAACAATCAACAGTATCACTTTCATCAACTGAAGCAGAATATGTTGCAGCAGCACAGACGAGCCAGGAGCGACTTTGGATAAGAGAACTGTTAACAGATCTTGATCAGAAGCAGACAGATCCAACACAGATCTTTGAGGACAACCAAGGCTGCATCGCATTGGCACAGACTGAGAGGATCAACTCAAGAACCAAGCACATTGATGTGAGGTATCATTTTCTGAGGGACATACAAGAACAGAGACAACTTGATTTACAGTACTGCCCAACTGAGGATATGGTTGCAGACATATTTACCAAGCCTTTACCTGCGACCAGACACTTTGAACTGTTAAAGAAGATTGGACTAATAGTTTAAGACCCCCACTGTTGAGAAGGGGTGTTGGAATAAATGCAACAGGCGTTTAGTTCTTAAACATAGTGTTATGACAATATGTCCAGCAGATGGCACTGTATAGATTAGTTGTTGCAGTGTATACTGTTTGTGCTTCTGCATTCTCTGTTGTTTCTTCTTCTCTTCCTTCCATCCACCATTTTATTGTTTATGCACATGTTATCCCTGTGGTGAATCACAAGTAAAGTTCTTCTTCACTGATCTGATGACTGGAAGCTTCCTGTAAGTGATCTACACAAGATCACTACATCCAACACCTCAATCACCAAGTGGGACTGATACAGTGTCAAACATTTTCCAGTGATCCACTCTCCCTGATGAGCCCCAACCTAGGGACGAAACGCGTTGGAGTACAAGTGGATTCACTAAATCTCTGATCCTAAGTAAAACTGTAATATAACAACTGTATGATATATTGGTGATTGTATACTAAATATCGAAAATTTTACTTTTGTATCTCTATATACTTTTTGCTTTTATTGACTTGTAATATTGACATAGGTCCATTGTTTAATTAAGACCCTTTTTATCGACATACCATGACTCCCTCACGTGGCTGAAAACCTTGTTCCAGTAGCTGGTCTCCCAAGACCTTTAACTTGGGGTACAGGGCTTATCTTACAAGCTTTAAAGTCATGAAGGTATCTTGAAAGATGGGGACAAATAAAAAAAAAGTTAATGTTACTCATGACGAAAAATAAAAACTTTTAAATTTTTGTCAAGTGAATAAATAAAGAATTGGTAAGGTAATATATCTGAAATCAAACCGTTCAGAGCGGGTTTATGGAGAAAAAAGGTGCATACGCAGTAGTGTAATGAGCGTGTTGCATTGCTACAGAAAATGGCATTGCACTATGCAATGTACAGCAATACATGCCCATTTACATACTGGTGTCAAGGTTTAAAGTAGAGTAAAGGTTACTATGATTATTATTTTCAAAGTTTAAAAAAGAGCACGAGTTCATAATGCAATAAATGGTACCATGTCCAGAAACAAATTAAAGAAACCAATAGTGAGAGACGAACATCGGTCATAGCTGTTAGCGAACAGGCAAAGCGATCTTAACTTAAAGAAAAAGTCAGAGCATACCAGACCCCCTTTTTAGCATAGGGTTTGGTATGTCTGGAAAAGGGGACATCGAAAAGTGTGGGGTTCCATCTCCAGAGCATACCAGACTACCTGCAGGCATAGGTTTTGGTATTCCCTGCAAAAGAGGGACCAGAGAAAGCGTGGGGTCCCCCTTTCCGGAGCATACCCCTTTTGTCAGACCTGTAATGACAGGAAAGGGTAGGCATTCCTATCCAATAGACCTGCTGCCATACCTCAACAAAAGGGATAACTCTTATAGCCAATTTTGGGGCATGACGAATAATATAATCTGTGCCAACATCCTAAGAGATATATAAATATAGAGAAAACCCCAATGAATACATAGGGTGGCTAGCCCCCAGGTTTTTACCCTCCCTAGCGCACCGCCCGTTCTGCGCCGTTTTAACAGCGTACATTGCCTGCCATTTCCTCCCTCCCCTCTCCACACAGCTGTTGTCATGATTGACGCCGGCTGTGAGGGCTGGAAAGCCGACGCCCCTCCATTAACATGGAGGTCTATGGCGCTGCCCACCCCACCCCCTTCCTAATGCCGCACAACCACGGAAATGCTGCGGCTGGAAGCAGCATCGCTGTAGCTTTCCGGGGATATGCGGCTTTGGGTGGGTGCATGGGTGCCCAGCTCATCCAGAGTTTGTTCTTCACACAAACTCTGGAAGAGCTGGACTTGTCATTAACGCTAAGGAGGTTGATGGGACAATAGGTTAAAACAACGTCTCATAAAAACATAATTTAATTTAAATAAAACAACAGAAGAAGAACAAATCACACAAAAAACTGTTTGAATGGCAGTAAAGCTGATTACACCTTTTTATGTCTCTTTTAACCCTCTGAGCGTTTGCCACGTGGCACGTTTTTTTTATAACCGTGCCACGGGCAATCGCGGCGGAGCACAATGTGCTCCGCCGCGATTGCCAGCTCAGCTCAGGGAAGTAAACATAAGCCCGGCGTCACTGGAGACGCCGGACTTATGCTGAAGAAAGGCGACACCCCTCCAGTTTGACGGAGGTCTATGGCGCCGCCTACCCCCGCCCCCTTCGCGTCACCGGTGACGTGATCGGGGGCGGACCCGGAAGCATCGGCATACATGCCGATGCTCCTGACCGCCGTCAGAAGACGGCGAGACCTCGGGCGCTCCTCCGGCTAACTGGGGCTGAGTTTAATGATGCATGAAACTCAGCCCGAGTTAATTCGGGGAGAACGCTCAGAAAGTTAAACAAATATTCAACCGAGTAGGTGACTCTCAACATGTTTCGCCCACATTATGGGCTTCATTAGCAGATATAGTCCTATTTGTATAAAAAATAATATTGCACAAGGGGGCGTGGCCAACTAATGGAGGAATAGGACGTGTGCCGTGTGAGCTCCGTGCCCGATACCCGGCCTGACCCAGATTGCACCCACATCTCCACGCTATTTTTCCTCCTTTATGGGTCCTAAGCACCGCGATCCGGCCCGGGGCCAGTCTGCGGCGCCGCCGGTGGCTAAAAAGAACATCCCGGGCTACTTCACCCAGGCAGACCGCCATGCGGCTGACAAGGCCCCAGGCGCCCGTGTCACCAGGGGGGGCCCGTCTACTGCGCCCGTGTCACCGGCGTCTCCTACCTCTCCACAGCGCCAGAGCCCGCCAGCCCCCGCATCCCGGACTCTGATCCTGCCATCGGCCCCTCTGAGACACAGGGGGATGCAGGCCTGGACTGGGACTGGAAGGCCCATCTTCGCTCCCTGCCCACTAGGCACGATCTGGATGTCAGGGTCCTGCACTTGGAGTGCAGCCTGCGGGCTGATATCCTGGCCATACGTGCTGACCTGACCCGGATCAGTGATGACACCTTGGGCCTGCAGAACACCTGTGAGGGACTGGCTGCACAGCTGGACGACCATCAGACCACCATGAACGACGACTCGGAGAACCGTGACCGCCGTAATAATATCCGGCTGCGGGGGCTCCCTGAATCTGTCGGTACTCCTGAGCTCTTGCCTGTCGTGAAGCAGATCTTTACATCCCTCTTGGGGGCGTCTAATCAATTTGATTTGGAAATCGACCGAGTGCATCGCGCCTTGGGCCCACGCAATCCAGATCCGGCGAAACCATGCGATGTTATCTGTCGCAATTCTTTTTATCGCACCAAAGCGGATATCATGAGGAAGGCGCGTTCCTCTGCGCCCATTCGGTTCCAGGACCACACAGTGCAACTTCTTCAAGATCTTTCCAGACTCACCTTGGATCAACGCCCAGCCTAGCGCCCTCTTCTGGCCGTCCTCCGTGAAAGGAACCTGCCTTATTATTGGGGATTCCCCTTTCAGCTCAACGTGCGTCATGAGGGTGTCACCCATTCGCTTCAGAGCCCAGCTGATTTGCCTCATTTCCTGAGGGCACTTTCCCTGGCAGAATGGCTGGCCTACCCTTCTGCTCGACGACGCCCGCGACCGGTTCCAGCCTCCTCAACGCAGACAACTTGAAGTTTGTCACTTTCTTTTTCCCCTGTTTCAGGGTGGGTCCCCTCTGCTCCCCTGGCCCTCTCGGACTCCGGGCTTCCTGTTCGCCGTTTCCTGCTGGATTATCTCTGTGGACGCTGATCCCCTCTGGGCGTCGTGTGTCTTTGGGACTTCGCCAGTCTGGGACTGCTGCTGCTGCCTGAGGGTCACGTGAGCATGCTGGGGGGGGGCAGTGGGATTTGTATTGGGTTTATACTGTTGCGATATTTTGCTGCTTTTATTATTATTGCTCTTCGGATTACTGTTACTGTTGTTTCAATTTGTTCTTGCGGGGTTCTTCTCCTGTGCTTTTACTTGTTTATTCTGGAGGGCCGGGTGGGGCAGAGTTCCCCGCCTCAAGTTGCCTTGTCCCCACATAGGTTGCTGCCTCTACTGAGACAGCGTGTAAGGTGACCTTACACTTCTTTTAGTTGAGTGTTGTGTCTACCCCTTTTGTGTTGCCCAGGCATTTTTATTCCTTATTCTTTCTTTGTGACTGTCCCCCTCCCTCCCCTCTGGGGTGTGTCTGTGTTTTGTGAGTTTGTCTCGTTTGTCCTCTGTTCTGTGTGTGTTTGTTTTCTGTTGCTGTCTGTCTTTGTCTTCCCCCCCCCTTCTTTTTTCTTCTCTCTTTGAGTTATGGCGGTCGCTACCGCTCCCGCACCTCCCCAGCGTCTTGGGATTGTCTCGCAAAATTGTAAGGGTCTCAACAATACCGTGAAACGCTCTCAATTGTTTTACTCCCTGCATAAGAGCAAGGCCCAGATACTACTGCTGCAGGAAAATTTAAAAGCGTACCATGTACCTTATCGGTGATAAACCGTATTTACTTCTTGGCTCCACAGCACTTTCTGAGTCTAAATCTAAGGGGTCTCGATACTTTCCACAAAGCTTCAACAACCAGCTTGACTCGGTTGTTGACCGCTGGGCGATTTGTTTTCGTTAAGGGTCCATTGAAACACTCTTACTATACCATCGCGTCCGTGTATCTCCAACCACATCTTTGATGATGCTTTTGTATTTTCTCTAAATTACTGGTTTTTTTCTATTGACCTTTTCTGGTGGGTGGTGATTGCAATTTGGTTTTGGACCCTAAGCTTGACTCCTCCTCTGGGAAGTCTTGGCTTGCATATCGTAAGTTGAAGGCGCTCAAACGGATTCTTCATGAGCATAGGTTGATCGATGTGTGGCGTACTCTTAATCCTAGCGCTAAGGATTATACCTTTTTTTCTCCGGTCCACAACACCCACACCAGGATAGACTATCTGTTTGCTAGCCATGCTGTCTTGGGTATGTCCCCTAGTGCCACCATCTCCCCTTGTGTGTGGTCGGATCATTCTACCGTGGCGCTTTCATTTGAGATCCAAGGGACCCAGCGGCCTTCCTGGACATGGCGTCTTAATGACACCCTGCTCCAGGACGACCTGTGTCTACAGGATGTCCAGACCACCGTTGGACACTTCTTATATGACCACGCTCTGGATGACACGGCCCTTCCTTTGCAATGGGAGGCTCTTAAAGCGGTGCTGCGGGGAGTCTTTATCAAGCACGGATCCCGTCTCAAAAAGGCACGTAGGGCTGATATTGCGTCCACGTATGCCAATCTCTGCCGCCTCGACACCCTGCACAAATCCAACTCGTCTCTAGATATGCTGGTGGAGCTCGCGGAGGCCCGCGCGCACCTTCTGGCCTTGTATGATTACTCTCACCGGGGGGTTTAGGGATCAATGCAGGAAGTCACTGTATAAGTTTGGGGACAAGTGCGGCAGATTGTTAGCCGTAGGCTTCACCCACGGGGTGCTGCTACTTTTGTCCCTTTGATCAAATCGCAGTGCGGCGAACGATTGACCTCACCTCGCGACATCACTGAGGCTTTCAGTACCTATTATGCCCAACTTTACTCCTTGCCTGCCCCACGTACCTCCGCCTCCTCCTTGGCGGACTATATTGAGGACACAGCTTTGCTGACACTTTCCATGGCAGATGTTCAGGAGTTGGAAGCGCCTTTTACAGAGGACGAGGTATTGGCAGCGATTAAACAGTCCCCAGCCGGTAAGAGTCCGGGCCCTGATGGGCTTACGCCAAAGTTTTATAAAACTCTCCTCCCACGATTGGTCCCGTTCCTGACCTCTGTTTTTAACTCTATCTCTCCCTCTGTTTCCTTTCCCCCGCAGAGTTTGGAGGCCCACATATCGCTCATTCCTAAACCTAACAAGGACCACTCTTTGTGTGCCAACTATCGCCCTATTTCCCTGATAAATCTCGACAATAAATTTTACTCCAAGATGATTGCCCTGCGACTCCAACATTTGTTACCCTCCATTATTCATTTTGACCAGACGGGTTTTGTGCAGGGTAGGGAGGCTCGTGATAATATTATCAAGTCGGCTCTTCTACACGAGACTGCCAAGCGACTGAATATCCCTATGTGTGCATTATCTATTGACGCAGAGAAGGCCTTCGACCGGGTGAGTTGGCCCTTCTTGGAGGCCGCTCTGCGTCAGGTGGGTGAAGGTCCGACTCTGTTGCAACGCATCATGGCCCTGTACTCTGGTCCAACGGCAAGGGTTAGGGTGAATGGGCGACTGTCCGATCGGTTTGCCATATGTAACGGCACCCGTCAGGGGTGTCCGTTGTCACCTCTTCTTTTTACCTTAGTGATTGAGCATCTGGTGATTGCAATTCGCAAGAATGTGGATATTCGGGGGGTTCGCGTCGGTGACCAGGACTACAAGTTGTCCTTGTTCGTGGACGATTTATTGCTCTACATTACTGCCCCTCATATCACCTTCCCTTCAGTTATGCAGGAGTTCCGCCGCTTTGGAGCACTTAGTGGGTTCAAAGTTAATTATTCCAAATCGGAACTGCTGAACGTTTCTCTGCCGCCGGCTGACCTCCAGGCGGTGGCGTCTAACTTCCCTTTCAGGGTCTGTCCCTCTACATTGAGATACCTGGGGGTAAACTTGACAGCAGATGCCTCCCAGCTCTTTGTCTCCAACTTTCTACCTATGCTCCAGAAACTCAAAGCTCTACTCACGGCATATGATGCCAAGATTTTCTCATGGTTTGCTCGCATGAATATTATTAAAATGGATGTCCTCCCAAAATTGTTGTACTTGTTTCAGGCGCTACCCATTTTTCTACCTGCCCCATACTTACGCAGTCTTAGGGGGTTGTTCCGTCGTTTTGTGTGGCAGGGAAGGAAAGCCCGAGTGGCGTCTCGTACGCTTAACCTGTCCAAACTGTGTGGGGGGGCGGGGCTGCCTGAGATCGCCTCCTATTATCATGCTGCGGTACTCACGAGGCTGGTGGATTGGTTCCACAATAGTGATCTTAAGCGCTGGGTGGGGTTGGAGCGAGACCTGGTGGGGGTGGACCTTCGTGCTCTCCCTTGGCTGACCCATGCTCATAGAACCCGGATGGACCTGCCGTTCCTGACTCAGGCCCTGTTGTCACGGTGGGACGCTCTGTTGGGGAAATCTGACCGGCTGTCCTCCCGTCCGGGACCTCTGACCCCTCTGTTCGATCATCCTGACTTCCCCCTGGCATGTCGCAGGCTTGAATTCCTGGGATGGAACAGGCATGACCATTTTCATCTCTCACGTATTCTCCTAGGGGGATCTACCTCAGCGCTCGGATTTTGATCCGGCTGTCTCATCTACTACAGGCTTCTGGTTTCAGTATTTACAACTGGCTTCATTCGTACGATCCTTCCCGACCCCAGACGGGCTCTCCAGATCCCTGACACCTTTCGAACATATACTTCTGTGTGATGGTAGGCCAGCCCACAACGTATCTAACCTGTACTCCTTGCTCATGAGGGATTCGGAACAGGAGGGTCCACCTGCGTATGTTGCCCGGTGGGAAGCGGAGTTGGGCGACTCGTTCACTGACGCCCACTGGGCTAAATCATTCATTCTGACGCACAAAACTTCATCCACCAGCAAGGCACAGGAGACTAGCTTTAAAGTTCTGACGCGGTGGTATAGGTGCCCAGCGGTTACCTCTCGATACGCCCCGGGTGGTTCTGATAGGTGTTGGCGGTGTTTGCAGGATAGGGGTGACATGACTCACATTTGGTGGGGATGTCCCCTGATCAAGCCCTTCTGGGATCAGATTTTTACAATCTACAACACGATGCACTCTCTGTCTGTCACCAACTGCCCTGCCATTGCCCTACTCTCCATACTCCCGGGCTCGTTCCGGTCTATTAAGAGGGACACGTTGAGATTTTTTCTCATTGCAGCCCGCACTGGTATCCCGCCCAATTGGCTCTCCACTACACCACCGACTGTGTCGGAATGGTTGGCGGAATTGGACTCCATTGAACGGTTGGAAAGGTTGGTGGCAGAGGATGATGGCAGGATGGAAATCTTCAAGAAAACTACTCCAGCCTTCCGGGCGCTCTTATAATCTGAGGGGTGACGGGCGGCGGCAGTATTGCTCTCCTCTCTTCTGGCCTTCTCTCCCCCCTTCTTTTCCTTACCACCCCCCTTCTCCCTTTTTCCCCGCTGTTTTGTATGTTTGTTTTGGTGTATTTATTTGTTTTGTTGGTAGCTGGGAGTCACCGGTATATCCCCCCTTTTCTGCTCTATTTGTTGTTTGTTTGATTGACTCAACAACGTCTTCCCCCCCCCCCTTCGCAGTAGATGGGGGTCGGTAAGGGGTGCGGGCTGGGCTTGTTCGGTACAGGGCGTAGAGCTTGGCGTTTGTTGCTCCGGTGTTTGGTGCCTGGCCCTGGTGCCTCCTCCTACTATCAGCGGGGTTGAGTATCTCTTTCCGCGGTTACTACTGGTGGGAACTCTGGCTCTTCTCTGTCTGTTAGGTTTTTTGTGGTCTCCCCTCTTGTATATAGTGTGTGTGTAGTTTAATTTGTTCAGTTATGGTGTTCGGACCTTTTGTGGCTATGTATAAAGGTCGGGACACGGTTCAGGGGCGCACGCCCCGTGGTATTCTATTCAGTTCTCCTTCATTATGGAGAGAGCAGACGGTAGGCTACATTTGCATTGCTGTAGGTGAAGTAATTAGGCCTGCTTATTGGTATGGATCTGTCTGTATTATTGTGCATTGTTTGTACCTTGTGAAAATTCTAATAAAAACTTATTCGACAAAAATAATATTGCACAAAACAAAAATTCTGTTAAATATTAACTGCCCTAGCGTTAGGGACGGCACCATCTTGTACAGCGCTAGCTACTATCACTATTGCACGAGATGGTGCCATCCAGTGAACATCGGAGCACCGACAGCGCATGTCCCTGTGTCCCTGATATGACATGATGGCTGCTGGATCCTCCGGCTCATCCCCCCCCCCCCCTCTGAGTGATGTGATGACGTCACATCGGGGAGACGGCAGGAAATTTGAAAGTATATAGCACAAAAGCAGTTTTGTATGTATAAAACTGCTTTAAATGTGCTTCTTTGTAAGAATGATTGCCAAAATAAAGTCTCTGGTGCCCCAGATGTGCCCATTTGCAGTAACCCTCTCTTCCCTGGTGTGATTTTACCACATCCATAACACCAGGTTAGAGAGGGTTAACTGTAAATGGGTACATCTGGGGCACCAGGGACTTTATTTGGGCGAGTGATTTTTGTGTTTTCTCATTCATTTTATACATTTTTTATTTTATTTTACATAATTGTTTGTTTCAAACATTATTATATTCAGGATGTCTGTTAGACCCTTGTACGGACATATTTTGGGAAGTTACAGGCCTACAACATAAAGAAAAATGTACCATTGAAGTCTAAGGTGCAGTTTTGGTACAGAAATCTGGACCTCAGCAGTGCGCTAGGGAGGTTAAAAAGTCAATAAAAAGTCTAAAAACTTAGGTCATAATAGGGAATATAGCTTGATATAGTTAAGGAATTCCACAGTTACACAGTTACAAGGCCGAAGGGAATGAACCCTTTGTTAGCATAAGGAGTCTCTTCCCCACAACAGGGCCCAGGCGTTGTGGGAGTGACTCATTGACTATTCGGTGTTCCCCTTAAACAAGAGAACCCCCAGATTCCAATCCCCACCCTATGGAATGAGTAGAAAATGTAAGTATAAATAAGATTCCTGTGCAATTCCCATGATCTGCACATGCAGGTGTTCCCATACCATAATTTCGTCTGTAAACTTTGAGGGACACAGACGCGCTCCTGGAGTTTCAGGAATGTGACAATTGATCCTTGGTGGGAAGAGATGGATTGCATGGGTGGATAAGCACTGCTGGTAAGCATAGTGGAATTGTAAAAATAACAAAATACTGTCTTTTTTATACTAATTAACCCTTCCTGGGAATGGGTAATATGTACTTGTGACCTCTCTACTCATTTCATAGGGTCGGGATCTGGGGGTCCTCTTATTAAAAGGAAACCCTGGATACTCAATATGCACTCCTATGTGCCTCCACAACGTCTGCTCATGTTGTGGGGAAGAGACCCTCTTACCTTAACTAAGGGTTTCCCCTTTGCTGAGGTGTGACGGGGACCTGGTTGGATAGTGATGGGAGTGCCCTCCCTTACCAGTCCCTCCCAGTCAGCCAAAAGGGGTCTGGTATGCTCTTTTTGTGTTCCCCTTTTCCAGGGAATACCAGATCTGGTCTGGTCAGGTATGCTCTGGAGGGGGGAATCCATGTTTTTCGTGGTTTCCCGTTTCCAGGCACATCAGACCCGAAGCAAAAAAGGTGCTTGCATTTTTCAAGTAGCTGTAAGAGAGCTCTCTTCCTATTTTAACTATTATAGCAGACACAGGTATAGTGTTATATGGCTGCAGAGATCGTTTTTCTATGAGGGGGGGGGGTATCCAGGAGGAGAAAATAGCCAATTTAGGGAGGGATCAAAATGTGCCTCCATGTTAATCTATGGGCAGCGAACTAACATCAGGAAAAGTTCCTATTTTTGGCAGACTGGGAACATCCGATGTTCACTGCCGACTGTCCACCGGGTGAACCTCTAGTTACTTATACATAAGAATTTGTTTATTGACATAATGCAATTGAAAATCTAAAAATGGCAGGTATTTCAATTTAGTTGTTAGAAATAGAGTATGTATATTTGAGATACAACTATATCATACAATTCATAAAACCCTAAAAACAAACCAACATCACCTTTTGCCTTATACAGCAGTTATAGGGGCTCTATATTAATTTTATATGAGAACCATTGTGATGTCCTGGCTTGAAACCACCACCATTCATATTGTGTATCACTTTTGGATTCAAAATCCAACTTCAAAATGGCCGCCATGGTCACCACCCATCTTGAAAAGTTTCCCCCTCACATATACTAATGTGCCACAAACAGGAAGTTAATATCACCAACCATTCCCATTTGGTGTATCCATATAAATGGCCCACTCTGTACATAGTTTCCTTTAACCTCATAATTGACACCAGCTGCGTGAGTGGGAAAGCTGGCGCTCCTCCATTAACATGGAGGTCTATGGCGCCGCCCCCCGCCCCCTTCCGCATCCCCGTGACGTGATCGGGGTGGTGACAAAACCCCGGGAATGCTGCAGCGATGAAGACATCCGATGAAGACATCCCCTGCGGCTTCCCCTGCGGTTGAGAGGACCCTGATCGGCGAACGAACAGGGTTCGTCTCAACAGCTAATTTTATTATTAAATTCTTTTGTTATGAAGTGATTACAGGGAGTGCAGGATTATTAGGCAAATGAGTATTTTGACCACATCATCCTCTTTATGCATGTTGTCTTACTCCAAGCTGTATAGGCTCGAAAGCCTACTACCAATTAAGCATATTAGGTGATGTGCATCTCTGTAATGAGAAGGGGTGTGGTCTAATAACATCAACACCCTATATTAGGTGTGCATAATTATTAGGCAACTTCCTTTCCTTTGGCAAAATGGGTCAAAAGAAGGACTTGACAGGCTTAGGAAAAAAATAGTGAGATATCTTGCAGAGGGATGCATCACTCTTTAAATTGCAAAGCTTCTGAAGCGTGATCATCGAACAATCAAGCGTTTCATTCAAAATAGTCAACAGGGTCGCAAGAAGTGTGTGGAACAACAAAGGCGCAAAATAACTGCCCTTGAACTGAGAAAAGTCAAGCGTGCAGCTGCCAAGATGCCACTTGCCACCAGTTTGGCCATATTTCAGAGCTGC
This sequence comes from Ptychadena robeensis, assembly GCA_036250615.1. Lineage (NCBI taxonomy): Eukaryota > Metazoa > Chordata > Amphibia > Anura > Ptychadenidae > Ptychadena > Ptychadena robeensis. The sequence goes on along the minus strand of CM070035.1, from coordinate 78,784,250 downwards.
AACATCACTGGAGTGCCCAAAAGCACAAGGTGTGCAATACTCAGAGACAGAAAGGCTGAAAGACGACCACCACTGAACAAGTTGACACGTCAAGACTGGGCCAAGAAATATCTCAAGACTGATTTTTCTAAGGTTTTATGGACTGATGAAATGAGAGTGAGTCTTGATGGGCCAGATGGATGGGCACGTGGCTGGACTGGTAGAGGGCAGAGAGCTCCAGTCTGACTCAGGCGCCAGCATGGTGGAGGTGGAGTACTGGTTTGGGCTGGTATCATCAAAGATGAGCTTGTG
>CM070035.1:78761166-78774681 GCA_036250615.1 Ptychadena robeensis | reverse complement strand
CTTTGTTTTTTAATGTTTGCCTGCCCATTGAAGTCTATGGGGTTCGCCGGGTTCGCGAACCTATGCGGAGGTTCGCGTTCGCCGTTTGCGAACATCAAATTCCGGGTTCGCGCCATCACTAGTGGTGGGGGCTTTGCAAAAGTATGTGGAATGTATTTTCAGAAACAGTGCACACAGGACTTTTGGATTGCCTTTAACATGGCCCCAAAGGTACATTATAGGTTGGACTGCACGAAATATACAGGTTGAGGAGCAGACTGTTGAGGGTTAACTAGATCATCTCTGCACTGCATTAAAGTGCCCATGCATGAATAGATGGGCACGCGATCAACGTCACTGCGCAGCGCCCCTGGATAGGGGCCAGGATCAACATCCAAAGGAATGATATTCGATCAACAGACATTGATTGATTAATTGATCCTGCTCGAAGAAAGGGGTGGCCGCGTTTGATAGCCGCGAGCATGCACGTTGTGCCATCAGCGCTCAAATCAGCCATCGATCAAGCGCCCATCAATTTGTACATGGGCATCTCTCTCCTAGTGTTTATATCTATATATAGCTTATATCTGCCATCTCTCTCATCTAGATTAGTGGAAAATCTTAAAAATTACCGTTGTTAATATGTGCCACTGCTACCATACATTCATGTCTATGGCCTTGTCAGTATTTGTTTGGGAAAATTTAGTCAAATTTGTCCTGTTTCTGCCAGCTTGCGCTATACTCCATATTAATGCCCATGGGGTTTTCCTCCTTTTAAAAAAAATTAAGCCTAACTTTGTTTTTCTCAGGGGTGTTTTGTGTTCTGCAATATTGTATACATAACAGCAGGGAAACTCTACAGGCATGTGCAATAAACATGGGGAAATTCCCATGCTTACAGTGCATGTCTGTAGACATCACCTATGGCATTATGTATCAATATTACCGCAGTGGACATGTATAGTAAGTGTTTTCTGCACTGCTATGCATGCCTAAAAGGTTAAACCAGGGCATGTTTATTTTTGCCTCAACATAGGGCCTGGAGACATTGAGGAATGGAGAAGATTTCAGTGGGGGACATGCATAAAGCTGGGCAGGTGAGTAAGTGGACAGTACGAATTTAATATTGATCTACATTATTTTAAAAGGACATTTTTAATCCTTTAAGAACGCATAATAGGCTCTGGAGAGCTCTTTACTCTTTCCATAGAGTAGGGAACTATATTCATTTTTATATTTAATATTTTTTTCACTTTAATTCATTTAAAATAATTTTGACTTTCCAGGTAAAAGTTGAATCATGTCATAGAATTTTTAAGTTCCCCGGCAGCCAGTTTGCCAAAAAATAACGGTGGTCATGGTCCACTGAACAGGAGAACACTTCCAATGCTCGATCCGCCTCCCATACTTAACATGGAGGCAAAGTTTGACCCCTCACCCCTACATTCAGATGGTGCAGTACAGCCAATTACATATGTTTGTTACCTGACCACACACCTCCATCCAATAAAAGCACTTCATTTTTAAAAGTGATATTAAAAAAACTATGGAGAGACAGAGAGCATGTCAGACTCCCTTTTAGCATAGGGTCTGTTACGCTCTGGACGATGGGGGCAAAGAACAAATGGGACATCCCCGTCCCACCAGGTCCCATGACATATTTCAATAAGGGGAGACCCCTTGTTAAGGTAAGGGGTCTTTTCCCCGCATTGTGGGGGCACAGGTGGGGCTTCTTGAGTATCCCAGGAATGGGATTAAGGATTTATCTTGTTAAAGGGGAACCTGAAATACGCAATCACCCCCCACCTGCGTGAAAACATTAATTTGTTTTAACAATGCAAAACTTTATTATTATTTTATGCATGATCTCAAGAAACTTTCACAATATGAACTTTAGTAAACTTCAGTCAGGCTGTACAGTCTATTTTAAAAATGAATTCTATGTATTATCTTTGCATGATTTTTGTATTTTACAAATTAAATTTTATGTTTCAGGGTTTCCGGCTGATCTTTAGACCTTCTGTGTATAGGACCAAAACTTAGAAATGATTGCAATATTAAGTTTGCCCTGGTCTTTAAGAAATCTAGGCAAAATTGGACGAAATTAATATTAAAATATTGGGCTATCTGTATTTGAAGCAATCACATGTAGGGCAAGGTTATCTCTCTGATTAGTTTTTTTTCTTTCCTGACAAAAGTCTTAATTATCTAGCAAATTGTTTTCTGTGAAATATAGTGACCCCATTATTTTAATAAAATAATGAAAGCAGCAGCTTTTAATTTGTTTAGCTTTTCTTAGAGCTATTTTTTACTATAGGTAAGAACCACTGCTGACTTATTATAAAATGTTTGGTAGATGTGGTCCACCATTTATTCAGAAATTTATTTTATAAGGAAAATTCAGGATAAGGCAGAATTATTGAATAGTTTATCCCTGATAATATAGTGCTTTAAAATTTATCCCTTGTCTACTAAGACATGTCACTATTTCAAGTCCATAACCTCAAAGCCTGGGGTAGTTTTGACCTAAAAATATTGCTAAGTTCAATACAATTAAAACATAACAATATTGTTATGTAGTGGAAAAAGCAGACTGCCCATGAAAGGCCCATGTGTCCATTAGGCAGTCTGGTAGCAAGGGACTCTGATAACCATTTTTGGTGGTGGCATATGCAGTGTCATTAGGTTTTATGTCATCCAGAGCAAACAACTTATAATAGCACCCTATCTGACATACATATGTTTCTACAGTACGTCTCCAGGCACTATTGACACTGCATCACTTTATTCACATTATGGTATGTTACGGCCTCATTCCATAACAATATTTAAAGAAAGTCACATAATCCCTTGTTCCTAACCTACCTTATTTTTAGGACTATAAGACGCACCAAGTTTTTAGGGCAGGAAAACCAGAAAAAAAAGATTTAATACGTTTTCACATCAATTGGGTTAATGCAATGAATTCAGTGAATGCAATATTTAATTTAGCCAGAAGGTGTCACTAACAGCAGTACACTCTCAGACTCAGCGTCATACTCCACACTGATCGGCAGGAGGAGGAGGGGGGCAGAAAGCTGCAGTCTTCTCCCTCTCCTCTGCCCTGATCAACTGTTACTGTGTGTCAGGATCCCGGGCCATCCGGGCTTGTGCACTCCACGCCTCCAGCCTTACCCCCCCCCCGATCCGGTACCTGTGGCTGAAGTTCCTGGGGTCACTCAGGGTATGTCTGGGGCCTCTCCTGTTGCCGCCATGGTGGAGCCGCCGTCGCGCACCGAGCGCGCGCGCGCGCCCGCGCATGCGCGTATGCGCGAGCCATCTCCTGAGTTTTAAGGGCTGGCAGGGGGGTGTGTTCCAGAGTGTCCGTCCCTCCTACCTGGGCGGACCTTGGAGCGCACTTCCTATATAAACCTGCCAGCCCTTGCACTCAGTGCTGTTGAATTGCAGTTCCTGTGTAGATGCGTGTCGTGAACTCTCTTGGCTTGATTTCCCGGTGTTTGACCCTGCTCTGTACCCGACGATCCTGGCTTCCTGACCCCTGCGAGTACCCGACTATTCTACCTGCCTGCCGCCTGCCTCGACCCTCCGCCTGTCTCTTGACCATCCATTTATTGCCGCCTGCCTTGACCCTTGTTTTGGACATTGACTACTCTACACCTGGTGTGCCTGCACTCTTGGTCACTAGGACTTCCCTCCTGAAGGGGACAACCTTTGGGACTCGTGTTCGCAGCCTCCTGGGGGGGTTCACCAGGGAAGCAGGACCTGGCCACCTGGGTGTGGGAAAAATCCACAGGGTCCCCTCAAGGGATCCCTGCCTAACTCCTATTAGGGGGGCTCTGGGAGAAGACCCTCAGGTGGCCTAGATTCCCTGCTCCTGGCACCCCCGTGCCAACCCGGGACCTGCGGGAATAACACTGTGTCGGTGGGAGCTGCACAGTGACTGCAGTTCCCACGGACACTGAGAGAGGGAAAGATGGCAGTTCATTTCTGTCTCCATTTCCTATGCCATCAGAGATCTGCTGGCATAGGCAATTACACAGTTCAGATGGGAGAGCCGGACAGCAGCCGGCATCTCACATCTGACAGCTCCTCCAGCTCCTCCAGCTCCCCGGCTAATCTCTGTGCTGGGAGAGTTGGCGGGAAGCCATGGTGTGACCACCGGCGGCCGAGTGGCCGCATGGGTCGCACATTCGGACCATAAGAGGTTTTGCCCCAAATTTTGGGGGTGAAAAGTGCGTCTTATGGTCCAAAAATACGGTAATTGGTAATAGCATTCACCATATACAGATGATACAGGTATGTATATGTATTCAGCGTGTTTCGCTAACATTGAAATGTTGAGTATTTATAAAGGGCCTTACCTATAGCACATGGCAGAACAACCTCTTTTAAATATATATTTTTTGGGGATGTGGCATCAGTTATCAGTCGATTATCAAAAGTCCCTTCAAAATAGTAAATAAAATTGTTTCCTTAGAATTCTATGCACAACACACACATGACAAAAAACGTTGTCAAAAATGTTAAAACAGTTTGAGGTTTTTGCAAATTTATATATAAAAAAAGAGAAACCAAATGTACATAAGTATTCACAGCCTTTGTTCAATATTTTGTTGGGGCACCTTTGACAGAAATGACAGCCTCGGGTCTTTTTGAATATGATGCAATGGGTTTAGCACACCTATCCTTGAACAGTTTTGCCCATTCCTCTTTGCAGCATCTCTCACGCTCCATTAGATTGGATGGGAACTGTCGGTGCACAGATATTTTAAGATCTCGCTAGAGATGTTCAATCGGATTCAAGTCTGGGACCTGGCTGGGTAAAGGTTGTGAATACTTATGTGCATTTTGATGAAAACTGTAATCTTCTCTGTTAATTGCTAAATACATATAAAGGTTATAAAAATCTGTATAAAGATGCCAAATAAGGACACCCAGTAGGTGCTTTATTGTATCTATTCTCTTCACCATCACCATACACAAAAGATACCTGCCAACTACCGTACAGCAAGTTTAGCAGGATCAAATGATTAATTGTCTTTGCATGGGCTACTAGTGTTGACTATTCAAATTATGATGATAATGATTATTCAAGATTTATTTTACATCAGTGTGTTGATCATGAAAATAATGACTATTGTTTCTTTGCTATAAAAAACAATGACTAAAAAATTCATAAGCATTGTGTACAGTGGGTGCTACATTAATCTTCAGAGGTGCTTTGACGATTACTTTTACAGATAAAAAGCTCACTTTAACAAATTATATAACACTGTGTTCATCACTCCTGCTTTCATGATATCAAAACCTATCTTTAAAGGAATTTGATAGATCACTTGGTTACAGAACACAATCAACACTTGAGGGCGTATAATGTAGTGTACAGTATATAGAGTTTACATTGTGTGAAGGCTAGGAGTATAAAACATGTAGTGTTGAATTCAGATTTCTGTAATGTACAGAATGTAGCAGTCATAGAGAATAGAATGTTAAGAGCACTCCAGCATGCTACAAACAGTGCTAAAAAATAAGTAATAATGTAAACCGTACAGATTGATGGGCCAAGATGATGAACAGCTTACTCCAGAATACAACTGTCAAAAACATGTTCTAGTGCACAGACCATTAGTAGTGTTGAGCTGCATATGGTGTATTCGATTTTGCATAATTTTGCGAATATATTAAGGAACATTCAAAATTCTTAAATTTCGATTCGACTGTATTGTATTGCCTTACATTGCGCGTAGCTGTTTGCAATTATTTGCAAAGATTTGCGAACCAGCTTTACAGCTTTTCTCCTTTATTCTGTGAGTTTAGCCAGTATGCGCACTGCTCCTATTGCACGTATCCATCCATTCCACAAATATGCGCAATGTATGCCAGTAAACAATGTTAAAGGATAATATGATTAATATCTGCCATTGCGATTATCCAAACGCACATTCACAAAATATTGCAAATTCTCCAATGAGGATATTCATAGAATATATTCGAATGTCTTACTTTGTGTATTATACAGCACAGTTCATAGTGTATGGTGGGTATGCTATGTGACATTCAGCAATGCATAACATAGTGTTACACTGAAAATTGCAATACACAATTCAATCACCTATCCAGTGTATAAAAAATACACTTTGCTGTACATTGTATATTACTGACCACCACACTTCTATAGTGGGCATGCAGTACGCAACATGGTGGTAGGCTAAAAGAATGCCTTATGAGCTCATCTCTTTCTCCTTTTGCTGGCTTGTTCTGCCTCTCTATGCTTTTCTGCACCGAAAATGGCTAGAGGCTAATACTGAGTCAAACTCTAGTACTTACACTGCTCACATTGGAATGAAAATAACTGGAATTATGGAAGCCACACATAGGGCGTCCATACACAGGTCGACAGCATTCATCGATCGAGCGAACCTGGTGATGTCACCATGCTGTGCTTGAGCGTCCCTCGTTTAAACGCAAAACAGATGCACAAACTTTTTGCGCAATCAATCCATTCCGATACTTTGGATGGGGAACCTGGGATTTACCAACATGTTGGTTTCCCTGTTCGATCGTGGGCCGTATTTACTTCCTGAACTATCGTTCACTGCGAACGTGAACGGCAATCGATTGTTTGGGAATTTAACTAAAAATTGTCCATGCATGAGGACCTTAGGTTGTCTTTTATATTAATTGGGAGATGCCGCACACAGTTCTCATCTTATAATCTCTCTACTTCCTAAAGCCCCCCATACACCTTAAGATCGATCCATTAGATCTCCATTAGATCTACCAACAACTATGTAGTGCCGGGTCCTCCCTGATAGAATACTAGTGATTTAATTGTGTGTAAGTTGATTGTACAGAAATTGTATGGTAAGATTGTAAGGTGTAAGCCTTTAGGCTTAGTTTTTGGGGAAAGTTTAAATGCAATACATAAATAAATACATTTTAAAAAAGGACAGGAGAATGAATGATTCACAGTTGTTAAGTAGACAATGGACATATACTTATAGTTTTTTGACATTCATATACAGGTTATAATTATTAACAGCACACATAGGCAACACTTTAGCACCTTTCTACAGCCTCAGGATGCATCCATCTAAAACCTAGTCAGGAAATAAAGACATGAATCCATAATTAGATATCGAGTTAATTAGATATCCTTATGGATGTTGAAAGTAATTTGAGTAAATGGATATTTGAAGCTGAAACCTGTATTACTATCAAATGTCACATAATATGTATCTGTTCCTTGACTATTCCATGTAGTGATAGCCTAATAATGGCTTCTGAAGTGATTTTAGTGGATATCAATGTGGACATAGAAATGTATCATTGTTGTCCTGTTTTGGCTTTACTAATGGAATTGTCACCTAAAATATTTAAGAAAAATTTAGTTAAACATGCCAAACCTAAAGGTATAGCACTGAAGGGTATGACCTTTAACTGTCTTCTTCACTCTTCTCCCATAGAGCTTTAGGACTCTGGGCTGCCTGAACTCTCTGTCCTTTTAATACATTTGACCAAGCTCTTCAACCCCAGCCTGAGTTTTCTGTTTAAACTGTTAAACTGTTAGACATTTGTTATTGTAGATTTACAGATGTTTTTTTTATTGATTGGCCCTTATTTACATGACAATCAATGGCAGTCCATCTTCAAGATGTAATGTTTCCTTTAACTTAGCCTTAGGACTAAAATTGTTATTGGGAGCAGAGAAGAAAATTATTTTTAGTAAGCTACTGTTTCTATGTATAGAGTAACAACGAAAGACACTGTATATGAGCAGTTTCTTGGATGGAGAAGGGGGCCTCAACAATGACGATATGTTTAGTTATGGATTACGTAACAGAGAAATGGGCTGTAAAGGCACTCTTGCTTATCCCAACTGACTCATCCTATCTTATCAGTATAAAATCAAGTACCATTTGTTATTTTCAAATTGTTATTGTTTTTTTTTTTCAAATAAAACATACATAAATATAACAAAAGGCATGGGTGAACAAGACAATGGGTAAAGCAACATTTGTTTTTTACATCCCATTTTTTTACAACTGTTATAGGCAAGCTTCCTTGTTATTGCCATTAATTTTCATTGTTTTATTAAGTTGAACTCTGGGGTTATCTCAAATACTACTTTGCAAAGCTGGTCATTTTAAGCCAATCATTTTAAAATTAATTCCTTTTTCGTTGAATTGATCTACCAAAAGTGATTCAAATCGAAATAAAAATTAGTCGACCAGTGATCCAACATGTTGGTAAATTTCAGTCGATCATTCAAGTCTCTGATACTATGGAGCATGCTCACAGAACCAAGGAAAGAAAACTGATAGTTGTCAATCACATTACCGTATTTTCCTTGTTGTATAAGAGGACCCTCAACCTTTCCAATTACAATATACTCGCCATATAAGACTACCCCTCTTCCAACGCACACCAAATAAAAATGGATATAAAAAACATCAGATTTGATTTCCATAAGGTCATATTAATTCAAATGCTTATGACATGGACAAACTGCCTTAAAGTCAAGTAAATCCATCGGCAAATGTGCCAGTGCGGCACTGAAAAAAAACTGTAAACACATGGCCTTACATATGCCTATACTGACTTTCAATCCACAGATCTCCAACAACCTTTAAAGTTTTTAGAAATTTACATTCCCAATTTCACATCCCTAACTGTAACCTTTCATGGTTATTAATGTTTCCTGTAGTTATCCAAGTGACATAAATTGTATACATTCAAAAAAATGTACATCTAAAAATTTAACTTTATACATGATAAGTGAAGGCTATTAAACCGCCCAAGTGTTCGGGACAATATGCTTCTATGTACAAAATATCACCCAAATAAAGTCTCTGGTGCCCCAGTTGTGCCCATTTGCAGTTACCCTCTCTTCCCTGGTGTGATTTTACCACATCCATCACACCAAGTTAGAGAGCGTTAACTGCAAATGGGCACATCTGGGGCACCAGAGACTTTATTTGGGCCAGATTTAGTACATAGCAGCATAATTTTGTGCTCTGATTTTTGTGTTTTCTCATTAATTTTATTAAAAGATTTTTTTTTTACATAATTGTTTGTTTCAAACATTATTATATTCAGGATGTCTATTAGACCCTTGTACGGACATATTTTGGGAAGTTACAGGCCTACAACATAAAGAAAAATTTACCATTGAAGTCTATGGTGCAATTTTGGTACAGAAATCTGGACTTCAGCAGTGCGCTAGGGAGGTTAATGTGTTTTAGCTGCAATACTAATTTCAGCCATTGGGGCCACAGCCGCTAGTGAGCACGTTGGCTTCCTCTCAAAGCATTGGATCTCAACCTGTGGGTTATGACCCCCTTGAAGGTCGAACAACCATTTCACAGGGGTCACCAAGTTCACAAGCAGCAAAGCTAATGCCCAAAGCGGGGTTGGAAATTAGGAGGGAGAGTACTGTCCCCTCCTAACATAGCTTGTGCAAATGATGTGTCTGGTGGAAAAATATTAGGGGGGATATAACACTTAACAATCGAGACGGAAGTGATGTCACGGAGTGTTTCATTTGAAATGCAGAAGTGATACTCCACACTGGTACTTCCGTGTTCCAAATACACAATTTGTGACATCACGGATCTGAAAAGGTTGAGAACCACTGTCTCAAAGCATCAAGGCGGGAGAGAAGGAGGGGGGATAAGGGGGGAGCTGTAGCTGTGTGACAGACAGACTTCTCTGTCTTGGAAGTCTGAGTACCCGGCGGATAAGATGATCCCTGCTTTTTCAGAAGATTTCCCTGGGTTTTAAAATCTTCTTATAGGCAGTAAAATGGCATATAAGTTAGTTTTTCAAACTATGGTTTTAAATGGATTTGTGTATGCTTAGCTTTAGATTTAGGGTTCAAGGCTTAAATTCTTATTTTAACCCAACAATATTCAGTTCTGTTGTCTTTAATTTAGTATTCTGGTCTTTGGAAGGGTGCTTGCAGTGCAGGGATTCTGGGTATCCTTTGTTAGATATAATATAAAGATCTGCAGCCTGAGATGGGGGCTGCATGTATGGAGACAGAGTAATTAAATACACTTAAAAACCACTAGACAGAACATAAGCTTTTAAACATTGAAGTGTTGGATAGTCTAACTGCAAGGTAATATTTTCACAGAACTTGCAGTGCAGCTTTAGGTGCAAAGGACCAAATTTGATCTATGATGTATGTAAAATCTTGCACCACATTCATATGGTTTTTAGGGATGCATCAGATACACTATAATTTATTGACTTAATATCTACACTCTCTACTCTACTTATATTTTGCACTTTAGGTATCATATAGGGTTTGATTGTTTTCATATAAAACATAAAGTACCAATTTTGTTTTCTTAAGATTTTACTTAAAGTTGTTTTCCTGTTGTTGTATGAACTAGTAATTTTTCTGTCAAATCACGATTATTAAGTCACAAATACCTATTTCTTTTATCTGTGCTTTGCTTGTCATCATGGAAAGGGAGGTGGTGATTATTGAATGCTAGTTAATTTAAAAAAGGATGAAGATTGTTTTTCCTTATCATAGGCAGGGGTACACACAAGTGGTACTCTGGTACTCAAAAGGGCCAAAAAACTAGCTATGCTTACCTGCATTATTGTTACATAACTCATATGTGTACTAACAACTTGGAGGCACTCCTTGTCTGGGCTTTAAATGTTAAATGTATGCAATTTATGTCACTTGGATAACTGCAGGGAAACATGAATAACTATGAAAGGTTGTAGTTAGGGGTGTGACATTGGGAATGTAAATTACTAATCCCCAAAAAATTATTGGTTGTCTAAGGGTGTTGGAGATCTGGGGGGTGAAAGTCAGAGTAGGCATATGTAAGGGTAAAATCTGACAAGAGAAAAGCACTGCGTGCCAGCTGAAATATTAAATATGAAAGGTTGACATTTGGACTGCAGGGGTTAGTTACTAAGTCAGAAAATTTCAGGGTTGTACCACTGAGGTATGAGATCTGGGGGTTCAAACGTGTTGTACTGTGAGAGTTACATTTGAACCAATGCCAGCTGTTGACCTGTGGATGGAGACAGCTAATCGGAGGCTCAACCAGAAGGTGGGAGGTCCATCTGCAACAGGATCTACCATGTAGAAGGCTGACGCAGAGGACAGTGAGAGAGACAGTGAGGAAGACCACCCTACATACGGGGTGAATACCAAACACCATCTCCTGGTACTCATCTGAGGATCTCACTAAAAAAGATATGTGCACCCCTGATCATATTATTATTATATTGTATTTATATAGCATCGACATATTATGCAGCACTTTACAGAGCATATATAGTCATATCACTAACTGTCTCTCAGAGGAGCTCACAATCTAATGTCCCTACTATAATCATGTATATGTAACTAACACAGTCATAGGTCACATGTAACTAACATAGGAGAATCTTTATTTGGGGAAGCCAATTAACCTACTGCATGTCTTTGGAGTGTGGGAGGAAACTGCAGTACCCGGAGGAAACCCACGCAGACACAGGGAGAACATACAAACTCCTTGCAGATAGTGCCCAGAGCCAGGATTTCCTGTTCCAGCAGTCCACTGACATTGATACAACTGTTGGTTTAGGGACACTGAATTTGTTCTTATTCCCTGCTTGATCTGTAAATCAACGAACCTGCTTCTAGAAATAAATATTATATAGTTCCTAATCAGGATTCAGATTGCACACCTAATTTGACAAAAAGAAAAACTAAAAGGAATCTCACCCATAAAAGTTTCTAAACTTAAAGAAAAAATCTGAAACCCTCTGACATGTGGATAAACCCAAAGCAGGTATTGGCATGCACAAGTATGATTGCAATATTTGCAGCACGGGTTGAAATCTGAAGGATTTAATTGTTATTTATGTGATAACTTAATGAGGATGATGTTAATTATTTTGCTATCTTACTAATATGACTACATACAAGGTTAAATATTTTGAAATCCTAATGGACTCTCACAGACTGGACTATCATATTTGTACCCTAATCTAATTATAGGTTGAATTATGCAATTTTATGCTTAAATAGAGAAAATACATCAACTACTATCCAAGACTCTGAAGTCATTGTATAATTCTCCACAAAGATCATTTAAATCACCATGGGCTCATTTACCTCAAATAATACAGTACATTTATTACATAAGCAATTATCCAACAAATGTACTATACAAAGCAATCATTTGGTTTCCTTTCACAAAATAGCATGAATAAGTGCCATGCAAATGTATTATATAAAAACTCTTTTCATGTAAGGGTTTGGCTATTGACTAGATAAAAGATGTTATAGTCCAAAGCATTTATCATCATTAATTAACATTATAATTACAATTCTGATTTACAAGTGTTTCACTATTGGGAATTACTTTAACATGCATGACTAAGCAAACTGCCATATATGCAAAATGAAATCACAAGGTCATGTTGGAGAATACGTCAGCTAGTAGCCTGGTTACTTTATATCTACATACTGCTTAACAAACTGTACTTAAAAATTTGGTCCACTTGACATCAAAATCATGTAACCTTATGGTCTCTCATTTCTACCAGTATTTATACACAACCATGCATGAGCTTTCTCTCCTTGCTCCTCATGGCTATTTATACATTTCAGGCCCCCATACACGCCAGTTTCTTTTATTTTAAGTAAAGCCATCCGAAAATCAATGCCTGTCCACATGGTTCGATTGACCTAGATCGATCAAAATAAACCAAAAAATTGATCGAAAAGTAATCAGCCATGTCGGAACATTTTGATTTATAAACTATGCATTGAATGTATATAGAATATTATTTTGTTGTGCATAACCGATTTTGGTTCGAATTAAAAAATTAGCATACCTATACATCCAGTAGCAGGCATTTTGATGTGTTTATGAACGACTTTCTTTCAATATGCTTTAGATCGATTGAACCAACATCGATCAAATATCGGTTTCTCCATGAGGGAGGTATTTCAAACGAATTTATCATCGATCGTAGGGAAATTGAAACATGTTTGGGGGCCTTTACTTACATGTGTGAGGTAACAATGTTCCTCTTTGCACCAGCCATGACACAGGAGAAATGGGAGATTATATATATATATATATATATATATATATATATATATATATATATATATATATAAATACGTAGGGCTCTCCTTCACAACGCAAGGGAGGCACTTGGCCTCCTTGTGACTCCAGCGCTTGGATGGTGGCATGTGGCGCAAATAAAAACGTGGCAAACCACAGAAGGTTTTTTGCGCATTACAAACTGGGTTGCGCAACACAAAATGGCATATAGGCTATATGATGGGCCCAGACTCCTTTGTAAAAGGCACATGGCAGCTCACCTGAAGTTTGCCAAGAGGCATCTGAAGGACTCTGAGATCATAAGAAACTAAATGCTCTAGTCTGTTGAGACAAAGATTGAACTCTTTGCTGTGATGTCACATTTGTAGGAAATTGTAGCTATTTTTGCTTAAAGCGGACCTACCACCAGGAATCTATGTTTTCATGAATGGCACTAGAAGTG
>CM070035.1:78744661-78758836 GCA_036250615.1 Ptychadena robeensis | reverse complement strand
CCCCCCCCCCCCCCCCCAACTCATCTGGAGACGAGCCGGGGGTAGGGTGTTTGCTAAGGTGCATTTAGAGAGGGAGAGGAGCTGCCAGAAAGTATTTTAACTGATGCTTTCGGGGTGAGAGCACAAGGAGGAGGGGGAAGCCTGTGGGAGAAGTGAGAGCAGCTGCTGACAGCTGCATGTCTGAAAGTCCCGTCCTGCATGTTCGAAAGACCCTGCTGCAACACTGACGTCACAATCCAAATTTTGGTAATATCTCCCCTCCTGGTTTTAGAATTCTTTTTTGGGGCAGTGCCCTTAACTATCACTAGTCTGCTGCTGATGCAAAGATGGTAGGTCCGCTTTAAAAGCATAAGACATAGACTTCTGAATTGTCAAACAGTTGACACCCAAAATAGGCTCCAATTGGCGGAAACACGTTTTTGTATAACAGCAATATAATTTACAGTAATATACATTAGCATAAAATGAGTGTACACCATGAACAAGTTGTCAACATCTTACACCTCCATACTGCATTTCTCCTCTGCTCTTTATTGTGCATAATTTATGTAACTCTTCCAGATTGTGAAGTCTGTAATCCTCATCTAATTTAGTTTCTATTTAGGAATATTTTGCAAATACTCCAAGTTAATAACACTTGAACTTTTAATCTGCAATATATTAAAATGAGATCCACATTGTTGAACTTGACCTTCACATGATCATTATGCAATTGCTTTGTTAAAAAGTCGCAAAGGGGACAATTAATTCACATTGGAAAAGTGTGCTGACAATTTTAAAGATTAATATCTTGATTAAGTAGAAAAAAGAACCTTATTGAATAGTATGTATTTTACACTTATCATAGTACATCTTGAAGAGGGTCAGTGACCTCCGTGACATATAGTTCTTAAAGGGTATACCACTTATCAGTGTAGTATTGAATAAATTCCCATTTCTCTGAATGGATTTCTATTTCTGTAAAACTCCCAAGGCAACATTTCTGTTCATTGGGTCCCCCATACCTGAACACCTTTGTAAACGAGAGAAAAAAAAACTACAGATAGCCAAAGGGTCCACCTGGTGGTCGGTGCAGCGCCAACATTGCCAGGAGGACACTTCCGATATTCAATACACCTCCCATACTTAGCATGGAGGCAAAATATAAAAATGAATACATTTTAAAACAAAATTTCGAGAGTCAAAATTTCATGATAAAATTTACACTTTCAATGGGAAAATCTAAATCATAATGTGGAATTTCAGAGAAGAGTCTGAATTTCGACCACTGTGCCAGGCAGGGAAGCAATGTGTGAGAGGGCAATTGGAATCTGCAGGCATGCACAACTGAGAGAAATTCCTAACAATAGTCACACCAATGTTTTAACAATTCATGTCCACAAGTGCGGATATTCGAGATTACGAATATGGAATAGAATATTATGGCAGATATTCGCGAACTAACGCGAATTCGAATATTGCCTAGTCGTTCATCACTAGTCATGTTGTGTCATTATAGTTATAGTTTCAGACAACACTAAAAATATAAGACTATGAAACAATGTAATTGTTAGTCAGTGTACAGCTTGTATATTAGGGCAAATTTGCTAAAAAACACACTCATTAATATCTAAACCTCTACAAAAGTGTAGAAATTGTGCCCAATTACCTATTTTCCCTCCGTGGTGTCATGTGACTTGTTAGTCTTACAACATACGACTAAAGAAGTTGAGTGCACATGCTTAGCACCATATCCAAAGATACCGCTGAATGACTGTCACCCCAGAAGTCATCTCTTCTAAAGAATATACACAAGAAAGCCCACATACAGTCTGCTAAAGACAAGGAGACTAAGGACTGGGATTACTGAAAGCATGTCCTGTGTTCTTATGAGACCAAGATGCACTAATTTGGTTCAGATTATGTCAAGAAACTTGGCAAGGAGTACAAATACAAATGTGTCTTGCCTTCAGTCAAGCATGGTTGTGAGAGTGTCATCGTTTGGGGTTGCTGTCAGGACTGGGGAGCTATTGTTTATTAAATGAACTATGAATTCCAACATGTACTGTGTCCTACTGAAGAAGAGCATCATACACTCCCTGCACACTTGGCAGTATTCCAACATGATAACAACCCCAACACACCTCCAATGTGAGCACTGCTTTGCTGAAGAAACTAATGGTAATGGTTCTGGAGTGGCCAATCATGTCTCCAGCCACGAATCCTAATAAGCAGCTGTGGAACATCCTCAAAACAGCAGCATCCAGCAGCTACCTGATGTCATCATGGAGGAGTGGAAGAGGATTCCAGTGGCAACCAGGGTAGCTCTAGTGATAAGAGAGTTAGGGCAGAATTGTAAGGGCCCCTTCACACTATATGCGTCACATTTTTATAAAAGCATGAATTTTTACAGTAGTGCGTTTTCTCATAGAAAACCAATGTTTCCATTCACACTACATGCGTTGCATTTTTAAAAACGCAGCGTTACCAAATGCATTTTTTATAATGCCTTGCTGCATGCATTCTTCATTGATTTGTTCAATATGCAAAATGCAAACGCTTCAAATGCAAAATTGCTGCAAATTACATGCTAAACTGATTCTTTCTGGGGGGAACACATTGTCTTTTATAAGCTGTAATGCTGCACGCTTTATTCACATTCATTCTTACTTTTCAAAATCTTGTTTTCCTGTTTGGTTTATTTTTTTCTCTTTCTTTTGATAACATTTTCAAATACATTTCTTTTCTCTATGGAACTCAAGTGAAATGTTTATGCCGTTATTTTAGACTTTAGGCTTTGTTTGATATTACTGCATTTGATTAGTGAACACAAAGTCTCTACATTTAGTTCAAGGACACATTTCCCTTCTTAGGAAGACAGGTGTTTTGCCTGTTTCTCTCTACATCTAGCTTAAGAGAATCTTAAAAAACAAAAAAAAGATTGATTTAAAAAGTGTGTTTTTAAAAGAGATCTTTTATTAAGATGAAGTACATAGCATACCTTTTACTGTGCTTGCCAGCTGACATTTTTCTGCTTCTGCCGATAACCTTGAAAATGAATAGATTTTGTCTAGCATTTATAACTGTTAACTGCACTATATATTACTAATATGTCCCACAAGATACCTATGTTCTTTATAAATAAAGTGGAGGAAACACAAACATACATAACTGAATGTGTCATGCATCAGGTATGTGTAGAAGAACCATGCAATCATATAAAAATACTTAAGACATTGCAGGAGGAAAAAAAATCAAATACCTCTATATATTTTGGTAAATATGGTGACTTTGCTGAATGAAGAAAAGTTTCAAATGGCTTAAGCTGGGCATAGACGTGCCGATTCCTGCATGACCCGACCACCCATCGGATGCCGTGCGCGTTCCCCCATTCGTTCGGGATAGGGTCGGCAAGGAATCGGGTGAGCAGAATTGGGCTAAAATTGGGCTAAATTGAGCTAAAATCAGCCATCATGGCGGATCGCACAGTGATTCAATACCATTCGTTCGGCTGGGGATTGCCCCCAGCCGAACTAATGGGCCGCACACAAAGGGTGCCGGACAATTCTCGACACTAGCGGGTGGGCGTGATGACGTCAACGATGGTGATCAACTGTGCAAATAATTTCACCAACCATTTGTCAGGTTTAACCTCCCTGGTGTTATGCCCAAACCCAGTACTTTTACAGTTTGTTTGTGTCCATGTCAGGATCGGGCAAATACACCAGTGCTGTACAAACCTGCAGCCATTCTGCATCGCTGCAGGCTCGCCGATTCCTTCATGCGATGTATCATCAGTGTCATCCGTGACTCCAGAAAGGGGGGGGGGTGGCGCTATAGACCTCCATGTTAATGGAGGGGCCAGATGTGAATAGAGGAAAGGGAATCATGTTAGAGAGCAGTGGAGTACAATCTCCTGCAGGGTGCTGTTTCGCCGGAAAAAAATGGTGCAAAACTGCTGTAATGCCAGGGAGGGTTAATAGTGGGAGTAAACAGCTTGCCCTGTCTTTTGCTATGACTTATGAATGTCCAGCCACAAGGTAAATTTGTATCTGATTGGTGACACAAGAAACCTTGAAACACATATATATCAGGTTTGCCAAGAAAGTCAGCAAAAAAAAGTATTCCAGCATGGAAAGTCGGAGTGATAAATTGTTGTTAAATTAAGGAATAGAGATGGTCAAGAAATTTAAAAAAGTAAAAAAATTAAGTTCAAAGTAAAAACAGAATTTTAACCCCAAATTTTGTTGAACTTCATTTATGCAAAAACTGCCTGTGCTGGAGCAACAGTTTTTTCTTCCAACCTTTCCTTATTTTTCATGATAATACCATGTTCAGTCAGCTTGACAAAATTTCAATACATACATTTGATCATATCTATGTGGGAGTGGGGCAGACTAAGAAATTTATAAAGTTAGCCATAAAAGCACTCACATTTGTTTGATCGATTTACAATTCAATTGACCATCTGCAGTTTAAACATTGACTGTCAATCCAGTACAGATTGATCCTACTACCACACAGTGTAATAGACACAAACTGATTCCTAAACTAAAATGCTTTGCAGTTAGGTAGAGGATGATGTGTGCATGGTCCAAAATCCAATCAGATGCAAATCAATAAAAACATTATTAAGTGATCATGGATCTTCTTAATTTTATGCCAAATGCAGGAGAAAGGAATAAATGTTTTAATGACCCCAAAAAAAGATCAATTGATTGAATAGAAGAATCAACCCACCTTAATTACTTGTTTCTGTCAAGGGGCATAAAGAAGATGTTTCAATCATTTGAACTTCTTCAGTGCCTTACTGCCTCACTACTTCTGCCTTAGACCAGCCATTGACCCATTATTAACTCTTGGGTGTTTAGCCCGTGTTAACTCGGGTGAGTTTGTTTGCTAACAAAACTCATCTTGAGCTAACATGGGCATGCTCACCTGTCCGCTGAAAGCCCACAAGAGTATCAGCGGACCTGCCGACCTTTCCAGTTCCCCCGATAGTGGTAAATATGATGTGGGGGTAGGCAGGGCCATTTACCTCCATGTAATTGAGGTGGCGTTACTTTTTTACAGCACATTCCCTGCGTCAACTGTGACGGTAGAGGTCAGAAAATCACGGAGGATTTTTAAAAAAGCGTGCCATGGGGAACTGCCCAGGTGGTTAGGAAACTACTGCAAGGGGTAATAAAATGTTAGCCTAGACTTAAGCTTAAATTGTAAAGTGTTTCACTAGATTAATGAAGGAGAAACATCAGAAAGTTGTTCATTTTTCACCTTCCTTTTTTTTCTCACCTACTGTTTCCATTAAATATCCATACAGAAAGCCAGTACACTGTTTGTTCAAAACCTGATCGCCGTTTTCTGAATAGACTCTAGGCAGTAAAGGAAGATGCAGTGTCAGATGTCCAGTATTCAGTTTGTGTTTTCTTCTCAGGCTAGCTCTTGACAGCCGCTAGCAAAGGTAACATAAAAATGAATCACAGCAGTTATCAGTAATTCTTATCTTGCAAACTTTTCAACTGAAGAGAGAAAATCATTCTGGTAGAAGACGCACTATTGTCCAATAGGGACAATCTTTGTGTGAAAAGGTTAACGGCTTCTAAAGAAAAGATGTTATTTTATATATTTTTGTAGCTGTGCTATATCTATGAAAGAAACAGTTTTTAAAAGTTTGTAAATGTACTAAATAGCAGAGACAAATATTTCATTTTTCTAAATAACTGAAAAATAAACCAGATCAACCCCCATTACTGGAATCCTTTGGATCTAATGAGTGGGCTTCTCTTTTCTTTATATTAATAACTGAAATCTCAGTATTCTTTGGTTTTAAATTCCCAGTTTAAACCTGCAGCTTTAATTTTAAAAATTTTTATTCATTTGTTTAGACTCTTTTACCTGACAACTGTCTCCCAACTGTGGTCCCTGGTGGAAACTTCAGGTAGCCACCTTTCCATAAAGCAAGGCATACACGGTTTGATTTTAGCACAATAATTTTTCGATTCGATTTTAGATCTTGATCTTTTTATCGGACACCGATCGTAATTGAATCCAAAGAGGTACCACATGGAGGGGTTGGTCGTAATATGACTAAAATTGACGATTTTAGTTTCAATCAATAAACACAGGAAAGAGTCATATATAAATGTGTTCATCGAATACAATCCAACCGACCAACCAAACACATGCTACGACTTTAGTTCAATCGATGTCGCTGGAATATTCAAATTCCCTGCATGTTCGCAGGGGATTTGAATCATAAAAAACGGAAATTATGTCACTAACGTCACTTCCGATACCTGGAAGGCACAGTTCCCGGTTTTTATACCTGGACATGACGTCATTGATCGGTTTTCTTTCAAGAGTGACCAGCTTCTCGCTGCGGTCTCTTCTGATAGAATTCTTCCACTGGCTGGATAATTCTGCTCCTAATCCGGTCACCTTCTTCCACCGGTGAACAGGGTGGGTCGAAAACCTGTACTGGGGGAAGAAAAGCAAACATGTTATGCAATCACTACTGGTGATGCAGTAGTCAATCTTTGATGTTTACTCTGTAAATTGCACATAGGGATTGGGGACAGAGATTACAAGCACTCCCATTATCTTGCTCCAGGTGTCAAACTGAGAATGAACAAGATGTATTTAGGGGAGCGATCTTACAACTTTTATCTCTGCCTAATCCTCCTGAAATAAACATCCACCCTTGGACAATAAGACATTAGAAATGTCTTCAGTTATGGTTACTGAGCCAAAAAGTTGCTAACATTTGAGTTCTGCTGAAACAGTAAAAACAAATAGCATTACATTTCAATGAAATAAAACAACATTCCTTTCAAAATGTCAGTAAACCAATTTGCCGAACTCTTGCTATACTGGTTGTGAAACCTTACATAAAATAAGACATCTCTGAAACACTATATTAAGTGCAGCACAAACACCTTGTTCAGGTTCATGTACTTTTTATTCTACTACAAAAGCCAGAACTGTAGGCACAGATAAGCAAATGTGTGTCAAGAGACCTGTAACTGCAGTGTTCAGGATTGGTGCATTATCAGTCATATGACTACCAGCCAAAAAGAGAAAATACAGTCATGGAATTTGCTCAGATTGGTGGCAATATTGCATAAGGAATTTAAACCTGCAAAAGGTGGCTTCTGGGAATATGGAAGACTATGACATGGCAATATCACAGAAAGTGTTTTGAAGAACTACTTATAGTAACAGGTTAGTTACCTGGGTGCATGTAACAGCAACAAGAAACAATTAAGGATTATTCATACTAATCTGTGGTACTTGAAATTGTCCAATGGTATCCTTACTTTCTAGGCCTCATTTCCACCACTTTTTACCTCTAATTCATACCTGTCAACTTTTCCCTTAATAAAAAGGAGAAAAATACAGAGTAACTGACTTAATTGTTTTGGAACGAAAAAGTTGAGAGCCGCTTCTGCATTCCAAATACAGGAAGTGACATCACTGACATTACTTCTGGTATTGGGAGGTTTACTTCCCCTCCCTCATATTAGCTGGCTAACTTAAGAGGAGGGGAGCGTTACTCTCTCTCCTAGCTTCCCACTTCACACATTATCTGCACAAGCAGGGTGGGAACTTCTTAACACGATTTCACAATCCCGGGAAATATGTGGGATTAAGTAAAATTACGATTTGGTCAAGGAAAGTTGCATAAAAAAAGTGACTTTCCCAGCCAAAATGGAAAGCTTGACAATGGGAAGCTTGACAATTAAAGTATAGATTGTTTGGTTGAGATCTTATTATTGGTTCCATGAAAGATAGAAGCCATGTTTTTCCAGTCTATAATAAATAAAAAATATATGATTATTAGTGGAGTTTTCTTTTTTAAAACTCCACTTTCTTTTGCTATATTAAACCAATGGCTGTGTTTGTTTGCAATTAAGGTAAATTCCATTGCCACGTCCTTTTATTCCCAGGACAGGGTATGCTTCCCTTTGCCTGCCAACATCTGTTAAGCTTAGATTTTAAAGTAATGCATGATGAAAATACAAATGAAAAATGTATTACATGGAAGAGGACATCAGCATCACGTTTTACTGGTCTCGACAACTGTTCTTATCATAAATTCATTTTCTATAAATATTAAAATAATTTCTTCAGTTCTTTTTAAACTTTAAAATGCAATATGTTAATTCAAGTAATACTGATTAAAATGCCCACACATGAGCTATGTTACAGACATATACTAAGAGAGCAATACATTCCATGTTTTACACATTCAAATTTTTTTCACTTTACTAGTTGTAAAATTATTAGAACAAAAATGGTACTTATGAATATGTCTCATATCATAGTCCAGAACAGGAAAGCATACTTGTATAAAGAATACTTCCACAGAGAAAATCATCATCTATCATTAGCAGTGCACATACAGTGTCATGATTGGAAAATCTGCAAAAGTGTGAGAGGGTCAGCAGGTCCAAAAGGGAGCTCCAGGAAGGGGAAGGGGCTGGCGTTAGAGGAGAGTGTGGGTTCTGAGACAGGTGTAGGTGAGGCGAGTGTTTGCCCCTGGCCTGTGGAGGAAAGTGTGCGTAGGGTACAGGTGGCTCTGAGGCAAAACAAAGTGCAGAGCAGTAGAACACCCCTGTTCTGTGTGAGCAACAGTGTGGGAACAGAGCAGCAGCTGTATGCAGCCACCGTACACTGGAGTGACCTGTGGTTGGCAGCGTGTCACTCGCAGTGGGACCAGGGTCGAAACAAGGTCCACCAACAACAGAGGCTGAGCTGCCCAAGTGCGCCCCCCCCCCCCACGTCCTCATCCTCCATGTACCATGATCTGGATGAATGAGAACCTTCCCAGACATGGAAGGTGTCATCTGTGAGGTGATTGTGGGGGAAAGTGTAGAGGAGGACATTGGTGGGACTGGCAGCAGAGAGGTAATAACATTTATCTATATTACACACAGTAACCACCCCCGCCCCGTCCTCCATATACCATAATAGGACTGAATGAGAAACCTTCCAGACATGAAAGGACATTGCGGGACTGGCAGCAGAGGAGGAGGTAATAAGCCATTATCTTATATTACACCAGTAGTAACCCGTTCATGTCTGTCCTATCCTCCATATACCTGATCTGGATGAATGAGAACCTTCCCTGACATTGGAGTGTCCTCTGTGAGGTGATTGTGGATGGAGTTGTTAGAGGAGACATTGTGGGACTGGCAGCAGAGGAGATATACCAGCTTATATATAAGATATTATAGAGCCCTCTCCAGTCCCTGTCGAGCAGGGGGGTGGGGAGGAGAGAGCGACGGGGACGGGGAGTCCGGCCGGGTGCATACAGATCTACAGATTCAGGGGGAGGCCGTCCTGAGGGGGGCAGCCCCCACCTAAATGCTGGCCAAGTCGCCCACCCCCAGAAGGCGTGTCGGCTCACTGGTGAGAGGGGGAGAGGACGATGGCAGCACGGAGGCCTCCCGCTACCCCCCCCACCCCTGGAGGGGCGTAGGACCCGCTCCACCGAGGGACAGTCGGCTGACAGGAGTCCAGTAGGCAGCGCCCAGGCAGCCGCCCAGAGGCTCGAACCTGTCCGGCCTCTGTGTCGGCCCGGCCCTGAGTGGGACCACTTTGTGAGCAGGACTGTAACCAACCGAAGCAGCAAATGGGATTTCTAAGGTTTAAACATGACCTCTGAAAAGTATGTGGACCACTTTCTTCCATGGTACAAAAAGAACCACGCTTTCCATAACAAAATAATCTTCATGCACGAATGCATCCCCTCATGCTGCAAGGAATACTTCTGCATCATTGGCAGCTATCATCATACAAGAAAGAAACTCATGCTGTGGCCCCCATCCTCCCCTGTCCTCAATCCTATTGAGAACCTTTGTAAGCAAAAGATCTATGAGGGTTGGAGTCAGTTTACATCTAAACAGAAGCTCAAGGAGGCAATTCTGTCATTCTGCAAAGGAATTTAGGTGGAAATTCTCCAAAAACAATTGTAATGGATGCAAGAATCGTGAAGCTGCTGTCACATAAGGAGTCCTATGTTAATATGTAACCTGATGACTTGTTAATATCACCTCCTAATGCTACAAATTCAACAAATTACCATTTAATTCTTTGCAACCTATACAATATTTTGAAACTTCATTTGTGTGTAATAATTTAGAACATTTTGTTTTGTAAAAAACATTTTTTTTATAAAAACATACTGTTATAGTTAGGAGGATAGTTCTGTAACATTTGAATTATATTGGTTGATGACTCAAACCTTTTTGCTGCCACTTGCACAGACTGTCAGCTTACGTTGCCTGTTCATATATATAACTGATGGCACAGAAAAGTGTGGGACAGCTGGTGGTTGATCATGTTGATTACTGCAACTTTACTCCAAAATTCTTAAGCTGGGAACACACGCATAAATATGGGCCAGATCGATGGCCGCTTTAAGCTCTGTCACGGCCATCTGTCTGGTCCATAGATAAATGTAGCCATACAGCGGTCGATTTTTCACTCGATTTTTTTTTTAATCGGCGATCAATCAGGTTCTGCCCACCCTGAGCGATCGAACAAACAAAATCGTAATCGCCTTAAAATCTGATCTGACATTGAACCGACATGTTGGTTCTTTTTGTTCGATCATTTGGCAATCAGAGTACGTTGGTGGACCCATAGCCCTATGCAGCAGCCTTTCTCATCAATGGATTTTGTGGAATAGGCCATTTTGGAGATCGGCTCATGTCCAAATCGGCCACAAATCGGATTCCCAAGGTGGTGGATTCCCGTTCCGATCAATTGCCGATTCCTGATCACCTGGAAAGATCGGATTGGGAAATGATCGGGAATTGATCGTGACAAATCAGCTCCGTGTATGGCTACCTTAATGTGGCCATCCCTGTTTTTCAATTTATTAACAGGGATATCGGACATGACCATAAATGTTGGTCGATGTCCATTGCTTTGCATGTGGACTGGGGGGTCTGCATACAAAGCATCGTCTGAACTGGAGACACAGCAGTGCCGTCATCGAGCTGCTGCCAGGAACCTCGAACGGTTCCTTATTCGAGCCATGTGTTCTGGGCTTTAAGTATTAATCTAAAAAGCTTTTATGAAAAAGATGAGTTCAGCTGGTGTGTGGTGGAAAACACTAGATTTTTTCTTGTGTAATTTTCTTAGGAAAAAGAGCAGGAATGGCAGAAGCTAGCAATAAGTATAGCAGCAGCATTCAATTTTAAAAGCAGACACAGCCTTGGAGAAGTAACCGCAGCTCTTGGAATGCAGAGCACGTTATCAGCTGATATAAAGGTCTATATTACACCTGTTTTTGTTTTTCAGCTCAACTTCTATAATATTAGTCAAAACAGCTCTCTTTATCAGCTTGTGCTGGGGTGTTCTTCATGCATTGATTGGACAGTGAGTGAAATGCTGGCTAATTCCTGGCCATGTGCAGAAACTGCAGAAGTAGCCGACAATAAAGTTAATAAAGGAGAATGAAGCAGAGCAAGTGACAAAGGCATTGGCCAATGCACTTGTTTTTACATTACCATGTGTCTTTGTTGGAGCACACCAAAAGTGTATTTTGAATCAAGTATTGCAGAGGGTGTGTATTGTAAAACATCCTAATAATAACATTTTAAAATAGTTTGCTGCCATATTTTTCAATTGAGAGTTGAAACAGACCAAGGAAAACATTATTTATTTACTTGTTATTCTGTTTTTTTTTCTTCCAATGTTCTGTTTAAATGGCTGTTTTAGTAAGAATTTATGTTGTGGGGCAGAAGTAAACACTACTTCCCCCATTGTTTTGCACAAATGTTACCATTTTGATTCATTCAATCCTATTTAAGAATGGTGCCACTCAGCATAGTACAGCCATCGTAAGGGTAGATGCTCGCTACCCCATCTTTTTCCTGACCCCCCCCCCCCCCCTGCAGGTCTTGTTTTAATATAACGGGCAAACACAATTAAAGTTATAAAGCATTTCAGGAATATTTGAGGGATTTGTGTAAATAAAAGTGTCAGAAAAATGTATTATCATGTAAATGTGTAAATGTACAAGTTTTCCAATCCATAATGAACTTTTTACTTAAGTGTCCTTCCAGCAATTTATGGTGAATATTGTTCAGGTGCCCTTCAATCAAGTCAGAAACCATGGACTTCAGCATTACTTTGTTTTTCTAAAGACCTCAGTGATTTAAAGTGTGGTACTTATACAGGATGACAGTGAGTTTCTTTGATTTTCTGTTAGACATTCTCAGCATTGCATTGTGCCAACTTTGAAGTTTTGAGCAGAAGAGATGATGTATGTGGTTGTCTTATATAGTTTGAGTTATGCTCATTAGTTCCTGTGAAGAGACATCGCCATGTGATACCTAGACATGTTGGACAATTCTAGATTTCCAACTTTTTTGTCCAGCTTGTCTAGACCAAAATGACATGGGTAAATATGGTGTGGAAGAGCTTGACTGATCTGTAAAGAGCACCGCATCATCTTTGGAGCATCAGGAAAGCCCCGCATACATGCTTTGATTTGTGTCCGATCGACCACCATGCACGCTGACGACGATCGATGGGCTGCAAATCAAAAGCACCCTCCTTAAATCAGGCCATAAATCGGCCCACAAATCGATCTAATATGTTACGGACATGTCCATAATCCATTAGATCGATACAAGGGTGTGCTCCCGATTCTCAGCACGACCGGCCACAAATTATCAAAATTATCACAAGCATTCCCCAAATCTTGTAAAGAGTCCACTGGACGAGATGGGGCTGTCTGGCGGAGATCGGAGCCCCAGCAGCACAAACTCACCATTCTGCGTTGTCTTCTGAACTGGCTTCTGCATGGAAGCCGATCACCCCCCCCCCCCCCAGAGTGACGTGATGATGTCACATCGGGGCGGCGGTGGGAGATCCAAAATATCACTAAATCACAAAAACAGTTTTCTATGGCAAAAACTGTTTTCAGTGTGATTCCCCAGATGTTCCCCTTTGAAGTTAACTATCTCTCCCTGAGTGATAACTGTATCCAATACAATTCAATTGAATAACATTCAAACAAAATATAAATATAAATGCATACTGTTTTGAAATCTTTCATACAAAATTAGTATTTTAGAGATTTCATATCATTCAAATTATACCTTTTTTATGTAAGTTTTTTTACATAATTGTGTGTTTCAAACATTATTATATTCAAGATGTCTACTAGACCCATAAAAAAATCTATTTGTGCTTTTGGTACAGAAACCTGGACCTTAAAAGAGTGCTAGGGAGGTTAATATAATGCATGCATATTGATGCCTATAGATTTAGGAAGGTGGTATCATAGAGCTCCTGTGAATGAAATACCAATACTTTTGCTCTCACAGTAACTTTGCAATATTCTTTGTTGACTCAACAGTCCAGTCTAATTTGTTGTAAAGTGTAAACCGAGTACATCAGTTAATGAAATAATAACCATGTTAGACAAAACAATGTGAGTACGTTTTTTTTTTTAGTTTGCAAACAGCAAATGGTATCAGAAAGAAAAGCATAACAGCAGAGAAAGCACTTATCAGGTATTCCATTAGGCCCAGCATGCTTCTTTTCACTTTATTGATGTATGTATATCTTTTTTTTACCTTTTTGCAGTCATGTCATATTGAATTTGCTTTAATAAATTAGTTTCTTTTCAAGTCAAGCAAATAAAAATCAAAACATAATCTGCTTCAGTCAAAAGAGTATATGGGATGCTTACTCAGAATAAAGATGATTTAGTCTGCTGTTTTGTCTGTCCATATAACAGAATTTAAAGAAGATGAATATTTTCAGCTTTATAATCACACCTTTCTTCTGGTCAACCTTGTAAATATTAATTCTTGTTCTTCCTCATTATACGATAGGATTGTTTACCTAGGGTTATCCAGTAAATTGTATTTTCAACATGAATCAGGTGTAGGCACAAAAGTGGTTACATTTCTAGAATTTTAGTATTAGAAATGGAAGTTACTGTCCTCAAAACACCAGACTTAAAAGTTTTGTAAATGAAGACCTACAATTGTGTTCCAGCTACAATATGAAAATTAGGATTAAGGAAAATAAGGTTTTTATAGAATTATAAAATTATGTAGAAATATGAGAGGTTATTTTTAAACACAAAAATTTTTGATTAATTCATTTGTTTCCACAAAAAGTCTGGAGGTCTAAACTCCAGGCTTACCAATTTCCTTACCTAAGCAA
>CM070035.1:78701971-78716041 GCA_036250615.1 Ptychadena robeensis | reverse complement strand
AAAGTTCGACCCGCCCTGTTCGCGGACTCTCCGGGCCGGTGTTCGCCCATCTCTACTGGTTGGTGTCCATCATCAGTGCAGTGCAGAGAAATCATGGCTTCATGGAGTAGGGCTTGAGAGCCAAACATAGAAGAACAACAACCATGACATTTTGAAATATTTTATTTCCTCTTTTTTCAATGTATAATTTTTGTTTTGCAATAAGTATTGGTATATTTTTATAGATAGATAGATAGATAGATAGATAGATAGAAAAAGACAGACTTCATTGCTCTTTTTTCCTGAGTCTCAGGGGGATATGATTTCAGCACCGGAAGCAGATACTGACCTCTCATGATACTTCAAGATCACAGAACATCAGCTATAGGTGCTACAATATTGCTACTTTGCAACCAAGATTTTTTGGGGTCGCAAGCGATGGTAGGAAACAAGAAGGGACAAAATGATTATAATTTTAATAGTATCAAGCATATTCATAATTGTTTATATAGCTTTTCTGAACCAATAGTAGTGCTTATGGGGTTTGCCAGATAAAGCTAACTTTTTCATTAATATTTAGTGCCTTTCTACTGACATTTCTATCTATTAGTCAAACTGTTTTCGCAAAGGAAAGCAATGAATTTAGCATGAAGGCACCTTGATTTTCCAATACCTATTGTGTTGTGGATATGAAAATATTAAGTGAATTTTTGCTTTAAGATAAAATCTGACAGCTCAGATATATATTTCAGATCTGCAGGTTGGAATGACTTTTATCACCTCATGTATCATTTTTTGACAAGAGACCATGTAATAAATCATTGAATGCTGCTATAATAAGAAATGAAGCCATAGACCAATAAGTGACTATGACGAAAATTCTTTAAATTCCTTTTGAGTGTTAATACAAGATATATTAAACAGAACAAACCCAAAAAACCTAAATAAATAAAAGTACATTCATAATTTACTCTACTCACACTCAGTATACCAGATGATTGGAGGATTAGTAAACCGAAAGATTATATTAATTAATAAAAAAATGCCTTTTAAACAAAATTTTTATTTATCATACAGAAATCACCACAGTAAAAAAGTATATAAGAATGTATTATCTTTTTGCTAATCCAAAGACCTTGTTTTTCTATTAGGTGCAAGAATCTTACCTCTTTCACAATACAGAGACAAGGAAGAGAGACTGGCAGCCACTGCCCAGAAACTAAAGATGCTACTGCAGCTGTATTATCATGCACTCTGTTTTCTGAATAGGTCAGGGACATGAGTTAGTGACTGAAAATTGATGAAGACTTAGGTATTGACTTTTAGTCAAAATTTTTATGTAAGAAAAATAATTGTTTAGTTAAATCTTGCCACAGTGAGTTGGTCATGATCAGGTACTTTTGTAATTTAAGTTGAAATGGTGGTTGATTCCCAAATGCTTCACCAATATTGCATGTAAAAATGTTATAGTTTACTAGGGTAACCAAGATCCAATAACATATGTAGGGATTTTGTAAAATTAGCATTTTCTCATATTTATTTATCTAATTCCTTATTTGTATTTTGGTCCATGAATGTAAAATATAATTTGAATTCTAATCCCGTATTGGCATTTAGAATTTTTTTTATCCAACATCAATGTTATTTTATTTACATTTTTACATTTGGTTAGGTCATTCTACTTTCTTTTAGCAATAACATAATAAAAATAACATTATAATTTTTAACTTTCATTTTTTTAAAACTATTAGCTAGTTATTTCATAATTGTAGGGTTAATTGTCTAAATTATAGAAGAAAAAAATATAAAGGTTATGGTTAAAAGGGATTAAAGGAATCAAAAAGGCCTCAACTGAAACAGTGCATAGCACAGTAAAGCCTTCTTAAAACAGAAGGTATTTACATGACCCATTCCATCAGAAAGCCTAAAAGTTAGTGGAAAAAGCCTCACTTTATGATAGTGGGTGGAGCCAAATATTTCTTTATGCCCTATCCACCAAATGTATGGTATGGTACTGAGTCATTTATTCCAAACTGCATACAGCCGGTTGTAGCTTGTTGGTCATCATCAGTGCAATGCATGCAGTCCATTGCTTTATGGAGTAGGGCTTAGGCTATGTTCCCACATAGGCGAATAATGGCCTCGCACTCATGATCCCCCTCATTATAAAATATTACCCCACCTCCATAGAGAATGAATTGATGTGATCGAAAAATCACATCCATTCATTCTCTATGGAGGCGATTTTTTTAAAATCGCGAGCACGAGGTGATTAATGGCCTGTTTGGGAACATAGCCATATGAGCCAAACATAAAAGAACAACCATTCTTCACCAACATTGTATGACACAATTTAATTTAGTAGAGCAACCAATATCCAATAACATATTTAGGCTGCCATACACGGTACGGATTCGTGCCGGATTCCGGCGCGATGGATTCCGGGCGCGTGCACGCAGATCCATCGTGCCGGAATCCTCTGCAGCCCACCTTGCCCGTCCGACCGCATCCGATGGATCGGGGGCACAGAATCGGATCCGAGGAAGAACCAACCTGTTGGTCTTTTCGGGTCCGATTCTGCTCTGATCAGGGGGCGTTGCGGTCAGGGAGCCGATCCATCGGACACGGATCCGGCCGTGCAAGGTGGGCTGCCACGATCGGATTCCCTAATTGGCTGATCGTTCTCACCTGTGGATGCCGGCGGAATCGCCGGAATCCATCGGTGCTGAATCGATCAGCCAGGGAATCCGTGCAGTGTATGGCTAGCTTATGTAGAGAATATGTCAAGTGTTGCTTAGCAAATAAGCTCTGCTATTGTAGTAATCATCCATGATGGTCGCAATTCTATATATGCTGCCATTACTTTTTCTCATCTTAGAATGAACTCTCACAGACTGATTGTTATTCTATGTAAGATTCAACCTTTCAATTGGCCATGGTGACAATTTTCTCCATCACAAAAAATTATGAAGGAAGTTGTAACAGCACCAAATGGTTAGGATAAATCTTTTTTTTTTAAACTCTTTTTATTGGAAATTTTTCACATAGTTTAACAAAGAAAAGATACAGTGCCTGAAAAATAGACACAGTGTGAGGCATACAGATTGCCAAACACAAATACAGAAATATATTGCCAACAGAGTGTCACGTGAGTTTGAGTCCGTATATGGCATCTGCGTCCAACGTCCAGTGGAATGCTGTAGCTTTTCACAAAACAAACCAACATAGCATAAACAGAAGCATAAACAAACAGAACATAATAATATTGGGTTTTGAAGGGGGGGGGACATCATAAATCTCAGTAAATCCTGCATATCGTCCCAACAAGTATGTTAGTTTCCGATCCCACTATGATTATCTCAGATCAGCCCGGTTCCAGAGAAAAGGGGGGGGAGGGGGAGACATTTTACCCCTTCAGGGGTGTACCACTGCACCTTAGTACCCCCAAGGTGTTACGAAGGTCATTCCTGGCATACCACGTAGAGTGGCGAAACCTAAGCATCAGCTGCTCCCGCTCCCGGGGGGGGGGGGGGGGGGGGGGCAGAGTACACTGCAGGAACTTCTTCCACCTACGGAAAAATTTGGTCACCGCCTTGTCGCCCAAAATATCGTCTGCGAGTCTTTCGATGAGGAAGAGCTCCCCAAGAGACCGTTCCAGAAAGTGCACCGTGGGGTGATTGGGAGATAACCATTGGTGCATGATGCACCGACGTGCTGTCAAAAGATAGAGTTGTGCCCATTGTGAGAGAGATGACTTTCGCTGACTATCCCTGTCCAAGTACGCAAAGAGTAGCAACATATGTTCTTTAGCCAAGACCTCCCCACTTACTCGGTGAATGTAAGTAACCACATTCTGCCAGAACGACGCAATGGCCAGGCAGTCCCAGAGACAATGTTCCACTGGAGCTTTATGCAGCCCACATTTGGGACAGCAGCCCGAGTGAGAAATATGCGGGCTCCTGCTCGTTGCAATGGGGTAAAACCCCATATAAGCACGATGTAGGATCTTGAATTGGGTTTCCCTCCATATTTCGGTTGACCACCGACAGGTAGCCCTTGAGTAGCTTGTCTGGGAGATTGTCATCCGGGAATGTCCTGGTCCATGAGGAGGTGGTAAGGGCCTCCGGGGAGCACCGAGTCTGTGTGAGTAGGAAGTTGTACATATTAGAGATAGTCACCACCTGTTTAGCCAGCATGGAGTCGATCCGGTACTCCCCAAAGGCACCCTGAGGGGTGGCACCCAGTGAGTGCCAGAAACTGCCAGTAGTAAAAGCAGTGTGTGGGAGGGACAGCATATTTGGCTTGCAGGTCCGGGAAGGTGAGAAGAGTGCGGGAGGAAGCATCAAAAAGATCCGCCATTCAGACAATGCCTCTCTCTGCCCACTGCCTATAGAGACTTCGATTCCCACAGTCAATTGTGAGCGAATTGCCCGCTAGAGGCAAATGGACGGTAACTCGATGCGGAATGTGGAGCAGTTTTCTCACCTCCCTTCAGGCCACCACCGTATCCCTGAACAGGACGTTGTGCTTGATGGGTGAAGGCAGTTTTGCTGGGGGGCAGTGAAGAAGGGCCACCAAGTCCCATGGGGCGGCTAGGGCTGATTCTATGTGCCAGTTGGAGTACGCTGAGGACCTCTGGATCCAGTCAGCGGTGTGCCTCATCAAACATGCCAAATTGTAGAGCCGTATATCCGGCAGGGCCAGGCCAACCTGGGATTTGGGGCGAGTCAGTTTAACATATGCTACGCGAGCCTTTCCCCCCCTTCCAGAGGAATTGGGAAAAAGCCCTCTGAAGTAGCTTAAGGTCGGTGTGTCGCAGGAGGAGGGGTATGGTCTGGAGGGGGTATAGTAGTTTAGTAAAACTGGACATTTTGAGGAGGTGAGCTCTCCCAAACAGCGACAGAGGGAGGGTCTTTCTGAAGACCAAATGGAGGTGACAGTACCCCTGTCGTCGCGATTCGTGCCATCGGCTTCGAATACATCTGTTGTAGCAGATGTAGGAAGGGGCCCCCAATCCCCATTCTGCCCAGCACCTTGAAAAGCCATTGGAAATTTACAATATCAAATGCCTTTTCGGCGTCTAATGACAGGATAGCAATATCCAAGTCAGGGTGCAATTTAGCATATTCAAGGGCCGCAATCACCTTTCTGATGTTGGATACCGCCGACCTTCCCTTAACAAATCCGGCCTGAGCAGGATGTGTCAAGTCGGGCATAAATGCAGCCTGTCTATCCGCCATGATTTTAGACAGGATCTTGGCTTTGACGTTGAGGAGGGAGATTGGTCGATATGAACCAGGATCCATGGGGTCCTTGTTCTTTTTAGGGATGAGTTTGATGTGTGCTTCAAAGGCAGTGGGGAAGTGGGGGCCCCCTCCCCAGACCTCCGCATAGAGACGACACAGGGGTTTTCCAATTTGATTCTGCAGTATCTTAAACAGTTCGCCCGGCAGCCCGTCTGGGCCCGGAGACTTAGCATTAGGGAGAGATTTGCCCTGGCGAGATTACCCTAGCGATGTCTTCCTGGGTAATAGGGGTGTTGAGGGCCTCCTTTTGTGGGTCCGTGAGGCGCGGGAGGACAACTTGAGACAAAAAGTCCTCTCCTCCGTCCAGGGACTCCTTGTCCTTCCCATAAAGTGCTGTGTGAAATTTAAGGAAAAGCGCATGAACAGTCTCCAGGTCCTTATGCACTACCCCTCCCTCATCTCGGAGACCCGCGACAACAGTCTGAGTCGGTCTGTCCTTTACCAGGTTCGCCAGGAGGCGCCCGGCTTTATTACCGAAGCGGTGATATTTATGTTTGAGGTGGGCATCTGTAAGGCTGTCCTTGCACTGAGCCCAAAGCTCAAAGCACTTCTTGGCTGCGTGCCAGTTGTCCCTGTTAGCTTTGGACGGAGAGTCATTCAGGAGAAGCGTCCCTTGCTAGCCGTCAAGTATTGGGTCTGCGTCAGACGTTCTTGGTGGGCAGCGTAAGTCATGATTCTACCCGAAGAACTGCTTTCCCCGCTTCCCAAAACAGGGAGGGATTCGACTGATGTTCAGCGTTGTGGAGCGCAAAGTCCTCCCATGCCTGAAGTAGTACAGTGGGGAAGTCCTTATTAGCAAGAAGGTAGGTAGGGCATCTCCAGGTCTGTGATTTGGGTGTTCCCTGGCCTGTTCGGATTGCGAGAGTGATCGGGGCATGATCAGAGATCACAAGGTCCTCGATGGAGGTGTTGGTCGTAGCAGTCAGTAGGGAGGGGGACACGAAAAAGTAGTCCAAGCGAGCTAGAGATCCATGCGCCATGGAGACAAACGTGAATTCGTTGTCAGTAGGGTGCCCAACTCGCCAGATGTCAGGTTGTTGGCGTGGACAAAAGATTCTAAGATTGACTGCGTCGACAATGTCTGGTTGGTCAGTCTCTTAGGGGTAGTCGAGTCAGATTTCCTGTCCTCCGTCAGGTGCCTGGTCGTATTAAAATCGCCCCCCATAATAACCGTCGTCGCGTTGGTCAATGGCAGCCCACCCCGTCAGGGCCTGAAAGAAGGAGGCTGTGGGAGAGTTGGGGGCGTAAATGTTAAAAATGGAGTAGGAAGTGTCGCCTATCCTGATGTCAGCACGGACCCCTCTGCCACCCGGCAACGCCACAGTGGAGAGAAGCTGATATTGCAAGGTGGATCTAAATAGGATGAGCACACCAGCCTTTCTGCCCTCGGCCGGGGAGCCACAGACCCCGCCCACCCACAGCTTCTTCATGTATAGGAATTCCTCATCTTTAAGATGGGTTTCCTGGAGTAGGGCTATGTCAGGCTTAAGCCTGCGGAGATGCCTTAGGATCTGGGTTCCCTTCTGGGGCGTGCCGAGGCCCTTAACGTTCCAAGACACCACTCTCATTCACGGACAGGGACCGAGAGGAGAATTTCAGCAGGAGCTGTACTAACATTTCAGGGAGAGGGTGCATGGGCATAGCAGTCACGGGACACATAGGGACAGAGATGGAACAATACAACAAACCCCTTCTAAAAATGAATGCAGTAATAAACCGGAATAATGCAGTAAAACAGAAAAACAAAAACATCACACAAAGAGGTCTTGTAGGGCGAGTGAACTAAGATAACAATACCAGTAGGTGACTTCGCTTTTTTCCCCAAGCATGATCATCGTGTAGAAGCCGGTGGGAAAGCGCTGAACAGAGGAATGCTGAAGTCATTGAATGCTGAAGAAAGTGAGAGGAGAAATGGTCATATCTAGTCCTGGGGCACGGCGTCCACAGATGCTGGGCTGTCTTGAGCTTGGACGAAGGTCCAAGCGGCGTCTGGGTTGGTGAAGGTCTTAGGGGCACCGTCTTTGGCCATGAAGCGCAGGATCGCAGGATACGCCAGGGTGAAACGGACGGGTTTGGAGACCTGGAATGCACACACTTTGTTGAATTCTCTGTGCTTGCGGGAGACCTCTGCCGAATTGTCAGCGAACATGAGAAGATTACGGCCCTCATAGGACAGAGTCCTGGCTTGTCGGTACGCCCTGAGGATGGCAGCTTTGTGGGAGTAATCCAGGTAACGCACAATGACAGCTCTTGGCGCCTTACTTTGGGGCTGGGGTGGTCCCAGGCGGTGGGCACATTCAACTTTGCATTTGTAAGTGAGTCCAAGTTCTCCCGGTATGATGGCAGAGCAGATTTCATGTAACTTGGCAGGACGGACGGACTCAGGGATGCCCAATATTCTTAAATTATTGCGCCTCGACCTGTTCTTAATGTCATCGATTTTATCTTTCATGAGGTCCACCGTGCGCCTGATGTGCTCGTTGTCAGCAGTAGATGCGGCAAGGGAATCTTCAAGGGTGGAGATCCTGGCCTCTGCCTCCGTGAGGCGGGTAGAGTGTCCCTGCAGCTCCTGCTTGACTGCACGCAAGGTCTTTGAAATAGCAGTGTCCACAGCCTGCTGAATAGTAGGGGTGAGGATCCGGGCGACAGCTTGAGTGATCTTAAGGACTGCAGCATCATCTTCCTCCGTGTCTGATTGCGATCTCTCCTACTGCAGACGGACCAGCGCCATCTTTGATTTCTTCAGGCGCGGTGTGGAGGGTCAACTACGGGCGGTGTGGCATGCCCGGTTCCTCGGTGAGCTCAGAAAACGATCCATCAGGGTCTAGAGAGGTTCCCCACTTGTTGAGGGGTGACTGCGCACGGTATAAGTGGGTTTTATATGCCGATTTTTCTCTCTGGTTGCACAAGCTTCCCTGAGCAGCTACACACGCATGGGGCGCCGGAACCGGAAGTCCAGGATAAATCTTGGTGAACCTGCTTTAGTGATAATTGCCAAGAGGTCATATACAACTGTGTTGGATTTCTATATTAGGTTGCTGTCTCTAAGTAAATACTGGAAAGTACACATAACAAAAAAAACTACAAAAAACTGAAAGGGTCTTGCTCATTTTCTACATAAAATAGATCCATAAATCACTTGGGCGCTAGTGAACTGTTCTTCTGAAATATCTCCACTTATGGTAAATGAAGATAAAAAGTCGGTAAGTTTAAATTAAATAGAAAGAATGTTTGCTGACAAATTTCAACCAGATGTGTCGTTAGTATTAGCCATTATCTCCAAAATTGTCTACCACTGACTACTTTTTTTTGTTTTCGCACTGGAGCAAAACATACACCCCTTAGTTTTGGAGAGGAAATTTGGAAAAAAATGAATTAGTCAGGGGCACAACCATATATAGTGAATATACAGCATGTTCCAGCAAAGAAGGCAGGGCTGGGGGATACAATATTCGCTATATGTTCCTCCAGCCAAGCCAAAAGACCAGTGCCAGAAGGGTGGTCTTAGTTCCAGCACAGGGTGCAGGACTGAAGTTTTAGCATGTGTCTATACACTAGCACCACCCATTCTCTGAACCCATTGACACATTTTACGTAATCACACTATCCATAGAAATTATTTACATATGGAAGGAGTGATGAGTCTGTGTCACATATTGTTTTTAGTGTAGTGAAGAATGTTAATGTTAATACAATGCAGCTATTAACATATATGAGGAGTCAAATTATATATTCAAAGCAACAGATTGAGCTCACAACAGTAATAGCTGCAATAAACTAATTATGTGACACTGACTCATCTCTTCTGTATGCCAGATTGTATAATATGTCTCTCCAGTTTTGTTCAGTGAATAGGTACTGTTAGTGCTAATACAGGTGCTGCTAGTGCACATACAGCTAAGATATTCCTTTTGGCAGTGGCCTTATGGCTTGGCTGGAGGAAATGTAACTAATTCTAGCCTCCTGGGATGCATTGCTATTAGAATGTTTGGAAAAAAAAAAAAAATTCTACATATATGGACCATAAGACATACCGACATTATCCCATAGTACATACAGTGCAGAGATACTTAGAAATACTACCTATTTAAAAAGTATAGGCTTCTACATATATACTTACATAGCAAAGTACCAAAGTATAAAACATCAGTACTGGTAAAATGCTACATGAAAAAGTGTAGTTAAATAGGCTCCTGTTAAAAGACTCTTTTTTTACACTCACTTGAACATTTGTTAATTTTCTTTCAGACCAAAGAAAGTAGCAATACCTTTGTAGATTAGAAATAATTGTAGTGTCAACTTTACTTTTTATCTGTTGAACCTAGTTTGATAAAAAAAAATTCTGTTAGCTTTCTCCTGTTCTCTATGGATATCATACTGAAGCCCCACAGCAAATACAATTTTCCAAGACCTTAGCAAGGTTTTGTCTTTTTAATTTCCAGCTCAAAAGAAACAGGCTGAAGTTTTATCTTTGCAGCTGAATTATCACTATCATAAAAGATAAAATTTACAAAAGTGTTGCTGATAGTATTTATTCAGGATTCACCTTAATTTTTTTGTATTTAACAAAAATTAATTAATTATTGCAAAAAAAATTTTTTAATATGTATAGATTAAATAGTAGTCATCATGAGCGAGCATGCTCGGCCGAATACGTGTTCGGCTCGAGCATTGCCATGCTCGGCACTACTTGGACCAGCACCTTGCAGTGCTCATATCTATGCTCAGGTCTGCACCTCACACTTTTGGCAGGTTGTAGACCGGCAATCAAGGGTCAGGTACTTACTTACTGCAATGCCAGTAGCCATGTTAGGTGCTGACATTACAGTGATTGGCTGGCTGAAACAGGTCGGCTATATAGCACCCGATCAAGCAAGTCAGGGAGAGGCAAGAACATATTTATATTGCAACGTAATCATTCCAAAAGAATGATTACATGTCATAATAAATATACATTCACATTCATACAGATAATAACTTGGAATGACTCTTGGGTTATATTTACCCCTTAGTGGTTCCAAACCCATTAACCCCTAGCAAAAAGCACATTAAAAATCATACAATTGTCAAACCCCAAAAACACATATTTCTCCTTCCTAAAACTGCAACATTTATTTAATCCGATAATTATAAAACAAAAAATAGCACCTACTGTCAATCATCAAACCACACAATTTACTAAACCCAGTAACGGGAAAGCAATACACTATAAAAAAAACATAACAGAAGACCACCAAAAGCTATTAAAGGATGAACCCCAATTAAAACCCACCAATAAAATATCGCACAACGTTAAATTAAATAATAAATACATATAATTATTGGCTACATGTAGTAGATTAATGTTATTTTTTACACATAGCTGGTATTTGAAACGGAAATGTATTTTGGTTAATAATTGTGGGGTTGGCTTGTATGTTCTGTTATATGTTCTCTGTATTGTATTGTCCGTGTTTGTTTATTTGTTAATAAATGTACAGTTGGCTTGAGTCGTATGTTATATGTCACAATGTATTAATTATGACATATAACATTGATTTGTTGAATTTATTGAAGCTTTGCGTGTTTTACTGGCATGAATTATCGGTTAGTGTAAGATAGGGTGTAATGTTTTGGAATGGCTTATTTCAGGTTATTTGGAAGATTTTTATTGCTCTATTTTTAGATTTATGTATTCAATGTATTTATTTAATTTAAACTTTGATTTCATGTTGTGAGTTGTGTTGTTTTACTGGGGGTTGGTTTTGAATTGAGTAGGGATCATCATTTAATAGCTGTTGGTGATCTTCTGTTATGTTTGCAGTGTATTGGATTGCTGTTACTGCAGAATTGTCGGGATTGCGGTTTTATATCCAATAATTTAATACATTTTAAATATAAAGCTTTCTAGATGTTTTGGGGTAATTGAGTGTGTGTAGGTGATTTATTTAATGTCGGATGTTGCTGTTATCTCTGAAAATAATTTTCATTATTACAGAAAACAGGTTTTTACTTTATATGGAAATTGTTTCTGTGGTTAGCGCTTATTGCTGCTCTGGTGTTAATGCTTTGGAAGGAGTAAAGGATTGATTGATTTGGGTGGTGTTTCTATCACTTTGTGACCTTTCGCAATGGACCAGGCACTAGTGATGGCCGAACTGTCCGCAAGGCGGACAGTTCGGCCGCAAACAAGCATGTTCGCCCATCCTCTCGCCGGCGGACAGTACAGGTGTTCGACCCGCCCCGTTCGCCGGCGAGAAGAAGATCTATATTCTTCCTCCAGCAGGATCAGAACCTGCGAGATTGTGCCGGAGGAAGAATCTTTTCACTACAAGACCGGCCATAAAGCCGGTTTTTCTGTTTTTTCCGATTCAAATTCCCCGCCTAGAGGCGGGGAATTTGAATGTGTCCGCGAACAGGCGGACGGCGGACTTCTTTAAAAGTCCGACCCGCCTGTTCACGGACAGTCCAGGCCGATGTTCGGCCATCACTACCAGGCACCCTCCCCTCTTCTGAGCAGGGGGTTCCTGGTTGTCTTCCATTGACTTACATTGTACTCGGGTGCTTGGTATACCACAAGAACATCGCGATGTGTTCGGACCAAACACCTGAACACATGAACACTTTGGGGCTCGCTCAACATTACTGAATAGGCCAACACAAAAGTTTTAAAAAGAAATTTCTTCACCACAGTGTGACAGAACTTGTGGTTGGGAAGCATATTTTCACTCAACATTTAAGGTTCTTTTTAGTAATTATTCATAGTTAGCTTAAAACAAAAAAAGAATCCTTGATTACAATCTCATGTTTAAAAAGCCATATGGATATTTTTGGGGCAATATACAGTTGCAAGAAAAAGTATGTGGGATTACGTGGAGTTTTGCATGAATTGGTCTGTGTTGGAAATGTCCTCTGATCTTCATCTAAGTCATTCCAATAGAAAAACACAGTCTGCTTAAAATAATACTACACAAACATTATATGTTTTCATGTTTTTTATTGAACATATCATGTAAACATTCACAGTGCAGGGTGGGAAAAGTTTGTGAACCGTTGGACTTAATAACTGGTTGACCCTTAAGGTCGTGTCACAGCATTTCAATTAGGTTGAGGTCAGGACTCCAGAAGGTGTATTTTAGGTAATTGTCCTGTTGCATCACCCATCCTCTGTGGAGCTTCAGTTTGCGGACAGATGGATTACGTTTTCCTGCAAAATGTCTTGATAAACTATGGAATTAATTTTTCCATTAATGACAACAATCCCTCCAATCCCTGAGGCATTAAAGCAGCCCCAAACCATGATGCTCTGTCCGCCATGCTTTACAGTGAGAATGAGGTTTTGATGTTGGTGTGCTGTGTCTTTTTTCTTACCATGGACATCAGGGATTTTGGATACTTTTGTAATCCTATCCAGCATCATGCAAGTCAACAATTGATGGTAGGTCTTCTGAGAGCTATTTTCTGCAAGGCATGGTTCACATCAGACAGTGCTTCTTGAAATCAGTAAACCAAAAACAGGTGTGTGTTTTAAAGGGTAGGACAGCTTTCAGCAACACATCTAATATCATCACACTGATTGGACTGAATTTTGGCTCACCCTGGCTCCAATTAACTCTTGGAGAAGTCATTAGGCAAAGAGTTCACATACGTTTTCTATCATGCACTGTGAATATGTACATGTTATGTTCAAGTAAAACATAAAAAACATATGTTTGTGTAGTATTATTTTAAGCAGACTGTGTTTTCTATTGGTGTGACTTAGATGAAGATCAGAGCACATTTTAAGACCAATTCATGCAAAACTCCATGTAATCCCAAAGGGTTCACATACTTTTTCTTGCAACTGTATCAATTGGGTTTACATTAGCAATAAGACTTTGCATACATTTCTTGACAAGTTAAATTTTTAATAAGCCACAGAGCACACTAGAACAATCCAAGAGGATTTTCACTAGTATGGATTATTCAGCATAATGAACAATCCTTGCTTAACTTAGAGCAAATCTCTGCAATGCTTTCATAAATTTACATTTAGAATGGATCTATTTAACGTATGGCACAGCATTTGAGGCATAAAATACAACAACCCTTTGTTTTGAATGCACATTTGATTTATTCTGCAGCTGACATATTTATAACAAATAACTGGCTGTTTCAAAAGATAGCTCATGCAAAGGGTAAATTGTATTGTTTGACTATTCTGATTTTATGTCCATAGAGTGTTTTGTTAATAATCAAGTTATTATTAAAACATTGTAGATGTGTTATGTCACTACTACATCAAAATTCCTTATTATTATTTTATTTTTCAGCATACAATTATCTTTTATAGCTCTGTACAGAATATAACAGACAAAAAAGGGAATCCAATTGTAAAATCAGCAACACAGGTTGGTAATCCATGGATAAATAGAGTACAGTTTAAACATTTAGCATTACTATTGAATATTTTAATAAAAACATTACAACATAAAATAATGGAGGAAGGACCAAATAGGATACAGAATTGTGTGGTAATAACTCATTTATATTTTTAATGAACCACATTGACCTTAATAGTCATATCTTTACATTTAACTAAACCAAACATAAATCATCAACTTACCAGTGCACAAATAAAAGTTATAGATTCTCTGTTGGCCAATAATGCTCTTGGGACTGCTGGTATATTGTGAAAATCCTTTAAATATAATTTGCTTGTGTTCCATCTTCAAAGTACTTCTTGAATCTATTGCAGTAGCACCGCTTTTTTTTTATAGACACCCCATATATATTTGCATGCCAAATTTGAACAAGGAAATATTTA
>CM070035.1:78676241-78698618 GCA_036250615.1 Ptychadena robeensis | reverse complement strand
CCCGGTCCGGACCGGTCGGCATTTTGTGGGCTGGGCCCGTTGCCATAGGTCCTCTATGGGGTCCTTAGTTAGACGCCTGTATTGCCTGCAGTGTTTGGGCAGCGGATCACAGGAGTCGTTTATCCCGCGGGCTGGGGCGGGAGCGCACTGGCGGTTTCAAGGCTGAAGAGCTCGGGAACCGCCAGTGTAAGACTTAGCCTAAATGTATGAAGGTGTCAGTAGGGGGTGTCAAAGTGGGAAAGGCAAAATACTAATTCAACACAGGTCCCTGTGGATGGAGGACGCGTAATCGGGCAGAATTCCATGCAGGGTGATGGTGACACAGAGGGAGTGAGTAGAACGCTAATAGGGGGTGTAGTAGAGCCAAACATTATCTTCGGGTACTCATCTGAGGGAACTCACATAAAAAAGGTTATGTTGCCCCCCTGTGCAATAGCGTATGATTTGAAAGGCCAAGGCAGTGAGCCACCTTGAGTAGATTTCCAAATAGCTGACAATTTAGGATAGCCACTCGGATCCGGGGGTAGTTTAGCAATTCCAGGGCCGCGGGACCTTGGCTGGATGTTAGCGTATGGGATCTGCCTTTCACAAAGCCCTGCTTGCACAGGATCAACAATTGTGGGCAAGATGGGATGCCAGCCTATCTGC
The DNA here is from genome assembly GCA_036250615.1 of Ptychadena robeensis. Classification (NCBI taxonomy): domain Eukaryota; kingdom Metazoa; phylum Chordata; class Amphibia; order Anura; family Ptychadenidae; genus Ptychadena; species Ptychadena robeensis. Next base: position 78,697,970 of record CM070035.1, on the reverse strand, counting down.
AGAGATTTTGGACAAAATCTTTGCGTCGACGTTGTAATGAAGAAGGATATAGGACGGTATGTAGCCAGGTCTTAGGGATCCTTAATTCTTTTTTTTGGGCAGAGTGGGCCTCGCAGCCAAACGTGAAGTAAAGCTGGCGTAAGGGATCCACCACGTGAAGCAAAAGTGCTTAAATATTTCCCCTGTAGGCCTCCCTGGTAGGGCCCGGCGACCTTGCCATTGGGCAGGGTTTTCAACCACAACGTGATAATCCTCCAAAGTAATGGGGGCATTGAGAAGCTACCTGATCCTCGGAAAATGTTGGAGAGATTGAGTGAGGAAACAAACTCATTGCTCCCCGTGAGGGTTTGAGCCGACCCTTTATACAAACAACCATGAACCTCTGAAATAATTGGTAATTTGTTTGGGGTCAGTATGTAGGGGCCCTTTCTCACTCTGAGTCCCGTGTTTAGAGGATCCCAAGGGTGGATCCGGATGGGAGTATAATCTCCCCATATATGGGCGTCGTGGTCCCAGCTGCTATTCCAGGTAAGGAGTCCGGAGGGAAATATATGGGAACTAGCGGTTGCTAGTTGTTTAGTGGTTTTTTCGTGGTCTCGGACTTTTTTTTTTATGACACCCCATATATATTTGCGATGCCAAATTGAACAGGAAGATTTGTAACAGAAATATCTGGCAAAGGTTGCATTTGTCCAAGACAGGACCTGATGGGTAAGTAGGGAAGACGAGTTGAGATGTGGTGTGTCTGATCAATGAAGAAAGTGGAGCATTTTAGGAGGTACATAGATTGTCCATGCTTTTTCTAAACTTGGATTTGATATATGTTTAACAAATATTGTTTTAACATTGGGTTTGTGACAAGGCCTTATGAAAAGAAGCCATGCGGTGGTGCTGATATAGCTCTAAATCTTTAAGTGTGCTCTGTTTTCGGATAGAAACAATCTTTAAAGGGGTGTAATGCAAAGCCACCTATAGTGTGATTCTAATAAGAAGGTGTCGAAACAGGTGGGAACCTATAGAGATGATCGAAATAGTCGAATTTGATTGTAGAAGAAATTTTTGACCCCCTGATCCAAATTCTTTTCTAACCAATTGTTTGTGATGAGACCACACCCAGTGTGAATTTCGAGTTCATTATTATTTTTTTTCAAATGTTGTTTACCCTTATAGGGTAAGAGGTTCTGGGAACCTCTATACGCATTTCATTTGTGCTTGGGTTATAGTAATGTAGGATTTTCATGTTAAAACAGAAAGGACTTTTTTGTTTGTATGATGTTTATTTTATGTAATAATGGTGGATGTATTGTGTTATTTTTATAGCGGGTTGGGATTTTTTGTTTTTATTTTGTATCATGTCTTTACCCTTTAGGAATGTGTGCAGGGAGACTATTGCACCCTTCCATGAGGTGGGAAGGTCCTTGGATACATTGTTAAACTGTTAAAAAGTGTAATTTTACTGTACTGTTTGGAAACGCAGTACATTTGAGGATATTGTATTTTGTTTTTTACTAGTTCACTTTGTGAGTTGATGGCAAAGCCCTGACATTCCGTTAACACAGAATTGTGGAGAGTAGTGAAGGAGTTGTTCTTAAGGAAAGGGATTAGAGTAGCTAGGGATATAAGTTTTGTTCAAAATTATTCACCCCCCAGGTAATTGAGTGTTTTGGCCATTTTGACATTGATTTGATCAGTTAGTATCTGGTGTTACAATGAGATCAGGAGTCAGTTGTAATGTCGAGAAATGGAACATACCATTAAGAAAGAAATAGCAAAGGTGGGTGATTTGTGCGTGTGCGGTCACGTCATGGTAGGGAGGTGCGGGGCGGCCGTTTTGTGCAGAGGCCCGCCGATGGTGACATTCATTCTTAGTACTTGTTATAGGTGGGCATAGCTTGACCAGTTGGTTGCAGCGATTCGAGTGTTCTTAGCCCATTTTTCATGGGGCAAAAGCCTCCAGTTAGTCACATTCTTAGCTTTTTTCGTGGCTGGCAACAGCTTTCGTTTTCTTCAAGTCCCACCAGAGGTTCTCAGTCGGATTTAAGTGTGGTGACTGGTATGGGCCACTCCAAATGTTCCAGCCTTTATCTGCAACCATGCTCTGAGTGGACGTGAGGGATGCTTGGGATTATGTGTCCGGTTGGAAAGGTCCAACGTCTCCCGGAAGCTCAGTGTTTGTGACGATACGATCCATTTCCTTCCAATAGCTCCTGGTACGAAGAGAAGTCATGGGTACGCTTTGAACACAATGAAGCTTCCGTATACCTGCGAGAAGAGCAAAACGCCCAAAGGCAATGGTTGAGACCCCCCACCATGCTTCACAGTAGGAAGGTGTTTCTTTTCTTCAATGCCTTGTTTCTTCCTTCCTCCAAACATAGCGTTGATGATGGGCACGAACGTTCGTAAGTTGTTGTATATTCATCAGTCCACGACACTATCCCAAAACTTTTGTGGTGGTTGCCCACATAATTTTGGCATGATGCAATTGCGGTCGACTCTTCTTTTTCTTTGGAGACAACTATGTTTTGGAAGAGGCTAGTATGTAAAAGATGCATAAAATGTTACGTATAACTATGACTAGTGCTTCGAGTGTACGTATAGCGAATGAAGATTGTTAATTCTGGATAGGGTAGTAGGATATTTTGAAAGTCTTTTGTTTGTAACCATTGTGTCCTAAAAGTTTAATGGTTGTCTTATTGTGGAAATGAAGATAGAATGGTTCTAGGTCCTGCGAGCTTGATTGTGGAAGGGACGGGCAGCCATCGAGTTTTGCCTCAGTACCGTGTAGAGACCTTTGTACTTAGACACTTTTTTACATAGTGTCTTGTGAACCCTGAACCTTGGCCCCTCCATGGACTCCATATAAAAGCAGGTCCCTGGGATTCAATACAGATTTTTGGTGCTTCCAGAGCAGTGTCTGCGTCTGTGTTATCCTGGCTTGTGCGTTCATCATCTCAATGTACGGACCCTTGCTTTGAAACCCGAGCTACTCGTTTATCTTTTGTTCTCCTTTGTGATCGGCACCACCGAAGCTTTAGACTACCCTTGTTTTTGAGCCATGCCCTGCTTGCTGCTTTTCACGACTGGTTGATCCTGCCATACTGTTTCAGCTATGGACGCCAAGCCTGACCACAGATGATTACACTTATCTTCTCCTGTTATACCTACTTAGAGGAAAAAATCTTCCAAATTACAGATCCCTTTAAGTCAGTTGTCACTATTAAAGAGTCTCAAGAAGAACTACCTTGTAAATTCTGTAGTAATTATTCAAACACTACTTAATACCTAAACACTCAAATGGGTTATGGTATTTCAGTTATTGGTAGGACATTTGACAGTTAAACGTACTGGTTATGTTTTGGGGTGACTCCGAGGTACGTCTGCTTCATGTCTCAGACTTAAACATCTTACTTGAATACAATGGTCTAATGTGGTTCAAACTTTATTTTTACCTCCTAGACAGCCAGCTCTTATATGCGTTGTTTTTTTGGTATAAATTTTTTATGTGAAATTTTTGTAGAGAAACAGAAATATAACAAACCAATAGATACAGACAGTGACCTAAAGTCGATAGTAGTCGGTAGAAGGTGTCCTACAAGCATATCGGCAGGGGAGCGCAAACATTAATAATGAGAGTAAGGCAGATGTGATAAAAAAGAATTTCCACAAGATAGATGATGCGTGTGCATAGCTGATTTCTCTTCATGCGAGCGGACTGGGGGGGGGGTAGGAGTTCTAGCCGTCTGAGGGAGGGGGGAGGCGGCGCGCCTGCCTGCGGCTGGCGGGCATACTTGCCCCCGTTCCCCCAGGGGAAGCTTTTATGGAGCAGAAATCCGACTAAAGGGGGCGGTGGTTAGGGGGCAGTCCAAGGGTGGGTAGGGGTCGGGGGCCGGGGAGTGGGGGGTGAGGTTGCACCACCTTTTTTCTGAGAAAAAACCCGTTCGTAGCTATTCAAAGACAAAAACAATATGAAGAGCTTGGCAGTTATCGTAGAGCAAGGATCTCTCGGGGAGAGAGAAGAAAGAGAGAAAGTGAGGAATAAAAAATAAGAACTTGGGGGAAGAAAACAAACATCTTCAAAAACTTTGTCAGCATATACCTCGCACCAAGGCTACATTTCCATTCAACTCTGGGAGGGCCTATCCCCCAAAATAATTTCGTTTATCAATTTCAAAACACCTAGAGAGTTTTGGGAGAAGTCGTTTTTGTCTTACACGTTGTTGTGGGCGGTGTCGAGTCACCATACTGTGAAGTAGATTCTTTGCTTCACTCTGTGAGGGTCGTGGTGTGTTGGGAGAAACGATGAGAGGGTGTGTGTTGTTTAGGGTGGGAATGATCCGGTGGCTAGTGCTGTCAAAGAATGATCAGGGGGAAGGGGGGGGGTGAGTTATTGGTGTTGGAAGGCGATGTGGGGGGGGGGGGGGGGGGGTGATAAGGGGGTAGTCTGTGTGGGGGGGGTTGATGGGGTGATGTAGGGGTAGGGTGTGGTGTTTTCTGGTTGTGTGTGTGGGATGGGGGGGGGTAGTGTTGAAAAACGACTACTGTAAAATGTTTTTTTGTTTTTTTTTAAATTGCCATTGTTATTGTTAACATATAGAAATTATGGTCACCTGTAAACCGCGGGAAGCTTTAGGCTAATTAACATGGCCTTGTTTTACCTCCAGGTAAAACGACCGTTTACTTGTGACCGACCAGCGGGAACGCACATTAGGCGTCGTGCGGCGGTGGGGCGGGTTTTTGGGCGGCGTGTAAGGTCTTGTGGGTCTTAATTGTACGCCCGTGAATTGCCTGCACTGTTTTTTGCAAGCGGATCAGGGAGTCGTTATCCCGCGGCTGCGGGTGGGTCGCACATGGCGGTTTCCAAGCTGGAAAGCGAGCGTCGGAGAACCGGCCATTGGTAAACGTTTAGCCTAAATATATAAAAGGTTGCGAGTAAGGGGTGTCAATTGGGGAATGCAAAGTACTAATTCAAAACAGGTCACGTGTGGAGTGGAGGACGAAGCTAGAGTGGAGAGAATCTACCATGCAGGAGGGGGTGGGGGTGGTGACACGAGGAGGAGTGAGTAGACCACGTACATATGGGGTGAGTACCAACATTATCTTCTGGTATCATCTGAGGGGAACTCACTAAAAAGTGTATGTTGCACCCTGTCAATAGCGTATGATTTGAAAGCCACAGGCAGGAGCCACCTTGAGAGATTTCCAATAGCTGACAATGTGTTGAGGGAGGGGGTGCGGGGGGGGGGGGGAGGGGCGGGGGGGGGAGGGGGGGGGGCCTGAATCGGTGGGGGTAATTGGACCATTCCGAAGGGGGCGAGGACCTTAGCGGGATGGTTTGAGACTGCGGGGGGATCTTCTTTCACAAAGGGGCCTGCTTGCACAGGATCAACAATTGTGGGCAAATGGGATGCCAGCCTATTGGCAGAGGATTTTGGACAAATCTTTGCGCGGAGTGGGGGAAGGTTGAAGAGGATATAGGGACGGTATGAGCCAGGGGTTTAGGGGGGATCCTAATTCTTTTTGTTGGGGGCAGATGTGGGTCCTCGCAGGCCAAACGGGGGGGGGGGGTGAGAGTAAGCTGGCGGAAGGTGATCCCAGTGAAGCAATAAGGGTGCTGTAAATATTTCTGGTGTGGCTCCCCGGTAGGGCCCGGCGGACTTGCCATTGGGCAGGTGGTTTTTCACCACAACGGATATATCTCGGCGGGGGAAATGGAGGGGGGGGGCTGGGGGGGCATTGAGAGCGTGTACCTGTATCCTCGTGAAACTTTTGGGGTGGGGAGATTGAGTGAGGGGAGGAGGAGGGGGGGAAACTTCATTGTCGTCCCCTGAGGGGGGGGGTGTTGAGCCGACCCTTTATACAAAACCATAGAAACCTCTGAAATATTGGTTATTTGTTTGGGGGTCAGGTATGTAGGGTCCCTTGGGTCATCATCACTGAGTCTCCGGAGGTGTAGAGGATCCCAAGGGTGGATCCTGGGGATGGGAAGTATAGCTGTTATTATGGGGTTTGGTCAGTGTATTAGGGTAGGATGGGGAGGGGTGTCCGGCGGGAAAATATATGGGGGGAACGTAGGGTTGCTAGTTTGTTTAGTTTTTTTGGGTCTCGGATTGAGTGGTGGGAGGTAATGGAACTGGGGTGGGGCCTTCCCACTCCAACGCCGGTGTTGTACAAGTCCAGGACTGGTTTGGGTTTGGTTGATTTTATAGTCCAGACAGGAGGTGGTTGAAAAGCTCTGATGTCAGAGAGGGGGTGGAGGAGCTGAGACCGGATGTGTTGTAGCGGTGTGTGTGGTGGAGTTCCAACTCTCTTGGAGCACAGTGTTTCATGTGGAAGGCTGGGGGGGCTGTTGCGGTTACTGTTTCTGAGTGGCTGGGGTGAGCTGTAAGTCACTGACTGCAAGAAATGGTGTACGGTAAATGCTGAATGTCTGCCTTTTATATATGCTGCAAGATTTCATTTGTTTCTGGTGAAAATAAACCGTTGTTTGTTCATCATATGGCTGTGCTGGTCATCCCTTTCCCCTGAACTTTACACCAGCTATAAGCGCTGGAGGCGGTTTATCCCTGATCATATTGGCAGACAGGTGGTCGGCCTTGTTCCGCAAACCCAGGAATCTGTCCATGGGTGCCTCCAGAGCATGTGGGCGACGGGAGTGGTGGGTCCATGGATTTCTATGCTCATTGCCCCTGTGAGAGTGGGAGCTGCTTACAGCGTGTTACAGGGCACGATTTCAGGGCTGTGTCTTTGTAATAATACAGACCACATTTACATCACAGGAAGTGGGGTTAGTAAGCAAGCCACTTCCTGAAGCAGATGGGTAATACATCACTTCCTGTGGTGGAGACCCCACCCCTTCCTGGGTGGGCATCACCGGGCTAGTGGGGTGGGGATGTTTTGGACAAAGTTCAGTTTGAAACTTGCAAGCGGGCTGAGAGGATGGGAGCTGAGAGGATGGTGGCATGATCTTACAATCTTGGCTAAGTACCCTTTGTTCTTTATTATTATATCTATAGGCCAGTTACATTGTGTGTTTACTTACATGACCATGAGATAAATGTAATGTGTTATTGTTAATTGTAACATAGTAAAGGTGTCTTGTATGTTATATTTGCAAAGTTTCAAGTAATTCCTGGTGATGGTGCTTACATATTGTAGTGGGAGACATAACTGAGGCTTATATTACCACCACCTAGGATAATAAGGCTGAATATCGACCACCATCTTATGATACGTGGCGATATCCGGCCTTGATACACTAAGAGGGAAAGAGATTGCTTGGGAAACAGTAATAAGCAATAATCTCCCCTTTATCACAGCGGCTGCTGCAGCATGAGGTGCTGGAACCGGAAGTCTAGTATTGTGCAGGCGATCACAGCAGAGTAGAGAGTACTATGCTTGAGTTTCCCGACCTCCCCCCGCACCTGTCCATTGATGACACCAGCTCCAGTAGTGGTTGAGACTAACCCAAACAGCGGACAAACTGGGTTTGTCTCAACTGCTAGGAAGGTTAATTGAATTGATATTTTGGATAGGAATGAGCATATATAAAGTATAAAATGTAAGTATATATAGTAGTAGTATAGGTTTCCTTTTGGTTCCAACCAAAAGAAACTAGATAAAAGCACAGGAAATACTATGTAATATCTTGGACAATATTGGATCTCACTGTCATATTAATCACAACTTAAAAAAATGCATCATTGTGTGTTATGACGCACGTAGACCCTTTATGATGCATGTAAATGCATATTCCATGCATCAATTTTTGCTGATGTGCGTCATTTAAGTCAACACTGCAACAATACAAATTAACATATATTGACACGCTTTTTCATGTATTTCCATGGAAAACACATCATATATAGGAATTCATTTGAACACATTAGCAGAATTAGCTATATTTTAGAATTTTATACCATGATATACAACACTATGTCAAATATGCAAGACTTTAAGTCATTAAAAGAGTTAAGGAAAAATGATTTTAAAACTAGCTGCCACATCCATTATAATCAGCAATATCATCTAGTTTAGTCCTCTAGCTCTTTGCATTTTAATGCATTTCTGATTCAGTTTGAAGCAGCATTCCAAAACATCAAAAGAAGCTTCCAGTTTCATGTTTTCCATATTTTTATTTACTGTTCTATGTGATTCTGTAGTAAAATCTGCAACCTTATTATGCCACTTACATTGCAGGCTATATTTCTTATATATTTTATTCATAGCACTTGCACAACTTTAAACTGCCAGAGAAGAAACAATTTAATTTCCGACTTCTTCCTCATCAGAAGTCAGTGGCTGTAGCAAGATAACACAACACATAAATATATTTATATATAGCTAAATTTACCTTAGTGACCTTCTAGCTTAAATTAACAATATAAATCAAAAAGGCCTATTTTGTTTGTTTTCTGCATTCTAGTCGTTTAACTTGAGTAAGATATGTCTCCAGATGATTTGCATTTTCTCATGCCTGAACATTGTTTCATAAACTTTTTTTATATATATTGTTTAAATGTAAAGTGTATTTGATGCCTGTTTTTCTAGATAGATTGTTGTAAATATTTACTTGAATTAACCACCCATGTGCATATATTATAGGTAAACAGTAGTGACGGCCGGACTGCCCGCAAGGCGGACAGTTCGGCGGCAAACATGGATGTTTGCCCTCCTTCTCGCCGGCGAGCAGTACGGGTGTTCGACCTGCCCCGTTCGCCGGCGAGAAGGAAATCTCTATTCTTCAGAATCAGCAGCAGCGAGATCGTGCCGGAGGAAGAATCTTTTCACTAGAAGACCGGGCATGAAGCCGGTCTCCTAGTGAAAAACCAGCTCGAGAACAGGAAAAGACGTCTGTGACGTCACATCCGGCTCCCTTAACCAGGAACTATGCGTTCCAGGTACTGGATGTGACGTCACTGACAGGTTTTTCCGATTCAAATTCCTTGCCTAGAGGCGGGGAATTTGAATCTGTCCGCTAACAGGCGGACGGCGGACTTCTTTGAAAGTCCGATCCACCCATTTGCAGACAGACCTGGCCGATGTTCGGCCATCACTAGTAAACAGACATTTGTTTTCATAGAAATTTAAAAATGTAAATGATAATTCGCGGTCTGTATTGCTGGAAGATTTTCAACTCTCGCAGTGGATCAGCCTTAAAATATCTGCATCATAAGATGGGGACTAGGATAATTAACCCCCCTGCCATTCCTGATGGTCCCAGCTCGTTCAGCTCTGCCCTGTTAGGACTGCAGTGGACGATCTGGGTTCGTCAGGCAGAGATCCCCCCCATGCTGTCCTATGTATGTATGGCACATCTATTGGTTGCAAACTTACCTGATAAAGTGAATTATTGAAATATTCATTATCTGATATTGTGAGTTATTCACAAAGCATCTGAACATGTTATTATATTCAAGATGTCACCAGATTCCTGTATGGACTTACTTTGGGAAATTACAGGCTTACAATGTAAAAAACTTTTTCCATTAAAGTCTATGGTGTGCTTTTGGTACAGAAATCTGTGCCTCAGCAGTGCGCCAGGGAGGTTAATGACTGAACATAAGTGGGACTTCTTTTGGGCTAACTTTTACATTGGACATTATATGGTAACACAACAGCTTTTAATCTGAAATTGGGGCATGTCTTATTTCAGACATACAGTGACACAGTGAGTGAGTGTGGTGGTTAGACGTCAATTAATCCCCCAACCCAACCCCCCCCCCCCCCACCAGATTTTATCCCTATGGAATTAACGCAATATGTCTAAGTATTTTAATTTGGTCATGCGAGTCATATTCATGATATTTAATGCATAATTGTGTTTCTTGGTCAGTTGTGGGCAGCAAACATTTAACTCCCAACATACTCTCTTAATTTAGTCTAAGGGTTTATAAAAACATCTACATTGGCACGTTGCTAATCAAATATATATCTAATTTAGAATTAACCTATACTGTATAGTTGTGAGAGGTAATATATTTGTGGGAATACATGATAGTAGGCATTCAATTACTTCTATAGGATATTCCTAACAAAAGACAATAGAGTGGAAAAATCACTACAGCAAAGTCATTGAGAGGTTAGTGCTTCCAGACAATGTGAGCAGATATCCATTGTCTCATATAAAAGACATATAAGATATCATCTTCAAGCCTTCCCCTGTTTTACATAAACACTATAAGTGTTCTGCTTTTATCTTTCAAAATGTTATTTGGGGGAAGCACAATAACAGCATTTTATTTATATTTTTTCCAGATTTCTTAGCAATTAAACATTAGCTGTAATGGCGAAACGGATACCGTAAGTTAAAAAGTAGTGGTAACCCATATTTAGGTGATAGAGGAAGGAGATTCTTTAACCATCTCATCTAATTTTTAACCAATACACCATATTCATACAAATACATTTTTGGACTGATGTTTGGATGTTCTTTCTTTTGCTGGGGTAATTACAAACATTCTTCCCTCAGCCAAGATTTATTGCTGAAAGTCATACAGCTAATTCAATGAACTTTCTAATAACTTGTGAGAAAATTACATTATAATATGACATATTATAACATAAATAATAAAATGTGATTTGTTTTTATTTTACTGGTTTTCCATATTTATTTTAGGTGAAACCAATATTGACAGTTAGTTACTGATAATTTTCTCTTATTTCCAATTATTTTATAAACAAGCTTGTATTTAAAGGGTCATCCCTATGTGTGTTTGCGGCTCTGACCCCTGACTGTGTATGCATATGTGTTGTGATTTTTTGCTTAATAAAAATAAAATTATTTTATCTTACTTTATAGATATGTTGACATAAGTGACTCAAAAACCCACAAAACTTTAGACTTGCCCACCAGCAGACAGAGCCACTATCCTCGCCTCTCCTGAATGGGACAGTTCTTTTTCCTAATTAATCTGTTTATTAAGGGTATGGCACAGGTTAAACTATTTCCCCTTCTACTCCTTTTTCTATTTTATAAACAAAATGTTGCAAGATGCTTTATTAAAGACATATACATGACAAATTAATTAATTAAAAACTAATGTATTCTTCTGAAGCCTATGCCTTTGTTTAACAAATAATGGAAAATATTTAGTTGCTGTATGACGGAACCTAATGTTTTGAATAAACAAGCGTTCACTGTAAGTTAAAAACTTGTCAATAAACAAATCAAATGTGACATTTTACATAAAAATAAGCATTTTTGTATTAATTGTGGCTGCACAATATACATTGGCAGAGTGTTTGCTCAGATAAAGCTGACTAAATGTTAAAAACAATATATTTACACACAAACCTCATTTAACAGTTGCAACACTCTTCAAACTTTAGCCTGGTGAATCATATTTATTGTAATGTAATTATTATATTTTGTGTTTAGTTCAACCTTTTATCATCAGAAGAACCCATAAAACAATTTGAAGATTCATTACACTTGTAATTTCATGTCTGGTATGAGCCTCTTATAAAGTATGCACACACGGAATAGCAAGTGCAGTATAAATTAAGTCTCCATAAATAGGTCTTGGAGTTCTCTACTCATAGAGAATACCAATATACGCCATGCTCCAACCATGCACACCCTGCTAGAATACCCTTTATTATTTTCCCTGTCAGGAGCCTAAAACCCTAGGGATCTCGGGACATACAGCAAATGCCTAGTGTGATTTTTTTCTTTTGTAACAGGTTTTTAATAAAGATAATGATGTGTGAATCACATTAGCTCTGTGAAATATTTTATCATGTCTTATTGCCACGTGTTCTAAAGAAGCACCAGACAAAGTGGTACCATTTGCTTATATTTCATGTTCCCCCTTGAGTTCCCCCACAGTAGAACTTGTATCCTTACTTTATAGACTGTAGATCTGATTTGTGAAGTTTTCTAAAGGTGTTTCCATTAAAGTGATTGCCCTTTTAAAATAAACACATAGGTGGATTTGGTTAATTTAATAATTTTAAACCACAGTTAAATAAAGCATGATGATGTAGGTGTATCTTGCTTATTAATCTCCTGAGTTCAAAAAAAACTTGTTTTTAAAAAAAAAAAATCAAATCCTCAGCATTCTGGCCATGGCACGCTTTTTAAAACAGGCAACTGTTATCAGCTGGAAGAAGCTGGCGCCACTCCCAGAACATAGGGGGTCAATGGAGCCACTCATTGATGGCACAGACATGGTGGCGACCTGGATCGGCTGGTCTGCTGATACTCATAATTGCTGCATAGGTGAGTACCTATGTAGTGTACAACACTTCACTGGTACAACTAACCTATTGAGTATACTCTTGGGGTAAGTTTGCAGGGTCAGTTGTACCAGTGTAGTGTTCTTTAGAACTAACCAGACAATACCTGCATTGTTGAGTATAACCATAGCAAATTAATACATTGTGACTACAGTTTTGCTCATGAAGATAATATTTTTTTTTAATTCAATCACCTCAATGTTTAGAATCGGCTTTATATTAGATGAGGATATCCAAATCCTACATCTCAAGTCAAAAGAAGGATAGGCTGCTTAGTATTTAATCAACAAGGAAAGTTTAACTGAATTATTATTCACAGCCATCAGTAAATGTTATTTTTGCTTAGAACCAAAAAGCAAGTAGTGCAATTTAAACACTATGAAAGCTTTGTGGTTGGGCACTTGGCAGGTTTCCCTTCAATTAGTAAATACACCAGTTAACAAACATTTCCAATCAAATATTATAATTTAATATGTGTCCTAATAAAGCTGATAAAAAATTATAAAATTTTCCAAGTCTGGTAGTCCCTATGTGCCCTCCAAATTATAGGGTTTTCTACAGAATTTTTATTACAGACCTAACACTATAAAAATGAAAAAAAAAAACAATGAACAAGAAAAACATGTTAATAGACGTCTGAATTTCACAGTAAAAGGCATATGCTGCAGCTAAACAGTGTTACTAGTTTGGAAAGATGACAGAAATGCTACATTAGAGGTGATGATAAGCACTAGCGAAAATAATAGGCTGTGTCTAGCAGCTGTTGGAAACACTGCCACATTTCCCATATTTCAGCATTACAGCAATTAGTTTAAAATTCATATTGTTTGAAAACAAAAGCTCTTAGTTTTTGAGCAGCTTCAAAACACTTGGGAAAATGTTATTTCACATATACAATTAATGCCACATTTTCACATTTACAAAATCTGGAAAGTCATCTGCTTCTGCGTTACCTCTAACAAAAAATAAACAGACTGTGTTAGCCTGGAAAAGTAATATCGTGGCATTACTCTTTGATATCCACTATGTATAACTCCAAATGAGCTGGTTAAAAAAGGTTTGCAAAGTAAAGCACTTCACAACACATATCCATCTGTGAATGTCTGAAGTACTTCTTTGGGAATAGCTTAAGAGCCTTGAAAAACATTATATTTTGCATATAGAATTCAAAATATTACTGCCTGAAGTGGAATTAAAAGCAGCTTAATTTTTGTAGTTTCTGTTAAAGTGTGTTTAATGATTGTCACCAATCATGCCAGGCACTTGGAAGAACATAGTCCATATAGTAATACACTTTGTAACAACCTGCTTCCTTTGTCATTTATTATTAGACCCTCTGGAAGGCTTTCAACATCAGACCTCTCCAAGCAGCAGTCCATCAGTAGGGGTTGATATTAAAACATTGTTATTATAAAACGGTATTATCTTGTTACCTTCTAAAGTATTGCACATAGATTTGTTTTAATAATAAGTATTACAGTACATAAAGTGAGTATTTATGTACATTATATTATGTGAGCATAAATGATAAGAGTGGACAAGTGATGTGCCTATAAAATATTTACCCCCATTTCATGTTTTATATCTGCACATTGTTTAGATGTGGCCAAGGTTTACTTACTTAACATTTCATCATGATTTTAAGAATATTTTTGCCATACAGAGTTCTAGTAACCGTAACTTGACCATAGTTGTTCCAGGCTAAAGTCTATATTTCTGATTCAAGATCTACTGTACAGTGACCTAGGGTTCACAGGTTGCAAACCACCTATGTTTGCAGACTGCACACAGGCCTCTGTTCATATCAGTAAACAAGTTCACATATGTGCTGATAAATTAAAAGAAAATAAACTTAACTTCTTTCAACAGCAGTCATTTCTACAGTCTTTCTCTGTCTCTGATCAAAAAGACAGGGCACAGTTCATAGGGTAAACAGTAACAAATTATTGGCTGAGGCTCTAACTCAGGTGGAGGGGTCCTTTCTATTCACAGGGCTCTGTAAAATGGGAAAGTCCTCCTTACTCTACTGTTACTGGTAGGACATGACACATGGCAGAGATGATCCTCACTAGTGATGGCCGAACTTCCCCAAGGTCCGTCCGCGAACATGCGGATCGGACTTTTAAAATAGTCCACCATCCACCTGTACATGGGCAGATTCAAATTTGAATAGAAAAAAACAGAAGTGACGTCACTGACGTCATGGGGGGGGGGGGGTAACATCATGCTTTGGGGGTGCTTTTCTGAAAAGGGGACAGGACGACTGCACTTTATAAAGGAGAGGATGAATAGGGCCATGTATTGTGAGATTTTGAGCAACAACCTCTTTCCCTCAGTAGGAGCATTGAAGATGAGTTGTGGCTGGGTCTTCCAACATGACAATGACCCAAAGAACACAGCCAGGATAACCCAGGAGTGGCTCCGTAAGAAGCATATCAAGGTTCTGGAGTGGCCTAGCCAGTCTCCAGACCTAAATCCAATAGAAGATCTTAGATGGGAGCTGAAACTACATGTTGCTCAGCAACAGCCCAGAAATTTTGCCATCACCATTACAGTGTGTGGAAATCTGGTCTTCAGGAAAAGTTTGACCTCTGAACCTGAACCAAACATTAACACTGATTTTCTAAGGGGTTCAGATACTTATGTGCAGCAGTGAAATACAAATCAATTCTTTAAAAATCATACAGTGTGATTTTCGAAATTGTTTTTCAAATGCTGTCTCTCACAGTGGGAATGCATATACAATGTGAATTTCAGACCCCTCTATGATTTCTAAGTGGGGGAAGTTGCAAAATCGCAGAGTGATCAAATACTTATGTTCCTCGCTGTAAATGTAAGTTAAGAGGAAGATGTTTTCATTAAAAAATATTAATTTCATTTGCTTTAATACTCAAATTTTTTCTTACTTAATATTCCACATAAATTTGTTTACAAGTCAGAGCTGATTAGTCAGAACAAAATGAACATTAAGAAACCATGTCCTGGATGGTGTTTTTATGAGTTCTATAACCATGATAATGATAAAGTAGTGTTGTAACACTGTTGTTTCCAACTTGTCATAAATAAAATACTAAAAGTCATTGTCTAAAAGCCAATATCAAGCTTAACTGTTTATAGAGGTTTATTGCTTATCAAAATTCCCAAGCTGTGGTACGGCAAACTGATGATATGCCTTTCTATCCGTCATAGTTAGTAAATTAAAAGGTTATAAATTTTACATTTGAAGATGTAAACAATGAATGGCACAATGTTGGAAAGTTTAATAAAAAATAAAAACCAACATTAAGGTGAGCACACCTTAGTATACACTTAGAT
Organism: Ptychadena robeensis; assembly: GCA_036250615.1. Taxonomy (NCBI): domain Eukaryota; kingdom Metazoa; phylum Chordata; class Amphibia; order Anura; family Ptychadenidae; genus Ptychadena; species Ptychadena robeensis. Next base: position 78,682,418 of record CM070035.1, on the reverse strand, counting down.
TGTCCTTCTTATGGTAACCACTTTTGGTTCATCTTTCTTTTTTTAAAAGTCATTTATCAGTGTTGTTTTATCTCCTGTGTACTTCTGAGGATTCTATCGGTCAGAGAACTTCTGTGATTTATGCCTACACCTCCTTTATATTATTTATTCTTAGTAAAGTCTCTCAAGTTGTAAAGGGACAGCTCTTGATTCTTTATCAGATCTGTGTCAAATCTTTCTTGTTGTCCACAAGGAGATGACTTGCACCTTTTGTGCAGTTGTGGCAAGGTTTGAGATTAGATGGCAGTAAGAGTTTTATTACTACTAATATTAGTTCTCACAATGCAGTTCTAAGGAACTTACAGTAAAAGATGCACTAAATATTTTTTAAGTCCACTTATCTGTCGGTTTACCTTTCAAAAAGTTGTAGATTCTCCCATGTTAAGCTGGATGGGGCGATTTTCCGCCGACTCCCGACCCGATTTTGGCACTAGCAGGCGGGCCTGATGATGTCACCACGCTGCCAGCTAGTGCCAAGAATCGTCTGGCACCCTTTGTGTGCCACCCATTACTTTGGCTGGGGGCAATCCTGCACTCGATTCCTTGCCGACCTAATCCCGATCAGATGCAGGAACGCACACGGCATCCGACCTCGATTGGATCGTGCAGGAATTGGCACGTCTATGCCCAGCTTAAGGGCTTGTGTTTTGTGTTTTTGGTCGTGTTGGTGTTAACAGCCTCATTGGTGTTAATATGCCGATTTGAATTGAAATAACATCCAGTGTCACACCTTGGGGCCCGGATCCAAAAACAGTGTAGCAGGACTGATTGTGTCATGCCGAAATCCCTCTGTTCAGTGCAGTAGACCTTAAGCCCTTAAGCTATTGCACATTTCTGAATGGCTTTGGACTTTTTCAACTAGCTGATTTGTTAGCTTATTACAAAGCCTCTTAAAATGATATCATCACCAAAATTGCTGGAGATGTAAAAAAGGGTGGTGGAAGCATTTCAATTTTTTTTTGCTTTAGCACATGTAGTTTTTGCATAAATTAAGTTCAAATCAAAGTCAAAATTTAGATTTTCAAAAATTATACTTTGACTCTGAACTTAATTTATGCAAAAACTATTTGTGTTAGAGCAATACTTTTTTGTAGTGTACCCCCAACCCTTCTCTACATCTTCAGCAAGTTTGGTGATGATACCATGCTTAGGGGCTTTGCAATTAACTCGAAATCGTCTAAATCATCTCTAGTGTGCACTGCATTGAAATTCCAAAATTTCAGAGCGGAAACAAATGGAACGGGATTTATTGCTATCACAACAATGTTCTGCTTTGTTAAGTATTGTCATTGTGATTTTCTGTCAGCTTCATGTATAAAAAATTCTAATTCAATTCTAATGAATAGCATTAACGCCAATGCAGCCTTAATAAACCAGAAAAAGAAGGCAATCTGGAGCATGACACCCAGTAGACACAAGCTCATTTACATAATCCAATGATGATGCTGCAATTATGAGATGGTCAAATTTTGTGGGGAAAATTTCACTAACTGACTTTGTTAGTTCATTTCATGTCCAAATTTCTACAAAATTTTTAAAAAAAATTATTTTTGATTTACAAGAAAAGGTTTCAGAAATAGATTTGTTGGTTTGTTTGTTTTTTGTAGTAATTGCACAAATCTAAAATTTTGGCGATAACACTTTATTTGGGGGCTTTTCATTTAACTTTGTAGAAAACAAGTAAATTTTTTCCAACCATCTCAATGAGTGATACACACACACAAACTAGATAGAAACCATGTGTAGGAATGGGACCCTTAGGTCCTGCTGAAGAATGATGTTTTGGATCTGGGCAGTGGCAAATGAGAGTTCTTTGAGACTAAGTGTAGATGCTTTGAAAACTTTATTTGAAACTTGGCAACACTTCTAGAGGAGAGAGGGTGAGGGAGCAGGTATTTACTTGACCGAAGTAGAAACCGGACTGACAGCAGAACACCTCTATGGACACTTCTATGGACACCTCTTTCCTGACCCTTTAGCCTGACTTAGCTGGACGCTTGTGCCTTGACCTCTAACCTTCTCCCAGCAGTTCTCACCTTCACTCCAGGCGATCTGTGGTATGGCCTCTTCTTGTATCAGCACGATACCTCTCAGCAACAGGCAGATCCCTTCTTTAGAACCAATGACAGGTGCTTCCAGAACCCCAGGCAGACAGGCTTCACAGAGTCAATCTTTCCAGCACAGCTCAGCTCCCAGCTTCCAAGAGGCAGAAGGCTTCCTGGGCCTTGTGGTGCGTCCAACTTGAAAGTAGAGATTCAGCTCTCTTGCTCAGGCAGACTTTAGAAAGTCTCTACCCTAGGAGTCTCAGAGGCCTCAGAAGGTATCTCTGGCTCACAGGAGAATGCAAGAACACAGGAACAATCAGACCAACAGGGCCCCAGAAGGGGGATCCCTGGGTCACTCAACACAGACCTGAGTGAGCTGAACCCTTTTATACCCTTTTAACAACACCCAACATTCCAGAGGGATGAGAAAGTTCCCTCCAAAATGTTGCAGATTAAAAGACCAGGTGTTGTTGTTGACTAGTCTAAAAAGTAATCTCCAGGCAGATCAGACTTGATACATTTCCCGCCAAAATTCTGGAGGGAAAGAGGACAAGCCTGCACCTGCCAGAGAAAACCAAGTTAACCCCTTACATACTTAGCACTATCTCTCACCAGAGGGGTGCTACACGTGTATCTGAACATAACATGTAAGACAATTATTGCTGTTTGCTCAAAGCAGATTATTACAAGACTCTATATGACAATGACAAACCCCCCCAGACCATGACATCACCATTCCTTGACAACTCAATTTTACCGGGACTTACCGCCGATCAATTAGAAACCTTAAACGCACCGATCACGACACAAGAAATTGAGACTATCATTTCCTCGCTTCCTGACCATAAAGCATTGGGCCCAGACGGATTCACTCCTGAATTCTATAAATTACTCAAGCCCGAGCTGCTAGATTCCTTGTACAATTTATATAAACACCTGTGGCAGGAAGGGTCCTATTTCCCCACGGCTAACGAGGCATATATAAAGCTCCTACACACCATGGGTTTCAAGGGTCCTTTCTTGGGTCTGCTGCAGGCAATGTATAAACAACCGTCTGCAAAAATCTACACTCCGGGCTTCATCTTTAAGGCCTTTCGTCTCCATAAGGGGACGCAACAGGGCTGTCCTCTGTCGCCTTTCCTATTTAACCTTGCTTTTGAACCCCTGGTGCGCAGACTAGAAACATACCCAGACGTTGATGGCATACCATTTCACGATAAATCTCTCAAACTGGCCCTTTTTCCGCCGACGACATCCTACTTTTTACTTCTTCCCCTGAAAAGGACATCCCTATATTATCCTCACTTCTGGAAGACTTTGGTACAGTTGCAGGGTTTAAGGTTAACACTGCGAAAAGTGAATTACTCTTTTTAAATTCAATACCCCAACGTCCCTGGCTTGAGAAGGTAGACTTCGCAGTAGCACCCCACCATATTACTTACCTGGGGTTGTCCATAGGCAAATCCCCATCCTCTCTCTACCAACTCAATTTCACTCCTACTTTATCTAAAATAATCCCTAAATTAGAATCATGGAAAAACCTCCCCATATCATTGTTCGGTAGAATCCACCTATACAAGATGGTCCCCTTTTCGCAACTCTTGTATCCTTTAAAGACCATCCCCCTACTCATGAAACACAAGGACGTAATGAAACTCCATAAGGCCTTTTCCACATTTTTGTGGGAGGGAAAACCCCCTCGCATGGCGATAAAGACCCTTCAACTCCCAAAGTCAGAAGGGGTTAGCCTTCCCGATACTAGACTGTACAATTTATCTTGTGTTTTTCGGCATGCGGTGGATTGGGTTAAATTTACATCTCATTATTCCAATTATGGACTGGAATCAGCTATGGCTCGCCCATGGCACCTTCATAACGTGCTTCACTGCCCCGTGGGCAGGTTGCCCCTTCCACTTCGCACTAACATATTGATAAGGGGTACAGTGCTGGCATTTCAGGCATTACGTAAACTCTTTAAACTTCCCATGTCATGTCTAAATATTCTACGCTTCAGGGTAGTCCGCTTTTTCCACCGGGAACTACACATTCTCTTTATGCCTCCTGGAGAGAAAGGGCGATCAGAAGAGTTAAGGACCTTTATGACCCGGTTTGGCATACTTTAAAGTCCTGGGCCGAGCTATGTGATACATTCAATCTGCCTCCTACACTACGACACCCCGTTTATTATTATCAGACAACTCAATTCTGTAAATCCTTAGAATTGAAGTGTATTGAATCTGCACAAACCGCACTCTGTATCAGAAACAGCCTCTCCCGGTGCACAGCCTCCCTCTCAGATTCAGTGTCCTGCTGATTTTAGACCCCAGGTGCTGGGCTACAGAGGATCAGTCTGTCCACGTGTATACAAGTATAGAGAGAAAAGTAGCTGAAATCCGCACTCTGGTCTTTTCTTTAAAAATCCATCGGCTTTATTCAAAACATCACAGAACACAAATTTATGTAAAACCTGCAAATTTGTCATCACTTTTCTCTTATTCAAGATGGAATACATTGATGTCATCACCAGACCATAGTCTGTCAACGCTGTGCCAATATTTCAAAAGTGGTCTGTCTATTCCGATTCAAAGTACTGGTGTAGCCCATTGGGGAAGAGACATCCCACAGGAAAATATTGCGAGAAAACTTAACATGGGATACCAAACTATACGCAAATGCATGACCTCTGAGACATGGCGGGAGACCCAGTTTCGACTTATCCTTAGGGCCTATCGATTATGCACTATCCCTAACCAGGACCCTTAAGTGGATAAGAAATTATTCCCTGTTTGCTCCACGGATAAACCGTCTCTTTTGCATTATCTGTGGACGTGTCCTCCCATAGTTTAATTCTGGGAGGGCGTGCGGGCCTTCCTAGGAAAGATGATACGCGTATCTATCCCAAGTGACCCCATGCTGATGATGTTTAGCTACATGGACAAAGGGTCACGATTAATCGTCCCCAAAAATAAAGCTCTACTGCACATCGGCCTGCTGGCAGCAAAACGGGCAATTATGAAAGAATGGATACAGCCAGATCCCCCTAGGGTACATCATGTTAAAACCCAACTTCTCTCCCTTTTCTATATGGAAATGGGGGGGGGGGGTTGAGAAATATCCTTCTAAATTCTACGATAGGTGGGCATCCCTTATAAATAATACTTTGAATACAGAGGATCGGAACTCTGTGATGAAACAACTAGAAAGACGACCAGCCCTGTATCTTGGAAATTTTTCTTCTGATCGTTCAGTGTAACCAGAACTTCAGAAGTACTCCCCAGCAGTAAGGTCTCCTAAAAGTATAAATTTATCCCAAAAATTCATAAGTCGATCATAAGTCGATCACATTCCTGAGGATTTATGAGCCACCCGTGAGCCTCAAGGTGCACGTAGCTATACTCAGAATAACACAAAAGGTACTAGTGCTTCGCAAGTGAGAATATCAAATGGTTTAAACACTTAGTGTATATCATGTTAATTCTTACAATGTAAAATCTGTAAGGCATCCCGACCACTTAAAGCCTTGCTGGCTACTTCGGCAAAAGGTTATTCTGTTTAATTTTATGTTTGTTTTGTAAATATGGAAAAACTTTAATAAAAACAAAGAAAAAAAAAGCAGGTTATTCATTTTTTAATTGAGGTCTTCTTTAAAAAGCCCAACAAAATTATAATAAATATATAATAAAACCATAGTCCCTGACAAAAGTCTTGTCACTTCTCTATTTTGTAGAAACTCCTACTATTAACCTAATGTTAGGTTCCTGCTGGGATTCGAACCCAGGACTCGGTTCTGGGTTGCTCAGCAGAGGTGGCGAGTCTGGCTGTGTGCCACTTGCAATCCTGGTGAGTAACCTGAACTGGGATTGCAGAGGAGTGGACACAGATCCAGCTTTGTGGGAACCTTGTCCAGCTGAATTCCGTCATATCATCAGCAGTCTGACAGGTCCTCAGCTGATTGGTCCAGGTTTGAGCAACTTCCTATTTAAGCACAGCCAGTGGAATAGGAGGTTGCTGGTACATTGGGTTTACTCTGCGGTCCCAATGCCTGGCCTCAACACCCAGTCCTGACCTGATATCTGTTCCTGTTCCCGTGGCT
>CM070035.1:78648369-78669447 GCA_036250615.1 Ptychadena robeensis | reverse complement strand
TCCCTATCTCCGGCTAATGGGCTTAGCCTGTCTCGTTCCCCAAGCCCAGGCGTAACACCTAACTTTTAATTAATCAATTAATGTTTAATGTACTGAAATAAATTACTTTCACTGAAAAAAGATTTATCATTTAATCAAGACAGAAAGGTCAGATTTTGGCAAGACAAAAGTGTTGTCGCCTATACAGAAAATCAACAACTTTACTGCAAATACAAAATTATGTCAGCAAATTAAGTAGTGGTGCTGTGAGATCCAAATTTAATATCTTGTATGACTTCAATGAACTTAAAGGACAACATCCATGCGGTTTGGCAAGGATTCATACAATTTATTGATGAAGTCATTAGGAATAGCAAATGCCTCCCAGAGTTTATCAATATTCTTTGTCTCGTCTTCCATGCTTCCTCTTTCATTCTACCTTACATATGCTCAATGATGTTCATGTCTGGTGACTGGGGTGACCAATCCTGGGGCATCTTGATCTTCTTCACTTTAAGGAACTTTGATGTGGAGATGGAAGTAAAAACGTCTCCAGTATCTTCAAATCTTTTTTTTAGCCTCTGAACTTGAGGCTGAGACACATTGAAGGTGTCTGCAACGTCAGCAGTGGATCTGGTCTTCAGCCTCTTGATAATCAACACTTTAGTCTTAGGGTGAATCTTGGGCATGATTGCAAAGGTCTAGTTGCAGTTGATGTGAAGGTCTAGTGTACTGGGGCTCTTTTTATACACACCTGAGACCTATATGATCCATTATTAGTCACAGGTGAAGCTCATATGACAAGGCGACAACACTGATGTCTTGGCAAAAATTTACTCAATGGGCTTAACGAAGCTGTAAATATTAGAATACTTTTTGTCACTTGCCTATTACAAAAGCTGTTGGGATTCAAATGACCCATTTCTTGTAACAAAATCTTGATTAGAAATATATTTTAGCGGCACTTCAGGTCAATTTGTACACAAGCGACAAGACTTATGTCAGGGACTGTATAAAGAGAAGGAATAATCTTTAATGTGGGTGCCTTTTCCCCCACATTTAATGAGTGTGCTTTTATTCATTAAGGGGTTGTTCCAATAAAAATAAGCCATGAAAGATGAGAAATTTGTGACAAATCTCATTTTACCCTGTATAGGGTGGTGTTAGTATTTATGCATAAGTGATATTTATACGTTCGTTCACGAAATGAAGGTTCTTCATCTGTGTAATAAATATCAGAGCACCTGGGCCTGAAAATGATTACTCTGACAGCAGAATTCTTTTTATCTCCCCATAATATTGCTAGGATAAATAAAATCGTGATATAAATAATGCTGAGCGTAATGAATCTGCCATACATGTTTGCAGTCTGAAACCTCGTAATAGATCAAAAACTGTCATTTCCTATAGATGGAAGAAGGCAGTTTAGCATGGTATGCAGATCTTATGTGTATCTAGGAACATCTTATGTACAAATCTCTTTAGTAGAGAAGCTGAAGTGTCAGAATCACATCAAAGATACTTTATATAACTAGAACAGTGATCTGTAATTATGAACAATGTTTGTAGCTAGTAATAAATGAAGTATTGCTTGCCAATTTATTATTGTAAATTCTTGTTTTATGCAATGTTTGATATCTATAGACAAAGAAAACAATGATGGCATTAGAACGTCAATTAACATGAACATTGCAATGCATAATACAAAACCTGTTCTTTTGCTATAAGGATCTTTGGAAAATGCAATTTGTAAATACAAATTTTAGTAGTGCATAGCTCATATGTTAAATACTCCTTTACTATTATAGCTGACAGCATAAACCAATTTGTACAATTCCATATATTAGCCCCAGCATTTTCAATGTCATATTTTAAATCCAACGCTTTGCTCCCTGAAGAGGCCATTTATGACTTTACAATCTGATGTTGCATTTCTACAAAACCATTCGTTTTTTTAACATTGGATAGCTAAAATGTATATTAAGTGTAATTCTTAAACACATGCATACAGAGTTATACCCAATGGTAGAGGTAAATTTATGCAGATTAGGGTTCTAGGCTAAGATGATTTGGCTTCCCACTTATTTGATTGACAGTAAGAACGGATTACAAAAGAAATAAATGTCTCCCAGCCTCACGCAGATAGATTTCAGGATTTGCCTAGTGTTAAATGAAATAGGAGTTAATTTTGTTCTGTATTTTGTATGTTTATAGAGTTTTACCCAATCTGAAATAGGAGCAGAAAGGCAATAGAGTGAAAAGAAAGTTGAATCAATGCTTAAACAACATTTGATTTGCCATGGAAGAGAAAATACATTTTGTTTTTGTAACAGCGTGGAGATGGTCGAATTTGTTTTTTAAAAAAATTTGACGATTTCGAGTTAATTGCAAAACCCCATGGTATCATCACCAAACTTGCTGGAGATGTAGAAAAGGGTTGGGGGTATACTACAAAAAAAATATTTGCACAAATTAAGTTTAAAGTCAAGTCACAATTTCGAAAATCGGGATTTCGACTTTGATTTTGAACTTAATTTATGCAAAAACTACACGTGCTAGAGCAAAAAAAAAAAATTTTTAAATGTTCCCACGGCCCTTCTCTACATCTCCAGCAATTGTAGTGATGGTTGATTGTTTGTTGGGCCACACTCACAGACCAAAACCGTCTTTCAAACGTGCTTGAATTTATTTGAGTTTAAAACCAGCGGTACAAAACGAAAAACATACAACATGACGCCCCCAGGTTCAGGCCAGAGCCCCCTTTGACGCGTTTCCCTCTAAATTATATAAACCATTTTCAGAGGCTTTGCAATCAGCTCACAAATCAGCTAGTTGAAAAATTTGACTATCTCTATAACAGGGTGGTACTGCTAGTCGGAATGGGTAACCTGTAGAACCTGAATGCATTCCCTGGTTCACAAGACCTGGGGGCAACAAAGTACAGTGAGGCTGAGTGTGGCCATCTGACCCTCCTAAGCTTACCCTCTGATACATATAAGGTGGTTAATGGATTGTTACCCAACATTATGGATTATTATAGTCACCCAACATGGATGGAACAAACTCAGTGTGGGAAGTAGAAAAATCACACAAGCACTATGCAGATAGTGTCCAGCCAGATATCACAGCCTTTTTATCTGGTTGTGCTTTAACATTTTAACATATTTTACACTCATGTGTCTCTCTGGCATTTATTCCTTTTTGGAAGGAATGTACTTGTGGGCTGGGCCACAGTGGGTAATTTTACATGACAGTAAAGCACAAACTGTACTGTAGTCTAATGACATCCTATTCTCTATAACAAACCTTCTCACCATACTAAAAACCCTTTCAGAACTGGCATTGCTGTGGGGAATGCATAATAAAAACTTTATTAGTCTTGGCAGCTCACTGAATCTTACATCTTCCCTAGAAGGCCCCAGAATCTGTCAATTCTGTCTTCTTGGGGTAATTTCTTGGTATCTCTCACCTGGTAGTCTATTCGTTTCTCTCTTAGTCTATTTTCACACAAGGCAACAGGGCCCTAGCCTTTTCACTGTAAAATAAAATGCAAAACTTAGTAAACATTACAAATATATGTTAACTTATTCTATCAATAGAGACCTAACCCTAACATCTACCTGGAGTAATGACAAGACGAGCAAGCAGCAGGGTCCAGCACTTTCATTTCAGAGTGGATGGTCAAGAGGAAAGGATGAAAACATTTTCTGAATTACAGGTCCATAGAATCTTCTAAATGATGTACAACAAATAAAAAAATGCATGAGTGGCAACATATTGTCTCCTTTTTTAGATGGCTTTATTGTGATATTAAAGTTTGATTCCAAATTTTTTATTGCTGAGAATTGGCCTTTAGATAAATTTTGAGGTAAGCCAGTTTGAATTTTATGTTGTTCTAGATCTTTTGTCACTCTTTTAACAAACATGTTAATGGTAGGATTTATTGTTAATGATGGAAAGAACTTGGATTTAGATTTGGATTAGGGTTCAGATTGGTCTATCTGTGGATCTTCATCAGATCTACTATCCTCCTGTTCTAATTGTAAAAGTGTAAGGTTGTTAAGGACTTGAAACTCCTTAGTTGTCCGACCGCTAGTCTCCTATAAGGTCAGATGTGTTTTCAAGTTGGTCTTTATGGTGTAATACATTCAGTATCAGATTCTGGTCTTCCTCAGTGGTATTTTTAATCACAAACCCTGACATCCCTTGGACATGTTTCTGTTTCTCTAGCCAGTATGTGTGCTTGGTGTATTTCTCATGCTGACTGACATCATTTCTTCCTTTGTGGGAGACACTAAAATCACAGTTGCAAATGTTACAGAATACATGGTTGGGCCCCATGCTGCTCTTTTTAGGAAAGTAAATTCACTCTTCCATTTAACTAGATATTTGCAGGACTTTTTTTGTTTTTTGGACAGGAATGCCTTCCTCAAATCCATCCATATTTCTGTAAGAGAACCAATGAAAGTAATGAATTGTGCTGGTGGGACAAGGTGTAGCCAGGTGCTGTTTGGAGAGCACAGGTGCCTATTTAGGGCAAGCTGACAAGTACTTATAAACTTAACAGAACTTAACAGAACTTGTGCAGCGGTAATGAAATATGTGCTGCAGGCATTATGCATAAATACACTGTGCATAATGAAGAACGGGTTTCCTTTGCTGAACATGGCGCCCACTGTTTACGATGCCCCTATTGGCACATCAAACCCCCCTGATACCACACGCACTTCAAGACCTTAACGTGAAGCTTGACATGTCCATTCACATTTTATAGATGCATCAGACTCACATTGATTACTCATTAAAGTCATTTTTTATGGTAGATCTTAACCATCACCCACTTCCTACCCAAATGCATGGCTGCATGAGAGTGCTCAGTAATTTATATTTCATTCACCACCCCTCGGGGGATGCGCAGGTCACATTCATGTCAGACTCCCAGGGACCTCCTAACCCCCCCCCAAAAAAAAAAATTCAATTCATGATTTACACCAACCTGGCTGCTGCACCTGTCAGTCAGTGTCTGTGTCCTCCTCCTTCCTTTGATCAGCACCATGGACAGCAAGGGCTCTCAGATGGCAGAGATGCAAAATTCACTCAGCCTCCTGGTGAGAGAGCAAGGGGTGGGACGTGCACTCACTCCCCAGAGAAGGGAGTATCTCGAGTGATTGGCTGACCGCTGGAACTGACACAATGTGCTCTCCCGCATTGGCAGTGGTCGACCCACACAAAGAATGATGACTTGCGCTGACAGATCTTTTAAATCAGGAAAAAATCCCAGATTTTGAAGAGAAAGACACTTAAAATCTGTGACTTTCCCGGCCAAAATGGGAAGTTTGAGAGGTATGATATGTATAGAGTAATGAATTCACTGAAATGTATGTTGTACTTTAAAATGTTAATTGTGTTTGCTGTGACCTAGCCTAAGGGAAGATTTTGCTTCCCATACAAAGTTTATAAAAAGCCTAGAAGGGATTTTTGGGGGTTTTTCTACTGTCTCCACCCAGAGTGCTTCGGAACTGTGTGAGGAGATCTGTCCTATGGGAGCAGACAGGCTTGTCTGCAGGACTGGAGGGACCAGCTGAAAGATGTAAGTTGGAGGCACCCCTTTCCCAAGCTAGGGTGAAGGGTAGCAATTAGGCACTGACACTTAAATCAACTAGGGAAACCTATAAAGGAGATGTAGCAGGAAACACAGCCACTGTGATCTATTATCATTACCAAGTACCTTATGTGATTACCTTGCTTCCTGGGAAATACCATCCTATCTATGTGACCTGCAACACTGAGGTAGCCCAGTGGAGAGAGGTGGAAGAGGCAGCATGGTGACTCCAGAGTGACCCCGCTTGAGAAGAGAGCAATGGAGTACCCATCCCCCACCCTTGGGACCCTGCACCTGTCACATCATTTCCCAAGGGTGTCTTTGCACAATACAGGAAGCATGGGCATGTTATTGTTAATAGCATGACCTGAGCTACAATGGAGAGGTAGGCTTTATACAATGTGTTTTGTTAGTCTGCCCATTCAGTCACTTTATCATTTCTCATATTGGGCTATAGTGACCAGATGTATGGAGCAAAAAATATTCTCCATTGTCAGAAGCAGGAACAATTGCATTTGATTAATGACTGAATTTTTATTGTCTTCCATTTATTAATATTAAAGCCTTATGTTTAAGTCCCCATAGTTCAAATTAGACCGTTTGCTAGATTAAGGGAAGCAAAGCTTATGTAATGATTATTTGTGTCAGATTATTTGTGTATACTCTATGATCTGTATAAATATTCTGTTTTTGCACAGTTTATATTATGTGACCTCTAAGTATGACTCTTCGATCAGTCACAATAGTCTGGATACACAAAATAAAAACTTAACAAATAATTAGATGACCACTCAAGTGTCCCCGGCCATGGAAAACTCCATAGACAGCCGCTGTTATATATATTGATCTGAACTCTTTTACAGTTACCAGTCACAACAATGAACTCTGTAGTGTCACGGAGATCCATTATTGTATATTGGATTGCAGTTTTTTTTACTCTTGTGCCTGTCTGTATTTGTCATGGCCTTCAAATGGATTCTCTATTATTTGTGTTTGTTTTTCTTTAAAACAGTCTATTACTTGTGTACGTTTAAAAATCTTTTCTGGTTATCCACATCAAGGTGTTTAGTTATAAAACTGAGTTTAGGATGGTGTCCCCTTGCTTTAGAAGTAAAGATATGTGTACCTATAGCATAAAAATGTTATTGTATTGCTTGAATTCACCTTTGTTTTGCGCTAGGGATTGCAAACTGATTTTAAGCTGGTAAAAATAAATGAAAACATATACAAGGCCAAATATGAGCCATCGGTGTTCTCAAAGTCACTTTTCTGGTGCGTATGTTTGCGGTTAACCGCATTGACCTTGATGGCAGGCAAAATGATTAAATATTCAGGTCATGTTTGTAGCCACAATACCCTAAAAAAATTCAAAAGTGTGCAAACAGGTTAAAGCCAGTAGGAAATCAATGGTTAAACTTCACAAAACATATTGTTGTTTATTGGGGCTTTTTATTATTGGCAAAAATTGGCAAAAAGCATGGTGTCCCCACCCAGAGCATACCAGAACCCCTTTTAGCATGGGATCTAGTATTCTCTGGAAAAGGGGGATCACAAACAGCATTAGGTCCCACCCAAAGCATAGCAAAAGGAACATAAACTTAAAACACTTCTTTCATCCTGAAATGACAATAACACTAAGCTCCAGTAAGTGCCTACAACAACAACAATTAGCAGATCTAGGGTATGTCTAAGAATACCAGCAGCACATTTTTTGAGAGAATGTTATTGATAAATGATTCTTATAGAACCCAACTGAATACAGAAATCCGTACGCATTAAATATAGTAAAAGTTTGGCAACTCTAAAAAACTGCCTAATTTTGAAGAATCTCAAAACATAGTAACTTCATATACTTTGCATTAGTTGACCAAGTTGAGTAAAATACATTTTACATTTCAGAGCCATTTATACTTCTTTTTGACCAAGGGGAAAAAAAGACATTTGGGGCCAATTTTTTTGTGATTGTCATCCAGACTATATTGCTGCACAGAACACCGTTGTAGTTACCATGTTGCTGCCAAGCTAATGGCTCCTACAATTAAATGAAAATATTATTATATTTACAGTTAAAGGTCAACACTATTTTTATGTTTTTCAGCATAAAAACTATACTCACAATATATATAAGAGATGTATTACTCCTGTCATATAGTCAACAAGCACTGATACTACCCAAAGACTTTTCCTCTATGGCAACCTATTTCTAGTAAATACATTCAGGTTGCATTTTTCAAACTTGCTTTTTCCGCTTTCAAAATCTAAAAATCCATACATAACCTAAATCATGTTATACTGCATTCTACACATCTTTATTTTAGAGAACAGTGGAAAAAAGGCTAGATCTTTTCATTTTTTTAGCACACAAATGAATATTTTCAGGCTATATAATTGTTTATGGCAGCAGCGCTCTCTCCGATTAATTAAATGTGACCTATAATTAAATCAAACAACACTGGGAAAGGCACAGTCTCTAGATAATTCTCTGTTGACCAGAGCGAGTGTTTATGATTAATAGTTTCCTCTATCTTTTTATCAAAGTTGGTAGGGAAGTAGAGTGAGAAAGAGAAAGCAATGTTTAGAATGAATTTATCTTGGGAAAGAATAATCATTTTAAATTATTCATGACTTTAAAGATTGCCTAGAACATGTGAGCTCCCCGCTGAAGCTTTTTCATAGGCTTTTGTGACTAATAATGCCTCCAAATAGTTTCTATATTTTGCTATATTACAAGAAAAACATGATAGCACACAATACAATTTTAATGCCCCATGCAGTGAAGAAAAATGTTAATACAAGATTCATGGAATGGAGGTACAATATATCTTTGGTTTGAACGTGAACAGAAACTCATATCTAACAGTGCTCTCTGCCTTATATTCATATGTAAAGATACAAATAGAAATGTCTGTGACATATCTGTATGTAAAGAATAAATAGTGCTTTGTGTAGGTATAGTTATGACACATATTCCGAACTAAGCATTTCTAGATAGGGAAGACCATGCACTGCACATCTTACTTGATGGCTATGTGTTTCTGCACAATATTGCTGTTTGTTTTTGTCAAGCATTTCCTTAATATTAAACTTGATATTTTAAGAGAGACAGCTACCAAAAAATGAAGTTTGGTTTTGGTTAGATCCTGGTTAGAAACAATTAGCTAGATAATTGTTATTTCAAAAGGAGATAAGGAAATTGCAGGCCGATATTAAATTCATGACATTTGTACTTTGAAGCCCATATCTAGTTGAAGAAAATTCCCTACCCCTCAATTTTATCTCCTTCTAACACATTTTGTTTTTATCTTGAGAAGCAGGAAGTGCTCTTTAAATCCTCCATTCCCTTAATAGGCAATTTTCCAGTTCCAAGGTTCCAAGTCCCATGGGTCAGAAATCACTTCTCCACTTTGAAATGTCCAGCCACTGTAGAGACTATAGGAAATGCTCACTTTACACGATGTAGACACCTAGAATAGGTGTAAAGATGCAGATCTAGAGATGCAAATATTTCTTTTTTATGGCTACTAATTGGTTAGATGAGTGAGAAGGATGGGTGGGAGCATGGCATTGTATTTAGTCCAGAGGTCAATTTATGGATAAACCATTATGTAAATAAAGATCTTTAAAATGAATTTCTTATTTTATACAGTATATCATAAATTTATTCATAAAGATTTCTTTGTCTTGGGGTCAATTTTTAGATGCAAATATTTTAAACTTTGCTAACAGTTTAATGTAACTTTAATTTAAATAACTTTTTTAACTTTAATAAAGCTCTAAATAAAAGTACAATGGTCAGCATAATTGTCCATTAAAAAGGGATCTTCCTACAGAATGCTTTAAGCAGTGCTTTGGCTTGTCCATGCAATAAAACATTTTGGATTCTTTAGAAAAGGCCCCAACCTTTGCTTTCAAAGCATTAATTCATGGCCCTGACCCACCAGTACAATTGTTTCACCTTCAATAAACCATAGAAGCCACATTGCCATTTTTAGAGGAACCAGATACTCAACGGTCTCATATAAGATTGTTGTTTCTGAAAGAAAAGTAACTTAAAACAAGAGAAAAACATAAGGGAAATTAAATATATTTGTTATTAGATTTCACATAATCCAGTTACCTTGATGATTGGTGTGAATAACAGACCCCAAGATATTGATTAACCACAACCTAATTGTGTTAATATTGTAAAGGCCCAAGCAAACCTGGTCAAAACCTGTGTCCTGATAAACTGCCTGATTAGGCTAGGGCTCCACTATGCACTGGCATCCACTGCTGTCAACGAAGCCTACTTTGTGTTTCTGTGGACGCGGATGGGCTGCGTTGCCATCAACGTGACAAAGGTTTAGATCGACGGATCGGGAGCTCTGATAAACTGTGGAGACAGTCCTGTCAAAGCCCCATTACTGTCAATGGGCAGCTTGTCCACTCATATAGTGGAGCCCGAGCCTAATAATGTTTTTTCCAAATAACAAAAAAAGATATCACATAAAATAATATTTTGTTTAGTAACACATGTTGTTTTTGGCATATAAACAAACTTATTCAAAAATACAGAACAGCGCAGCAATAAATTATTGTCTGTGTTCTAAATAATAGTAAGCACAGCTCGTCCTGATTTTGTGTGAAGAACAAACTCTGGATGAGTTGCATATTCCCGGAAAGCTACGGCAATGCTGCTTCCAGCCACAGCATTTCAGGGGTTTTTAAAAAAAACCTGGATATAATGCCAGACAAAAGTGTATAAAAGTGTCTAAAAGGAATATAGCTATAGCTATTCCATATTTTATCAATCGCGTCCGATTGATCAGGGGCCCAGAATCGGATCGGACAGAGAACCAACATGTTGGTCTTTCTGATCCGATTCTGCACACATCAGGGGGAGTTGCCATTTGTGGAGTAAGCGATCGGAAACGGAATCGTCCAGGAATCGGTGGGACAAGGTGGTATGCAGCGATCGGATACTCTTAATTGGCCGATTGATCGGAGCTCCGATTCCCGCTGAGATCGCCGGAATCGATCAGATGGGTGATCGATCGGACATGGAATCGGAACGTCTATGGCTAGCTTAACATTTTTATTTTATTTTTTATTTTACCATAATAACTTATTATTTTATTCCTGACAAGACCAACCTATTGCTTATTGAAGATGCTGTTACACTAATTGCTAATTAATATATAACTTAAACAACTCAAATAAAGTGCTCTTGATTGCTTAAATGTGATTACATAAATGACCTTAGGTTTAGTTGTAGCCTTAAAAGCTAATCTCCAGGCTAAAATAAACTCCCTTCTGACCAATAATTTAAGTTTCCTACACCTTAAAATAGCAGTGGCCAGAAACCTGACTATAATGGAAAAAAACCCACTGGATGGTTTACAGTGGGGGGGAAAATGTATTAGGGATGGTCTAAAAATACTGTACACATTCCATGAATGGAGGTATCTGAATCACTTCAAGTTAGCTTATTGACCCCTGCTTTGTTACATCATAAGCCAATTCACGGAAATACATTTTTAAATAAAATGCTGTTTACCTAAATACTCCTAAACCTTATTACCAGCAACATAGGTTTGTTAAACCTGATTACATTTTCTCAAATTAGATTTAATCTAAGTAGTTAAGCAATGAAGGTTCTCGGTTAGGGCAACCTGTCATTTCTGGGAAAAGAGATGGAGGTAATACTTAGTTAATTATACTGTAATAATGCTGTTAGAGTAGAGTATGTTATTTTGCATTGATTATACGCTTACAATCTTATGTCTCGTATGCAGCAATAGAGAGGGGTACATGAAAGCAAAGTGTGGTCTTTATCATTAACTCATGTTTTTTGATTACAAATAACACATGTCAGTATAGCAGGTTAATTAGATGCAGACAACCCTTCCAGCTGTCCCACAAGGAGGATTATGTCTGAGCAGGAGATAAATAGATTACGCAAGACAGCCACTTGTTTGTAAAGTTGTCACCATAGCTGATATCACATCTGAACAATTAAAGAAGAACCACACAAATACCTGAACAGTCCCTAAATTGGAATGTCAACCCAAATTTTCATTCATGGTAATTTTTAATGCAGCTTCAGAGGCAAGCAGCATTTATTCTTTAATTGGAATACCAGACGACATTTTCACCTACGCATCAATAATTCTTAGCATCTTATACTCAACATGAACTGCAGGACTGGATTATTGTTTGTCATCATCCTCATATGTATCCAGGTTAATAAAAGCAAAGGTAAGTTACTATGACCAATCAGCTTTTTATATATTTATGTGATGTGGCTTTTTTTATTTCTAGATATCTAAAAGTTGTTGGTGATGCAATTTGCTACAACTAATCTCCTTCGCAATAACAATATTCTAGTCTGTCGAAACATGTAGTGGTCGTGATACAGGGCCCTTAATATATCTTGTAGCTGAAATGTCAAATACTGATGATTTCTATGAGAAGCGACTTGATAATGTTTTGCCAGTTGAACAACCTTGTGCTGTTTTTTCAACTTGCAATCAGGTTCAATATTTTTTTATATTTTCTTTTAATTTTCTCTCAACCTGTCTGAAGACAAGGACATTTTTATGAAGCAGAAAATTGCTTCCCGAAGCTATACGCATTACATGAAAAGGTTACACAATGCATAGACTCAGAAAGACACATGCAGCACATAGGATGTACTTAGATAATGTAAACATTGTTAGTCTCAGGGCAACTTCATAAAGCTTCAACTTATTTTTCTTTAAGATTATCAAGGATAGGCCTAGCAATCAACTGCTACTTGTACATATTAATAGATATTCACATGCAGCCAAGAGGTGATGTACATTATGAAAGATCAGGGATATCTTTCGAAGCTATTTCTAACTTAACCATAACTGATAGAAATCAATCATTATGTATCCATTAGCCTTATTAATAAGTTAGCTTATATGTTACAAAGATAAACCTTCAAATTAATGTTCTGTGGATTAGACACATGGTCAATTCATTTGAGAGCAAAATGTTGCTTTACTTTTTTTCAAGAAATAAAACGTTCATTTGTAATTATATTATGATTCTGTTTTACATAGTATTTCAATGTTATTAATAATAATAATAATAATAATAATAATAATAATGAAAATTGTTCTATTTTTTTTTTTTTTATCTTTGGCTGGGGTGAGGGATGGATGTATTATGTGTATTGGTTGTGCCTCAGGTCTGGTGGGATGGTGGATTTTGGTTGTGGGTGGATATGTGATGGGTTGATAACTCTCATAAATCATAAATTGTAGTTGTGGGTACAAGGCTTGTAGAATAAATAATGGTAGCCTCCACATATACTTATTCATATACTTCTTATTTTGCCCAGCAGCATCTGTTACACAGTACCCTGAATACAGATTCACAACAGACATGGTAGCAACTTGTACACAACCAGATATTAAATATCCCATAAGCCAAAAAAGCCTCACGCTTCCAATTGTTCTTTAATATTTGTTTGCACTACAAATAAAATAAATGCAGTGCACATGGGAATTTGTTTTTTATTTTCAAAATATAGTTCAGCCCCCCATCTGAGAGAGCATAAATTGCCCCCACCCCCCATTGAAAAAGTTTGAAGACCCCTGGTATAGGGCAAGGGAACAGAGCATTTGTTGACTTTTTTGCCATGTATCTATCATAAGGGGATATCCTTATATTACCTGTCACAGGAAGTGAGATGATATACTTTAAACATCAGGGATATCTCAGGAATATGTGGCCCCATTGGAAGGTTAACCACTGACCTGATTGGAAATCAGAAAAACAAGAGAGGTTTATTCTCACTAATGGGGACACAGAGGACAATGAAAAAGGATTTAACATCTCACCACTACCCAAAACTTAAAAAAACAAACCAAAATGCTTTATTATTTCTGATACAAATTTCCCAAAATAAGGTCTAAAGAAAAGAACTCACATTTTTATAAGCAAAACATTCTGCTACCCCTTGCTGTTAAGGAGACATTTTTGAGTATCCGTGTAAGGTATATTTAAGTTTGATTGAGATGAAAACCATAACCAAGACTTTGGGCATGACATATTAGTTAAGGCAGTCGGAAGAAGATTAAAAAAGTCTTAGCTTTTAATGTATATTAAAAGTCAAACTGAAGACACAGAAATAGATATTCAGGTTAATGGATGTTATATTGCCAATTCAAAGTCTTACTGCAGCTTTTCCTTCATTTAAAATTGTGCAGTGTGTGCAAATATTACTACCTGCAGTCCAGTACTATGCATCAGAATTTTATCACACTGGTCAGGGCCCGTTATCTAGAACTGGAACAGTAATATGCTTTTTTTATTATAATAAGAACCACTTTTAAACTGTGCAGAAAAAAAGGTAATACATTTATTTTTCTTAACTATGAAGAGCCTTCTGTGAATTCACCTAGAGGTTGACAGACACAAATGAGGGAAACGTTTCATGGTTCTCCCACCCCATTTAGCATTGCATTCTTAAGCACTGGACCATAAGTGCAATAAGAAAAGTACTGTATTTTCTGGCGTATAAGACTACTTTTGAACCCAGGAAAATCTTCTCAAAAGTCGGGGGTCGTCTTATACGCGGAGTGCAGAAACGTCTGAGACAGAGGAGTCTGCCTGTCAGACATCGGAAGCGCCCCCTTCTCCCCCCTCCCTCTCTTTCTCCTGTGTGTAAGACGAAGCCGACGTGCTTACTAAAGGCTGTGGCTCCAGTGGCTGAAACTGGTATTGCAGCTCAAACCCATTAAAACACCTTCACTGAATCATGTGACATGATATCAGTTACATTTTTTATTGCCAAAATTCTTCTAATTAAATGTATACAATTTATGTTACTTGGATAACCACAGGTAAACATTAATATGAAAGGTTGCAGTTAGGGGTGTCAAATTAGAATGTAAATGACAAAAAAAAATTGTCTAGACTTTTAAGGTTGTTGGAGTATACATATGTAAGGCCCTGGGTCCACTGCCGTTTCCCTGAGCTGGCCAAAAAATTACACGCGCCAGCACATTTGCCAGTGGATTTCCCGTGACTTGCAGGCAGTTTGCCCATGTCATAAGAATTAAAATAACCATATTAAAAGCAAATCTGATGTTTTTTTAAATTTTATTTGGTGTGCGTTGGAAGGGGTAGTCTTATATGGCAAGTATACCCTAAACTCTATATTTTAACTGGAAAAGTCGTCTTATACATCGGAAAAATACGGTAAATGCCAACTTGTTGACTGGTCTCCTCTAATGTCCTAGTGTTGTGCCACAGGTTCTGGGTTGGCACAGGGGTACTAGGAGCAGGGAATCTAAGCCACCTGAGGGTCTTCCCCCATGTGTCCCAGAATTTCTCAGAAATGGATGTTCCTCCTCCAAGCGAGGCCTTGAAGAATGATTTGCCAAAGGATTTTTTTCAAACAGTGCTTTGCATTCTATTCCTACTGATTGAACACTATATGGATCAGACCTTTACACTAATGTAAGTCTATTACTGCGACAAATTCTAAGCATATATTACGAATATTTTATAAACCAATTTACCGACGGAAGCGGAGCTTCGTACTGAGAGCATTAACCAACAAACCCATGGCCACGTGCGAAAAATCCTAATTTTTTACAAAACATTGTATTGAGTTTTACCACACAACCTTTTTTGTGGCTATTCCATAATCAACTGTCAAAAAAAAAAAACCCCCACTAGACTTAGAAATAGAAGGATGTAAGGAGATAAGAAAGCAAAAGGAGAGAGAGCGAGATAGAGACCACAGCTAAGTGTTAAGGGCTTAAGGACCACAGAACCCACAGGTTCGTATTAATCCTAGTGGACCAAATCTTTCAGGAAGCGCTTGTGAGAGTCAGGGAGGATTGAGTCAGTGTTCATTAATCAAGAAATGCCCTCCAGCACTTTGCTATTACCAGGAGGTGGCCAGAAACATGAAGGTGCCAGCCATGCTGCTGTCAAGGACAGTTGGGGTGGGTGTCTATTGAGGGGCAGTGCATCCCTGGATCTGCTAACAATGGAGTTTGCGCAAGTAAGCATATTAAATATATCTCAAAATCCAAGCTTCCTGTGCATTCCCACCCACATGGAGAAGGGACCCCATGACGAACAGCCCATACATTTTTCGTGAGACAGAGGGTGTAAATGTAATTTGGTGATGCGGGCAGGTGTGAGGTACCAACCCCTACTCACTTTGTGGCAACTACAAGCCTTGTTGCATATTTTTATCAAGTCAGGCGATCCAGGGTCTGGCCTATGTCCCATTCACAGACAAGCATATAGAAGTTTAGTGAAAAGAAGGTGGGGAAATGTTGTCAATAGACAGTAGGTACTACCCTGTGACCAGTGTCCTGAGAGCGCAACCGTTCTGAAGTCGGTAAGATCTTGGGACAGTCCGTAGATTTCTTGAGAAAAGGCACGAGAAAGTGTTCCAGGCTGTGCAAGGGGAAAGCCATTGGGAAGCGATAAAGCTGTGTTGGCGTAGTGTGGAGGACAGGGGAAAGCCATTGTGGAAAATGCATGTAGGTGCGTAGGTGGCATGGGTGGTCATTTTCCTCATTTTGAAGTTCTCCTCCACACTCTCATCTGTTATTGATGCTGAATTATTGTTTTATATGGTGGCATTGTAACTGATTTTCTTATTCGGGATGCTGGGTTTTATGCAAACATTGGACTCAATTCCAACAATCTTAGAACAAAAAAAGGATTAGCCACTGCAAATTTTTTGAAATTTAGGATTGCTTAAAATACTATTTTGCTCAAATTAAAATCATTCCTCCTATACCGGATTTCTGTATCGTGACCTTAGTGGTCACTGGTCTGTATGCCAAGTATAATTCATTTTTCTATGTTTTTATTCTTCATTCCATAGATGCCTGCAGATTGTCAATTTTCCTTATTTTGTATGATGGATGTAGTTTTGTCACTGTGAAGAGATTTATAACAGAAAGTAGATAATGCTTGCAGCTCTCCATTTTTTGCCCATTCATCGAATGCTGCTTAGGTTATTCCACAGACTACGCCACAGAAGGAACCCCGTGATTGCAGGAGATCGGGAATCAGCTTGTTTTAATACCGCCCTGCCCCCCTGCCTGTTATTCTTTTGAATTGTTGGTTTTTTCATGATTTACAGAAGTTACAGGCTGACTAAAGCTGGGCATAGACGCGTCCGTGAAGGTTCCCTCTATCGATCGGCAAGTGGGGTCGGCAGATTGCGCCCCCCTGGTCCATATTGACCAGATCTGCCGCATGCCAATACTGCAGAGCCGATCCAAGTAGTTTCCGGAGGGTGCCCGGCCAATTCTCAGTCACAGCGGCCGTTTGTGATTGACTCATCACCCCAGTCGTTCGGCGGGGAGTCGACTGGAAACCGCCATATAACTCGCTGGACGCAGAGATCTCTCTGTATTATAACTGCCTAATACTTTTTCATGTTTACCACTATAGACAACACCTGATCGCCTAAAAAGATATTTGACATTGTAATAAAAAACATAATATTGTGATACAAATGATAAAAGACGACTGACATCCAAGTTGTGTGGTCCCTTAGGTTTCCACATAAGCCATACCTTAACAATAACCTGGGCCATACTATATGCACTTCGAGGTGGGTTGTTATTTAGAGTTTTATTGCACCCTGATGAGGTGGTACTCCAGACGTTTTTTCTGTTTGTGTTTAATGGTCTCATGATTATTAGTTCTAACTATGAAAATGTTTTAAGGACTAATGACAATGGTTATAATAATCTTTTCTGTCTCTAATTAATTCTATACTAGCATTAGAAAACTTCTCATTTCCCCTAGATGATTATAGCAAAGTCTCATTAAAAACCCAAGGTCATGATTTCCCTAGATTCCCAGTCAACTATGCAGTACTGCATGTGTTTTAATTAACTTGGAATGAACAGTGTGGCCACAACTAATTTGCATACGTATATTTTCTATATATTTACATTAAGGCTTTGGTTTGTCACCCTTTAATAAAAACAATTACCCCCCCCCCCCCCCCTCAACAATATTTTATTTACATTTTTATAAATTGTTTTTTTTTTTCCAAATACTGTAATACAATAACAATGTGAAACATATTTAATGTAACAGGGGCTACTGAGATGATGTACCAGGAGATGGTGTTTGGGACTAAGCCCATATGTAAAGAGTTCTTGAATCCTCGATTTATGCTACAGGGAGGAATAATTATTTGACCACCATCCACTGATTTTTGTAAGTTTGTCCAATGACAAGAACTGAAAAGTCTCAGATAGTCTCATTTCAATGTATGTTTTATTGTAACCGTGGCAGTAGCACATCAAAAGGAAAATCGAAAAAAATACGTTAACATAAAGATTAGCAACTGCTTTGGCATTTTCCATTGAGTGAAATAAGTATTTGAACCCCTACCAACCATTAAGAGTTTTCTGGCTCCCACAGAGTGGTTAGACACTTCTACCAATGATTCACCCTCAATTAGGACACCTGTCTTAACTAGTCACCTGTATAAGACACCTGTCCATCAGAATCACAATCAAGCAGACCCAAACCTCCAACATGGGAAGCCCAATGAAAGCTGCTCCAAGGATGTCAGAGACAAAATTGTAGACCTACAAGGCTGGAATGAGGCTACAAAACCATTAGCAAGAAGCTGGAAGAAAGTGGACAACTGTTGGTGCGATTGTTCGACAATGGAAGGACAACAAAATGAGCCTATCAATCATCGACCCCCCCCTCGCTCTGGGCTCCCGCAAGCTCTCACCCCCGTGGGGTGTCAATGGTTTCGGAGAAGGGTGAAAAAGCATCCTAGAACTACTAGGAGGAGTTAGGTTAATTGACCTCATTAACCAGGGACCACGGTCACCAAGAAAACCATTGAACAACATTACCAACCCCGCAAATGGATAAAATCCGGCAGAGCTCCCGCAAGGTCCCCCTGCCTCAGGAAGGCACATGTGCAGGGGCCCGTCTCGAGAAGTTTTGCCAATGAACACACCTGAACTGACTTCCAGAGGTGACTGAGGAGAAGGTGCGGTGGGTCTGATGAACCAAAATACGAGCTCTTTGGCATTAACGTCAACTCGCTGTGTTTGGAGGAAGAAAAATGCTGCCTATGACCCCCAAAACAACCGTCCCACACCGTCAAGCCAGGGGGGTGGCAACATTTTGCTTTGGGGGGTGTTTTTCTGCTAAAGGGCATAGCAACAACATAAAATCGCACTTAACCGGGAAAATGGGACGGAGCCATTATCGTGAAATCCTGACGCGCAACCCTCCTTACCCTGGAAACTGAAAAATGGGTCGTGGGAACTTGGGTGTTCCAACCAGCACGACAATGACCCAAAACATACAGCAAAGGCAACAAAGGAGTGGCTCAAGAAGAAGCACCATAAGGTCATGGAGTGGCCTAGTCCAGTCTCGCCGGACCTTAATCCAATAGAAAACCTACTGGGGGGAGGGAGCCTCCAAGCGCAGAGTGCACACGAGCAACAAGGCCATCGACAACCTAGGGATGTTGAGATGAGCTCTGCAAAGAGGAGTGGCCCAACAGTCCCCTAAAATGTGCGCAACACTTGGTCATCAATTACAAAGAAACGTTGGCCTCTGGCTTGCAAAACAAGGGTTTTTCTCCACCAAGTATTAAGTCTTTTTTGTTAGTGAAGAGGGTTCAAAAACGTAAATTCCCCACTCAATGAAATGCAAAATCAGTTGCTATCTTTACTAAAGTTATTTTTGTCGATTTACCGTTGGAAATGTGCATCTGCCACTGTACAATAAACCTACCATTGAAATGATACTGGTTCTGAGACTTTTCATTCTCTTGTCATGGACAAACTTACAAAATCCAGTGAGGGGTCACAATAATTAGTTCCTCACTGGTAAATCTCCATCCCAAGGTGTCAACAGCTGGCTTTGGGTCAAATGTAACTCTCAAACTACAAACCCACCATTTGACACCAACAAATCTCATCACCTCAGTAGTACAACATGCACATTTTCTGGGCTAGTAACTTACCCCCCTAAAAACTACTAGCAGTCCCAAATGCCCACACTATCATAATCATATTCCTAACCAGCTGTCAAACAAGTACTATTTCTCAACGATTTTACACCCTTACATATGCTTACCTGACTTTTAAACTCCCAAGCTCCTCCCAACACCCCATAGAAGAATTCTTGGGATAAAGTAATTTATAACTGAGAGAACTGTGCCCTCCCAATTTCAACAAAGGCCCCTACTGGCAACCTAGTTATACAAGGAGGTGCAGAATGTAAATTAGGCAAGAGTGGTAGTTTTTGAGGAATAATTATTATTGAACAACACACCAATGTTCTCCAATGAACGCCAAAAAACTCATTAATATCAAAGCTGAAATATTTTTGGAAAATAGTTTTTAGTTTTGTTTATAGTTTAAGTAAGCGATTTCTAGAGGGGGATATCTGTGTGGCAGGTGGACTATTACTGTGCATCAATTACTAGGCAACTTAACAACAAAACAAATTTATGAACAAACCCATTCAATTATAGTTATTTTTATACCCAGTGAAACCAGATATAACACTCTCAAACATTCACAAATACATTCTCGACATTCAAAAAACACAACCACAAAACAAATCCAGTGACCAATATCAGCCATGTTTCTTTCTCTTTCCCGCCAGGACACCAAAAGCCTGCCATCCATGGATTCTGTCCAGGTTTTGATCTGTTCACCATCAACAATTGGGCGTGCAGCAGCAACCACAAAGCCGCTCCCAGACACTGTCAGAGAGGTGTACTGTTTTCCCTCCTTGTACAATCACACATGTTGATGATGGACCACCAGGTTCTCAATGGGGTTCAGATCAGTTGAACAAGGAGGCCATGTCCTTAGGTTTCTTATACTCTGTATACCCTTTCTTGCCAGCCAGCGCTGGTGGGAGTACTTGGGACGCGTGTGATGGAGCATGTCCTGCAATGAAAATCATGTTTTTTCTTGAAGAGATGCAGACGTCCGTCCTGTAGCCACTGCCTTGGAAGAAGGGTCCTCCAAGAAACGGCAGTAGGACTGGGAGTTGAGCTTGACTCCATCCCAACGCCGAAAAGCGCCCACAAGCTCATCTTTGATGATACCACAGCGAAACCATGACTCCACCTCCACCTTGCGCTGAGCGTCTGAGTCGGGGAACTGAAGCTCTCTGCCCTTTAGCAATCCAGCCACTTGCCCATCCTCTGGCCCTCAAGACTCACTCTCATTTCATCAGTCCCATAAAACCTTAGAAAAATCAGTCTTGAGATATTTCTTGGCCCAGTCTGACGTTCAGGTTGTGTGGTCAGGTGGGGTCTCTTCACCGCCTTTCTTAACCTGGTCATGTCTCTGAGTATTGCACACACTTGTGCCTTTGGGCACTCCAGTGATGTTGCAAGCTCTGAAATATGGCCAAACTGTGGCAAGTGGCATCTTGGCAGCTGCACACGCTGACTTTTCTCAGTTCAGGGGCAGTTATTTTGCGCCTTGGTTGTTCCC
>CM070035.1:78630448-78644815 GCA_036250615.1 Ptychadena robeensis | reverse complement strand
TGGACAGTGTGGAGGACACTGGTGGAGATGGACAGTGTGGAGGACACTGGTGGTGATGGGGGAGATGGGATATTCAGTGAAGACTGTAGATCACACAGAAACCTAGCTAATGGTTTCCCTATAGCAGCAGCAGCAGCTCTCTTTCCTAACTCTCTCCTTCTTCAGCAGAATGTGTAATGGTGTCCTGTACTTGATATGTTATAGGGGGTGTGAGGGTCTGTGAGGTGGGGGTGCTCATTGGCTGGATTATGTCTGCTGACTGTGACTCACAGGGGTCAAAGTTTCAGCAATGTTAAAAGATAGGGGGCGGATCGAACTTGCCATATGTTCGCGAACATGGGCGGACGTGATCATGCGATGTTCGCCACGGATAGTTCTCCGGCAAACAGTTCGCGCCATCACTACTAAAGCATAGCTGTCATACAGCAAATGGCAGGGAGTGCTGCAATTGGCTGTTGGTTATTAGGAAGTGTTCCCTTACATTTACTTGTTTGATGGATTTATGACAGATATCAAAGTAAACAATCCATACCAGGAATTTCATTCACCAGTCTATGTTTTAAAAAAAAACAAAAAACATTTTAGGGATAGGCACTTTTTAAATAACTTGTTTCTATATACTAATGATTTAAAAATAGATAATGAGCAAAACATCAAAATACAGGTTTGATGTGTAATTTATATATGTAATTTATGTAAAATCTTATACGTAAAATGTTAAGTAAATTATCACTATAGTGTGTGTAATGAAAGTGTGTTATAATCTCAGTTCTATAAAACATAAATACATATGAGTGAGTTTTAATTCAACGAAACCTCTGTAGATACAGATACTGCATTTAATGTAATAAAATTTTCCTTGTTTTCATAGAAGAAATTTCCATGAAATGAACAGTTCATTAGAGTAATTATCTGGATCAGGCTAGGCAAAAATAACTTTTGCTGGAAACATACTAAACAGATAGGAATGCCTGAAGCAGGTAGTATAATGTTTTAATTTATTTTATATTTTACAGTACATTGGCTTTCTGTTGGTTGGGCTTGAAGCACTGCAAAACTGGGATGTATTGCACCTCATGGTGTATAGATAATTTTACAAACTGCCAAGAATAATAACAGTTTGCTGCCTGAGGTACAGAAAATAAATTGTATTTGGAATCCTTTACTTTAAACATCAGTGTCATTAAATGTGAAGCCATGGTATTTCTGAAGAATTGCTATGCTATATTATTTCTGCTTTACTATTTTATTGAAAAATGAAAACAGAGATTTACTAGTCCCAGTATACTCGAGTTTATAGACAGTCGTGGCAAAAACAATAATTATTGTCATTCTGACCCTCCTCCTCATTATCATCACTGTAGGTACCTTGCTATAAAATGAGACACACATAAGAGAACCACAAGGCAAAATGCATCTTAAATCAAAATGCTATATATTGCAACTTACAGGTGCTTAGAGCTGGTGAATGCATCAGCACTTGTTAATCTCTATTACATTAGGACTTAATAGTAGTAGGGAATAGTAGTTTACAGAATAATTATCGCATTGCTTTGCTTACTGTTATCACTCACAGCCCCTCCTCTCTACCTGGCTCTGATGATGTGCTGTGTGTCCCCCAAAATCACAGCACAGATAGATGTGTAAATCTTGCCTCTACATTAAACCGAATGACAAAAATGTTCCAATAGAAAACCATTATAAATGCCCCCAGTGGCTACTCACACTATTGCACCCTGAGTGAACCCCCAATAGCTTGGAAAGTAAACATGGACTCTCATACGATTCTAGGGAACAGCAGGTGAGTATATGTTTTTGTGATTGTGGAGTGCTCTGCCACCATGGAGTGCTATGCCAAGTCAAACTTTCATTTTACTTATATATTTTTTAGAATTTAGAAGTATACATCCACTTTAAGCTTACTAAATTCATGACAATATTAAAAGTAATTTTCTAAACTTTCCTGAAAAAAAACACCTAATGAAGTTCCCTTATCAAAGTTGCAATATAATATATTCCTGCATACCAATAAAGTTTTTATTCATTCTTTGTTTCTCCACTATCCACTATCAAGGATTAGGGTTATGAATAAGCAATTTAAAGGAACAATTTAAAAGTCAGTTTATTCACTTAAATTTATATAACATCTAAAAGTGCAAATAACTCTCTCTAGTTTTACCAAGTAATCTCTCTTTGTAGCCCTAGATTACATCACCTGATTGTAAACTGGGTTGCAGCCCAAAAGAAAACCAGGTAGGTATTAAGTTTGGAATGAGTGGCCCACCCATCATACAACCCATTGTGCAATCCAGGCCCTTAAATGTAAAGCAACCTCGCATCTAGAGACTGGAGAAAAAAAAAATTATTGACCCTTACCAGTCATGTGCACAGGACTATGGCAGATGATAATATCAGGCAGCACGATCTCTAGGAACAAAAAGACCAAGCATTTCAACATGCTTTTGAAGTGGAACAAAAAATGCTGTTCTATAGAAAGCATTGTACAATGACATATATTTTCATGGAAGTATCATTTGTATACACTAAAGAAGGTCCTTTTTCAGTCAAGAAGGTGTAACTCTTTCTTGACCACTAAAGTAATACAATCATATATATTATATACTAATAACTGACTGAAGCCATTTATATATTATAAAGTATGGTAAACCTAGGCAGATTCAGTAATCTAAACATTCACATGTGTATTATAATGCGGAGAGAACACCAAAAAAAAAGCAATTTATAGTACACTAACCAAAAAAATCCAATGCTGTGTAAGGTTTTTTAAAGAGTTTTTTTTCTAATTTGAATGGATAGTTAGAAACAATTTACACTGATTCTCCATAATACTCCAATCCACCCAAGCAAGATAAGAGTGTATTGGAGTATTTTGGAGAATAAAGCTAGCCACACACGGTTCGATTTTGGTTCAATCGATGCTCGATTAGATGAATTTTTTCATCGATTGAACGAAAATCGAGAAATGCCCACATGGTACGATCGACGATAATTGTTCGATGAAGGCAGAAAATCAAATCGAATTTTAATCGGACATGTTGGAAAATCATCGTCAATTGTGCCAAAATCGTTTTATAATTGTCGATGTTTGTGGTGTTTCTCCTGGATCGATTAGATTAGATATACATAACATAGACCACTTCAATCTGGAATTCAAACGTTTCAATTCCAAAATCGACGATTTTAGTAATATTTTGGAATCGAAATCTCACCACAATCGCAAACTCAATGTGGGGTGTATGTTGATGCGATTAAGATCGATTTTCGATTAGACGATTGAATTCCTCGATCTAATCGAGCATCGATTGAACCAAAATTTAACTATATGTGGCTAGCTTAAGTGTGATTTTTTCAACCTGAATGAAACATTTAGTCTATCCCTACGGACTGCCTACCTAGAAGGTATATTTGTAATTTTTTTTTAACTTTTATCAAACTGCAAAATAATCCCTATGCCACTGCTTTTCATGGAAATATGCTAATTCTGCAAGAATTCCTGCAGAGCAATATTAAGCTGCATAATGAATAGCATATCTCCTGTAAAATATCATCAATGTCAGACTTGAAATAATCCTCATAGTTTATGATTACTGTGTGTTACTAATCTGTAACCTAAACCAGAACCCTAGACTAGCTACTCAAGCAATGACCACACGACTGGGGGCAGAGAAATAATTCAGAAAAATCACACATATGTTAGTTTCATTTAATAAATATTGATGCTGTTGTAGTGATGCTGGGTTGTATGATGGGTGGGCCACTCATTCCAAACTTAGTACCTACCTGGTACTCAATTATGCTTTTTTCTGTTTTCAAGGAAAAGATTGTGCTGAAGCCTTTACTTTTATTGTTTTAATATTTTGACCATGTTACCAAGCTGACGTCGAGGCTCTAATTTCTCAATGGACTAATCTTTTCTTACAGCTGTATCATGCAGGTATGGCTTTCTCCCACATCACCTTCTTTACAACCTTTCCTACATAACTTGAAAGACTTATTCCACAAACAAAGGTTGGATGCGGACTTTCAACAGAAAAAAACCTGTCAAATAACTAAAACCTTTTTTAGATGCATATGTAATGTTGACTCTATCATCCACTCCTTTCTAGCAGAATTTATTGAGATATACTGCATTGTATGCCATAAACATTCCATGTAACACCTTGGGTCCCCTAAAAGTTGGTAAATCTGCTCAGCTTCATACAGCTATGAATCTTCCCCTTCCTTCTGTTTAGTTTGGTAACCGCCTACGTTATTTGGTTCAATGCTCATATGAGTATACAGTGCTACCTCACTTCTGCATACTTTATTATTAATTGAACGTTTTCTTAACTAATCATTTTTATTGGTATATTGTTAAAAAGTGTAATCATCATCTCAAAACAATTCCATTCATATTTCACATCAAAGAACCCAAATGTGGTTTTGTGTTAATGACATTGGACATAGTTAATAGCGACTTTTGACTCCATGTAATCCATGTAATCCTTATCTCCCCACTGCTCAAGTTCAGACCCATTGACATTGAGCAACTGAAGAAGTATCAACATTTAACTCCATTGGACATCAATCAAGTTTGCAGAAAACATTAAGTATACATGTTTACAAAAATTATTCTTATAAAATAGCAGGGGACATACATAACATGAACAAGTTTACATATTCCATATTTGATGATTGTTAGAAGTGAAATTTTTTATTTTGCTCATTTCCATATTCTCAAAAATAGCAGGGGACATACATAGCATGAATACGTTTACATATCCAATATTTGATGATTGTTATTTTTTATTTTGCTCATTTCCACAGGGCTATAAAAAACACCTAGCATCTGCATTTACAAACACAGTGAATCACTAATTTCAAGTACTGGTATTGCCATAGGGTGCAACCTTCACAATATGTACATATGTAAATTGTAATCTGTGATAGATCTTTTGTCAAAATTGTGAATGGTATTATTGGTATTATCAGTAATAACAAAAACTTCATCTAAAGTCGAAGTCTCCAGAGGAGCATAAGTGCAAAAACCTATCATCTGGCAAATTTGTGGGAGCCTAATGGAAAAGGTTTCAATGGCCAAGCACCAGCTGGTGTGTGTCCAAATGCGAACCAACCAACAATCATTTACATAGAGTGTACGATATACGACCAACAATCATTTACATAGAGTGTGCGATATACAATTGCTTGATTTATTTAGTGAATATAGAAGTAAATCCAAATTACAAATTAATTAAGCATTTGTGACAGCCCTTTATCAAGCTGTTGCAAATCTTTGATAAATGGGAAAAAAATCATTTTTTATTATTCATTATTATTATTTTTATCAGAGGCAACTTGTTTACACTCTACTGCACCTACTAATAAACATTAACAATCATCTTCATAATTCTTTTCAGCATGAAAGCATTTCCGTTGGTGAGTTTATTTTCAGTAACACTTTTTTCAAATAGTACACCTTAGAAAGAAATTGGTTTTCACGGCTGGGTTCTAGAGTTTTTACTGAGTGATATGCCTTGTGAACCAAAGTATTTAAAGTGCTAAACAAGGAGCTGGACAGAGGATAAAGCAAGACGGATAAGCAAGGATAAAGGTATTAAGTATGCTGAGAAAGAATGAACCAGAGAGCCTGAAGAAAATAGTTTTAGCTTAGTCGTGTGGAGTAAAGGGGAGCAACAGCACAAAAATGTACTGGATTCAACAGAGTCTATGAAAATAGATAGAGATAAAAAAATCATACTATCACGCATGAATAACACAGTTGCTGAGAGATACCAGGAATTGATTGAGTTGTTGGCTGTTCTGTAAACTTTAAAGCCTTTTCTGTGGGCAGTTTCAAATGAGAAAAAAGAGATCAGGAACCAAATGTAGAATAAGAAAGAGGAAACAAATGTGTATTTATGGTGTAGATCACAGACGAGGATGGATATAATGATTCTTCTTTTGACTCTTCTTTTGACTTTACCAGTTTTTTTGTTTGAATATGTTCTTTTCTATATGTGTATACTATTGTATATTATAGCTTTACAAACGCATACTGTATTAAATAAACTCCATAGTGTTGATCTCCATAGTGAGATGACTTCACTTTTAGAACAGTTTCATTAATAACTTGAATTAAAATCAAAATGCTAAAGAAGTTCGTGAGGATTACAAAACAAATCAGTAGATTAATAAGGGTAAGAAGGACATCATCTGTAGCTAGTGAGAGTTTAAACTGCTTATCTCTCATGGGGATTCCGGAGACGTCATGGGATTCTTTGATTCACAAGGCCAATTGTTTAAAACAGAAAGCAAATAAGGAAAGTGAGGCTGAACAGACCCCCCCCTGCTATAATTAAGGGCCATGGCGTTACTAATAACTAAACCTGCTTCCAGGTGCCTATGTGGGTGCTATAGACCTACAATGTTAGAATCCAGATTTGGAAGAGACTAAACAGATAGGTTTGGAATTCTGTTTCAGCAAAAGAATTCCAAAGAATTTCAATCTTCTTTAATCAAAGACTTTTATGTCTTGTTATTCTCTTGATTTTCTATTTAAAGTTTTGAAAAGAGCCTAAGCCCGCCATATATGGTTCGATCCACGTCCGATTTCATGTGTCATCATCCATCGTGCAAACTTGCTTCGACTGATCTGCCATGAAATCAGCCGCAAATCTAAATCACCCTCCGTAAATCGGGCCATAAATAGCCCCACAAGTTGATTGAAGACATTACAGACCTGTCTGTAATTTTTAGATCAATCTCTTTACTTTGGATGGGATCCAAAGTAAATGCCAGCTCGGAAAGGGTGGCACAACTGGATGTGCATGATGATGTTATCAAGTGCATCAATCTGCTGACCTACCGACAAGGAATCTAAACATGTATGGGTGCTTTAGAAATGATTTTGCTACTTAGAATCCACTAATATTAGACTTAAGAAAGTCAGAGGGGAATGAGGCTACCATTTCTTACTGGACAAGTCTAGTCCCCAGTAGGACATCATCAGCTGAACGTGACCATTCTACTTCATGATTTTGTATAAGATATGTCAGTATAACTGCACATACATCCAATCTCTAACAATTGTGCAGGGCTGGAAAAAAATGTAAGTATTTCATAGAGACGTTTTTGGGGGTATTTTTGAAAAAGTATTTATGTTTGGGATATATGTTGTGTTTTTTTCCATCATTTGTTAAGCCTTTAGAAATGGGTAAGAGGTCTGAAAGACTTTTATACTGATTCCATTCCATTTTTACATTTAATGCTTTAATTATTAAATATAAACTTGTTTTAAGTGTCTTTGGGAAATCAAAGTTTCATGGTCGAAACAAATTTTGCCAGATTTGACCACCTCTATTTGGCTATAGACATGCAACTACATAATTAACTACACATATGATTGTAATATACATGTCAGTACAGGGAGTGCAGAATTATTAGGCAAATGAGTATTTTGATCACATCAAAATTTTCCCTGCTTTTAGTTGGACCCATTTGGGGTGTCTTACTCCAAGCTGTCTAGGACTCGAAAGTCCTACTATCAATTAAGCCTTATTAGGGTGATGTGCATCTCTGGTGTAACGGGACGGGGTGTGGTCTTCTAATGACATTCAACACCCTATATTAGGTGTGCCATTTAATTATTCAGGCCACTCCTTTTCCTTTGGCCAAAATGGGTCCCAAAGAGGACTTTGACAGGATTAGAAAAGTCAAAAATAGTGAGATATCTTGGCAGAGGGATGCAGCACACTCTTAAAATGGCAACAAAAGCTTCTGAAGCGTGATCATCTGAACAATTCAAGCGTTTCATTCGAAATAGTCAACAGGGTCGCAAGAAGCGCTTTTTGTGGAACAACAAAGGCGCACAATACACTGCCCATGAACTGAGAAAGTCAAGCTGTTCAGCTGCCAAGATGCCATTTTTTTTTTTTTTTTTTTTTTTTTTTTTTTTTGCCACAAGTTTGGCCCATTATAGTCAGAGCTGCAACTCCTTGGAGTGACCAAACGCACAAGGGTGTGCAATAATCAGCGACCCAGAAAAGGCTGTGACTGAAAGAGGACCCACACTCTGAACAAAATCACAAGCTTGAAACGTCAAGAAATTGGGCCAAGAAATATCTCAAGACTGCCTTTTCTAAGGTTTCTGTGACTGATGAAATGAGAGTGAGTCTTGATGGGCCAGATGGATGGGATGGGCACGTGGCTGGATTGCTAAAGGTCAGAGAGCTCCAGTCCGAATAAGACGCCAGCAAGGTGGATGGTGGGTACTGGTTTGGGCTGCGGTATCATCAAAGATGAGCTTGTGGGGGCCTTTTTCGGGTTGAGGTGAGCTTCAAGCTCAACTCCCCTGTCCTATGCCAGTTTCGGAAACACATTCTTCAAGGCAGTGGTGACAGGGAAGATGTCTGCATCCTTCAAGGAAAAGCATGATTTTCATGCAGACAATGCTCAATCACACGCGTCCAAGTTACTCCCAGCGTGGCTGGCAAGAAAGGGTATAAAGAAGAAAACTAATGAAATGTGGCCTAATTGGTTTTTCACCTGATCTGAACCCCATTGAGAAACCTTGGTCCATCATTCAAATGTGTGATTTACAAGGAGGAAGAGGAAAAACAGTACACCTCTCTGAAACAGTGTCTGGGAGGCTGTGTTGCTGCTGCACGCAATGTTGGCTGGTGAACAGTCAAAACACTGACAGAATCAATGGAGGATGGCAGCTTTTGAGTTGCCCCTGCAAGAAGGTGGCTAATTGGTCACTGTTTGTTTTTGTTTTGTTTTTGAAATGTAAGAAATGTATATTTGTGAATGTGAGATGTTATATGGTTTCACTGCTAAAAATAAATAATGAAATGGGTTAATAAATTTGTTTTTTGTTAAGTTGCCTAAATAATGTATGAACAGTAATAGTTACCTGCCAAACTACAGATATCCCCCTCTTTTTTAAACTTAAATAGCTTAAAACTACTTCCAAAAAAAGATTCAGCTTTCATATTAATGAGTTTTTGGGTTCATTGAGAGCATTGGTTGTTGTTAATAAAATTATTCCTCAAAAATACCACTTGCCTAATAATTCTGCACTCCCTGTATACTTCATGCTTTCCCACTCTGTACATTGTCCCTCATGTGGCATCCCAACTGCACTCCACTTTGCTGAACTTTCTCCGTCCATATGCTGGGTTGAACATGATATATTCTGTACAGTATTCAGATTTTTTGACTGTTTCTTCCCTCTTCTGGTTTGTTGTCAGAGCAGAAGCTGAGGAACAAGCCTACATGTCAATACAGATGGGTATAAAGTCTGGTAACCTTTACCTACTTTATCCAAAACTAGGCTGTGCTGGACGTTTCACTCTAAATTTAGGTAAAAAAAGTAAAAAAGGGCTAATCCACTTTTTAAATTGCATGCTGCAAAGAAAGAAAAGGAATAAGTCATCAGCATAATAAGAAAATATTCAATGAAATGAAACTCATATAGGCTTTTATATTTTTATACTAAAGATATAAAATTAATTTCTAAAAGGAGCAATAAAACCACATAACTGTGATCAGTAAGCTTGCAAGTTTACCTTGGGGTAATAAGATATTAAATATTGCAGTAATTGTATTAAAGTCTTACAGAAGAAAAATCTGTAAAAAGAAAAACAGCTAAGTGAGAAATGAATTTCTGTAAAAGGTTTGAAAGTTCAGAAAAATAAAATGTTTTCACCACATAGAAGGGAGTTGCAAACTAAACAAGGACACGAGCCATATTGAGATAATAATTTTAACGCAAACCAACAATGAAGTACACACTCAGAGAAAAATTTTTTTTGCATAAGGTACCAGAGACGCAACTAGTAACTAGTAAGCCTTTTTCTCTCTGCCCCAGCTTGTCTATTGTAATGGCTTGCTGGGACCCATAGTCCTTTTATACTGGTGCATGGTTAACCTGGTAAGGAAAAGGCTAACACAGGATTCTGTTGTGGACATGCATAGGTCATTCAACACTCAAATAAAATTTTATTTCAAATAAAGCTATTTTCTATTAATTTTAATATCTCTAACTGATATTAATTTTAATATCTCTAACTGATATTTCTGTTCTTTTAAATGGCAATGTATGTTACATGGATTATTTTACTGGTACACCAAAAGTTAGTTACAAAGAAGTATTTTTTCTTTTTTGTGTATATTACAAAAAATGGCCTCTTGGTGCAAATGATCACCACATCACTAGTTATGGTATTGCAAGCTTCATCCTGCCCAATACTGAAAGGAAGATGATCTCTTAAATTAGTGTTTTTAATATACTGCTACTATATAAGTCTATATTTGTATTGGAGAAAAAAGAAAGCATTGTTTATTATTTAGGAGTCTTCTTCTAGACAGGTAACCCAAAAGTCTAAAGCCAAATTTATTTGACTGCATGGTTCTACTTATATAACTCTTGGAGACATGTCCATTGGTGCGGCGCTGCAATGAAGGAGCTGCATTCCACAGCTTCATAAAACCACCCCGGGCACTCTGCTTGGACACTGTGCCATTCAGGCACAGGAAGTGTCCTCTCTGCTTCTTTTTACCGCTGCGGATGTGCATCCACTATGGGAGGAAAAAGCAGTGAACACAAGCCCAAACGGTAAAATCTGGCAAGAGAAGAGCACTGTTGGAATGTTGACAGTTGAAATATGACTATGAAAGGTTTGCATTTGGACTGCAGGTAGTCTCAAGGGTCAGTTACTAATTACCAAAGAAATGTCAGGGTTGCACTACTGCGGTATGAGATCTGGGGGTTTAAACAGTGTTGCACCGTGAGAGTTACATTTGACCAGAAGCCAGCTTGTGACCTGTGGATGGAGACAGCTAATTGGAGGCTCAATTAAGAACAGGGAGGTTCATCTGCAGCAGAACCTACCATGTAGGAAGCTGAATCAGAGGACAGGGAGGAAGACAGCACTTATTAAAACCACGCTACATATGGGGTGAGTACCAAACACAATCTCCTGGTACTGATCTGAGAAGCTCACTAAAGGTAGCCATACACAGGCCGATTTGTCAGCTAATTTTGTCAAATGCCGATCGATACTGATCCAATCTTGGGAATCCGATTTGTGGCTGATTTGGACATGAGCCTATCTCCAAAATGGCCGATTCCACAAAATCCATCGATTGGACAGGCTGCTGCATAGGGCTATTTGGGTCCATCAATGTACTCCGATTGCCAAAAGATCGACCAAAAAACCAACATGTTAGTCGATTCCGATTTTTTGGGGTTGATCGTTCAGGGTGATCAAACCCCGATTGACTGCCGATCCATTGCCGTTGGAACTCGTGAACGCACGCAGTGATCGATCTGTCAAAAATCAAGTGGAAAATCGACCTGTGTATGGCTACCTTAAGAAAGTTATGTGCACCCCTGTTTATATTTATTGATAGAATCAGTATAAACGGTTCACAAAATGAATTTTTTTTTATTTAAAGCATTAGGGCATCAGTTAAGAATACTGAATTATATATTTTTTATGTTATAGACCATAACTGACACTTTTAGAGAAAGAAATTAAGAATTTCCCAGAATTTCTCAGAAATGGATGTGTTTCCTCCAAGAGGCCTTGAAGAATTGATTGCCAAAGGATTTTTCAAACAGTGCTGTGCATTCTACTGAATTGAAACAAATATATGGAATCAGACATTTTACACTAATGTAAGTCTATTACTGCGACAAAGTCTAAGCATAAATATTAAGATATTTTATAAACCAAGTTACAACTGAAGTTTCTTGGAGCATTAAAATACAATGGCCACTGGAAAAATTATTTTACAAAACATTTTTATTGAGTTTTACACACAACATCTTGTTGTGCTATTCAATAATCAACTGTTCAATTAGGACTAGAAAGAGAAGGATGAGGAGGGATAAGAAGCAGAAAGGGAAGAGAGGAGGCGAGGATAGAGACCAGCTAAGTGGTAAGGGCTTAAGGACCACAAGAACCGGACGAGGTTCGGTAGTTAATCCAGTGGGACCAAATCTTCAGGAAGCGCTTGTGAGAGTCAGTGAGGATTGAGGTCAGGTGTTCATTAATCAAGATGCCTCCAGCACTTTGCTATTACCAGGAGGGTGGCCAGAAACATGAAGGTGGCCAGCCATGCTGCATGTCAAGACAGTTGGGGTGGGTGTCTATTGAGCAGGGCATCCCTGGGATCTCTAGACAATGGAGTTTGCGCAAGTAAGCATATTAAATATATCTCAAAATCCAAAGCATCCTGTGGCATTCCCACCCACATGGAGAAGGGACCCCATGGAAGAACAGCCCATAAGCAGTTTCGTGAGACAGAGGGTGTAAATTTGGTGATGCGGGCAGGTGTGAGGTACCAACCCATAATCACTTTGTGGAAACTACAAGCCTTGTTGCATATTTTTATCAAGTCAGTCGTATCCAGGGTCTGGCCTATGTCCCATTCACAGACAAGCATATAGGGAAGTTTAGTGAAAGAAGGTGGGGAAGATAGTTGTCAATAGACAGTAGGTACTAGACCATGTGAACAAGGGTCTGAGGAGCAGCAGCGTTTGAAGTCGGTAAGAGTCAGGGGACAGTCCGTAGATTTCTTGAGAAAAGGCACGAGAAAGTGTCCAGGCTGTGCAAGGGGCGAAAGCCATTGGGAAGCGATAAAGCTGTTTGGCGTAGTGTGGAGACAGGGGAAAGCCATTGTGAAAATTCATG
The DNA here is from genome assembly GCA_036250615.1 of Ptychadena robeensis. NCBI lineage: Eukaryota > Metazoa > Chordata > Amphibia > Anura > Ptychadenidae > Ptychadena > Ptychadena robeensis. The sequence continues at coordinate 78,632,111 of CM070035.1, read as the reverse complement.
TAGGTGCGTAGGTGGCATGGGTGGTCATTTTCTCATTTTGAAGTTCTCACACTCTGCATACTGTATATGGATGCTGAATTATTGTTTATATGTGGCATTGTAACTATTTTCGTATTCGGGATGCTGGTTTTAATGCACATTGGACTCAATTCACAGATCTTTAGAACAAGAAAAAGGATTAGCCACTGCAATTTTGAAATTTAGGATTGACTTAAAATAACTATTTAGCTCAAATTAAAATCATTCTTCCTTATACCTATTTCTGTATCGATGAACCTTAGTGTCACATGTTCTGTATGCCAAGTATAATTCTTTTTCTATGTTTTTATTCTGCATTCATAGATGCTGCAGATTTCAATTTCCCTTATTTTGTATGATGGATGTAGTTGTCACTGTGAAGAGAATTTATAACAGAAAGTAGATAATGCTTTCAGCTCTCCATTTGTTGCCCATTCATCGAATGCTGGCTTAGGTTATTCACAGACTACTCAACAGAAGGAACCCAGTTATTGCAGGAGATCTAGGAATCAGCTTGTTTTAATACCCCCTGCCTTGTTATTCTTTTGAATTGTGTTTTTTCATGATTTACAGAAGTACAGGCTGACTAAAGCTGGGCATAGACGGCCGCCGTGAAGGTTCCCTCTATCGATCGGCAGTTGGGTCGGCAGAGTGCGCCCCCTGGTCATATTGACCAAGAATCTGCCGCATGCCAATAAATTCAGAGCCGATTCCATTAGTTCGGAGGGTGCCCGGCCAATTCTCATCACTAGCGGCCGTGTGTGATGACATCATCACCCCAGTCGGTCGGCTGGGGAGTCGACTGGAAAACAGCCATATTAACTCGCTGACCAGAGATCTCTCTGTATTATACTGCCTAAATACTTTTTCAATGTTTACTCATAGACAACACCTGATCCCTAAAAATGAATATTTGACATTGTAATAAAAACATAATATTGTGATACAAATGAGAAAAGGACGCTGACATCCAAGTTGGTGTCTTAGTTTCCACTTATGCCAGACCTTAGACAATAACCTCTGGGGCCATACTATATTCACTTCAAGTGGGTTGTATTAAGGAGTTTTATGTCACGCCTGATGAGGTTGTACTCAAGGACGTTTTCTGTTGTGTTTAATGGTCTCATGATTATTAGTTCTATGAAAATGTTTTAGGAACTAGGACATGGTTATAATAATCTTTCTTCTCTAATTCTATATCTAGCATTAGAAAAACTTCTCATTTTCCCTGAGATGATTATATAAAAGTCTCATTAAAACCCAGAGGTCATTGATTCCTAGATTCCCAGGTCAAATTATGCAGTAACTGCATGTGTTAATTAACTTGGAAATGATACAGTGTGCAACAACTAATTTGCATACGTAAATATTTCTATATATTTACATTAAGGGCTTTAGGTTTGGCACACTTTTAATAAAAACAATTTCAACAATATTTTTATTTACATTTTTATAATTTTTTTTTTTTTCAAATACTGTAATACAATAACAAATTTGAACATATTTAATGTACAGGGGCTACTGAGATGAGTACCAGGAGATGGTGTGTGGTACTAAGCCCATATGTAGAGTTCTTGATCCTCTGATTAGCTACAGTGGAGGAAATAATTATTTGACCCCTCACTGATTTTGTAAGTTTGTCCAA
>CM070035.1:78599276-78630348 GCA_036250615.1 Ptychadena robeensis | reverse complement strand
GTCCCTTTGTTTTTTAATGTTCGCCTGCCCTTTGAAGTCTATGGGGTTCGCCGGGTTCGCGAACATTTGCGGAGGTTCGCGTTCGTCGTTCGCGAACAGCAAATTCCATGTTCGCGCCATCACTATGCTTTAGTGGACAGTAGTTATTCACCACATTGACTGGAGAAAAACTGGGAACATTAATACATTTTCAGTCAATATATTGATCAAATAAAAGAAGCACTTGTCTTTATTAGTCAAATTTTATTGAATTTATCATGAATTTTTTTTAAAGTGTTCATAGTGTATAACTACTTTTAGTTAGCATTAATGTAGAACATGATGACTGCGAGTAATGATGACCATCAGACATTAGACATCAGACAGGGTTGGGGGTGCAGTAAGCATATAGTAAAATCTGTCCACTTAAAGCAGACTTAAACTAAAATTTATAGTTACAATTAGTTGCTTGAAATGTCCCTTGCCCACTTGCAATGGACATCACCTCACTAGCATAGCCACTGTATGAATGAAAGCAGTAGTAGTAGATCTAGCCATCCACTTCTGACTTTTTTTTTCACCCCTAATCCTCTCAGTAACCACATGCACCCCATTTACTCATGAAAATATTACCATAGCAGAGGTGGGGCTGGGAGGGTTGGCAAGAGCGGGCAGTGCATTACAACTGATTAAATGTAGCCCAGAAGTGGAGATGGTTAAATTTTGGGGGGGAAATTCGACCAGTTCGACTTTTTGGGTTAATTGCAAAGCAAAGGTATCATCAACAAATATGCTGGAAGAAGGTCTGTGGTATACAACTAAAAAAATAAAGAAAGTATTGTTCTAGCATATATAGTTTTGCATAAATTAGGTTCAAAGTCAAGTCAAGATTTCTAAAGTCAAAATTTCGACTTTCAAATTGAAATTAAATTATGCAAAAACTACATATGCAAGAGCAATACTTATTGTTTTCAAATGTTTCTACCATACCCTTCTCTACAGCTCCAGTAGTTTTGGTGATGGTGCCCTGTTCAGGGGCTTTGCAATAAAGTCACAAATCAGCTAGCTGAACATTTTCAACCCAGAAGCATGAATGAAAAATAGACAGTCTATTGCATCACTGGCCCAAACAAGTTGCTTATATGCTGCAACAGGCATACCTGTCTGTGAGGTATGTTCAGAAATGTTTAACTCTCATTGATAAGATAAATAATGTTATAATTCCTAAACTAAACCAAACCAAACTAGTTAACATTGGTCTTAAAAGAAATCTGAGGGTCTTTACCCCTGAGACTCTTCTAAAAAATGTGATAGGCTGGTTTTTATGCTGACATTCTTACTTTGATATACTTCATTAATGAGCATGGATAACAGAAATCAAAAAGTCAGAAGTCCTTCTCTGCTGGCAGGCCAAGCAACTAATAATTCAATGAAATGATGCCAGTTTGGAGCAATTTCATTTTAGTGTTCGTTCCTTCAACATAATTGTCTTTGTGCATTTCCAAAACCTCTTAGTGTTATTTTAGTACTTATGCATGCATGGTATATTTGCTGACGTAATAATAGAGATGGGCCGAACTGTTCGCCGGAGAACAGTTCGGCCGCGAACACGGCATGTTCGCCGTTCGCCTCGCCGGCGGACAGTACGGGTGTTCGACCCGTACTGTTCGCCGGCCAGAAGAAGGTCTAAATTCTTCCTCCGGCAGGATCACAACCTGTGTAATCCTGCCGGAGGAAGAATCTTTTCACTACAGAAGCCGGTCTTGTAGTGAGAAGACCGGCGGAAAAACCGGATGTGACGTCAGTGACGTCACATCCTGCGGCCGTAACCAGGAACTATGCGTTCCAGGTTGCGGTCCACGGACCGGATGTGACATCACTGACGTCACATCCGGTTTCTCCGTTTCAAATTCCCCGCCTAGAGGCGGGGAATTTGAATATGTCCGCGAACAGAGCGGACGGCGAACATCTTTGAAGTTCGACCCGCCCTGTTCGCGGACACCCCAGGGAGGGTTCGCGCCATCACTACGTAATAATAGTTCTAATTTTTTTTCTTAATCTGAGTATATTGTTCTGTTTATAGGTTGTAGATATTTAGGCAACATAGTCAATGGAATATTAATATTCATCTGATAAATTACCTCATGCTGCTTGATTTTAAATTAATGTTTTTTATTTTGTTTACAAAAAACATTGCTATCTACTATGTACTTGCAGAAATAGCTGTCACATCAAAGAATGAAAATTCGATTGCACTAGCTGCTTCATCACCAGATCCCTTTCAGAAAATATCCAGAACATCAACCATAAGAAGACTATTTGATTTGAAGAGAACAAAAAGATCTGCCATTTTTACAACAGGGGTGAAAGTGTGTCCTCAAGAATCACTGAATCAAATCATTGCCAGCCATCTGGCGTACTACAAACTAAGAGGTACATTGAATAGTAACATCATGTATATCAACAGGTTCTTTATTTTTAAATTCAGGTTTCTTTAATCCAAATGATTTTAAAGTTTTGTATAATATGTCACCATGAGAAACAATGTTATTAAACATATTGCTATTATCATATTTATAGAGTAAGCATATATAAATATATAGCCTATAAAATAATATATACTGTATATACTCCTAATTTTTCAGCACCCAAAATGTGCTGGAAAACTTCATTTCGGCCTATACTTCAACATAACTAGTACATGTGCTAGAGCAAGTTTCTACAAACTTTCCTTACAACTCCAGCAACTCACAAATTGACTAATTGAAATATTGACATCCTGAAACAAAAGCACATTAGTTGTGCTTTGCTGTGCCTTAGCTGCTGCATTTCTCATGCTAGGCTTGTACCCAAGTAATTCAGTTTTTCCATTTTTTTTTTTGTTGGTTAAATAGGTACGATGACCTAAACTTAAGTATATACTGTACATAAGCATTGATCTGAGGTAAAAGTGTTAAACTGGAAACTGATTTAAACATTTCTGCTATTGCTAACTTTAAATCGTCGAGTAAACACAAAGTTTCCATTAATATAAGCCTCATTGGAATTTACATTTCACATTATCAAAGTATTCTCTGGGTTTCTGCTTTGTCAATGCTTTGTTCCCATTCCCTTGTCTCTAGGTCAGGTCTAGCTGATTAGCTCATTTGGATTTCAATAACAATATGCTTGACTGATATTTTTTGATCCCTTATCTTGTTTCTTTACTGTTCTGTGTTTCTGACCAAATCTTTTGCCCCATTTTACATTGGCATTGACATGCCATTTATATCTGCCATGCTTAGGACTGGGTAGGTACATGTGGTGATAACCTAGAAAGTTACAGTTTATTTAGCACATATTGTGGAGGGTATTATACCTGTCTCAGTGTACTCTGCAAAGACATTATCGTTTAGAGGTACGGAAGTAAATTGAATTTAATGATTTTGTTTTTTAAGTATAGATGCACTTAAGCACTTTGTTGTCTGCTTGCTGTTTAGCCTTTATATGCAAGTTATAATTAATGCAAATGTTCAGTTGAAAAATCCCCTTCATGAACACAAAAAAGTGTAGTTGTATAGAAGTTATTAACACCATTGATAATAAAGAAGTAAAACTTAATGTAGAAAATGCTACTTTTTAAAATTGTCTTTCATAGCAAATACTGGCCATTTTCAATTCAACCTTATTTAATCTTTCTCTGTTCAATTCTGGCTAAATTTGCATGGAACTGTTCAAGTCTACAGCTGCTCAAAAATTGAATGCCACAGACTTTAATACAACATAGGCAAATTAAAATTTGTATGCCAACTTTTTGCTTTGGAGGGTGAAAATCAATATTTTGTCTATTGTCCCAACTGCATTTACTAATCCTCTGGAAAAAGGAAACATAATTCTACTTAGAGACTCAGGTATTAACCAGAATGTTCTTGTACTGGAGATGATAATATTTAATATTTGATTTTCCATGATTATGAACTGAAGGTGCATGTTGAAAGAAAAGTAATTGTATAGCACATACATTTAAATATTTTATCTCAAAAGCGTCTTGAAACGATAAAAATGTTGCACACAGATGCACCAGAGCTCACAGAAGCCACACGAGACATAAGCCTGTATTTATGTCTGTAGCAAATTATGTCCATAACAAAACCACATTCTACTAAAACATTTATTCATTTAATTTAGCTATTCATCCATAGCAATATACTGCATAAATAAATCAAATGTACTATCTAAAAGAAAATACAATAAAGCTAGAGATTTGAATTTTGGGCAGAAGAGGCCAGTTGAGAGCCTAAAGCAGGGTACAGACCTGCAGATATGTGCCAGATCGATGGCGGCTTCGAGCGCCATGCACACTCACGGCCATCTATCTGGCCCATACAATATGCGCGCATCGCTGTTTTCGAGCGGGATTACACAATCCAATCAAAACGGCCATATCGGACATGACCGTTAAATACAGACGATGTCCGCTGCTTTGCCTAGAGACTGCTTCATCTTTAGTGGGTGAAACATGTCAGAGGCACATATTCTGGGTGTCTTTTTATTGTTTATTTCTTTAGTGTCTATATTGCCTATCGGTTAAGCAAGGATCTATTAAAGAACATATGTTATAAAACTAACACTAGATTGGCTTGGTGAATGTGGACATTCAACAAATTTTTGACCCTAAAATTATTGTTTAACAGCGATAACAACTACATGTGACTGACTTTTACTGTCCTAAGAAAAGAACATAAAGAATTCATGTACTTCTAATTCTCTATTTCATTTGTGACAGGTAATATAGAATGTAGGTGCACTCACATTTGTCACAACTTGTCCATTGGATATTATTTACAGCAATAACTTAGTATTCTTGGAACACTGAGTTCTATCATTTCATCGCTTTATGCAAAACGAAACAATGCTATTTAGGTTCATCCTTCTGTATCTATTATGTATGGTGTATCTGATTTAAAATAATAATATATAATGCATCACATTCTACATCCACATTTCAAAGTATACAATGAGCCTTTACAAAATGCAAGCATTAAACAATGAATCAGAAGCACAAAAGCTTGTAAAACAAGAACTTTGAAAAGGTTTATACGTTAAAAAACTGCAAAAGTCACTGTATAACCTGAATCTGATGAATAAATAAGATAAAATATAACATTACACTTTGACAATACATGCATTTCCTGTAAAGCCATAGTTTAATAAACATAAAAGTCTTTATCTGCTGTAAATATCATGTGTAATTGCAGTTTGTCAGGAAGCAGTATGGGAAGCCTTCCGAATCTTTATGGATCGAATACCTCAGACCACAGAGTACCAGAACTGGGTCGATGCATGTCAACAGGAAACTTTTTGTATATTTGAAATTGGGAAAAATTTCAGCAGCTCTCAGGAACATTTAGATATAATACAGCAGGTAAGAAACAACAAAATTTAGACATGTAGTGCTGTAAGGGAATGTTCACACTCATGGTTTTAGAGAGGCTACTGTCCAACAACAGCAACTCATCGTTTTTAAATTTCCTCGCGGGCAGTTGGCAGGCATCAACAACCAACACCGACCATTTAGCTGCCAAAAACCCGTTGTCATGGTCTCCATTTGTCTGGGGGTCCCACTGACTTATTGACCTACTGTTTGATTGTACACTTGAATGTTTATGTTTAAATCCTCTATTAGAGGTCTTTACTAATTATAGGGGGACCCCGCCAAAGTCCCCTCGCCTTGTCCCAACAAGGAAATCAGGTGAGAAGATAGGCCAGCACCGTTTGGCCTCTCTCCTCACCCTCTTGGTATTTTTACTTACTTTTTGGGATGGAGGCCTTCTCCCTATAGGGCTTAGGTGACACTCCCACTTCTCTTCTAACTGTAATAAATACAATATATAAATAATAAATAATAAATAAAGTAACAACAGCATTTAGCAAACAATAATCATCTTGGTCCAGTTTCCTCTAGATTCATATATTCATTCATATCCTTATATGTTACATGGATACATGTCCATCACAATTCTTGTCTTTTATATATGAGGCATTTACCGAAATATGAACAGAATAAGCTGGTTTACTTTCGACTAAATTCTTCTGGTGAGCTCCTTCCATAGATCTGTTTCCATCTGGTCCTACAGCAATGATGATGTTAGAAAGATACAAGACACCAACATGTGATTTCACTTACCTATAAGCAGGAAATATCAGTTTGGATGTAGTTGGAATTTAATAGGTATATAACCTATTCTATATTCTGGCTTACTTATATGTCAGAATGGGAAGTGCTACTGGAACAGTGGTTTATTATATCAATAACATTTACACCTCACTTTTAATCAGTTTAAGACATTTTTTGCTGAACAAAAGCCATTTCAACCATGTAGGATTCTGCATAATTATTCTTACATGCAAACAAGGCAAGTTCTTGAATCCCAGCAGGAAAATGCTGACCATTTTATAGCTCTGTAATAAAAGTTTACTGCACTGCCGCATTAGTCTTCAAATTATAACAATGTGTACATTTCAAGCAGGTATCTGTAATCAGGACTATTATTTTAATGCATTTGCATATAACGAACAGCAACCCAATCATTCCTAAAGCCACCTAAATGAAATGGGATTTCATTCAGCCAAGATAGCATTCATATATTCATATGCTCTGCTACCATTTAATATTTTAGAAATAATAAAGTATAACTTTTTTTTCTTTCTTTGCTAGAGAGTTAAAGAGAAGGCAACCATTGAAAAGTAAGTATCTATAACAAATAGAACAATAAAGTATGGAACAAAATGTAATGCGGAGATTGATGTTAATTGTATAGCTTGGTTATTTCATTATGGCAGCAAAGGATATCAGATTGATATAATGCATTTCCTTTGGAGCCATGGAATAGATAAAAACATACTATTTATACAGCAAAATGCATAAACTATAGCCTTAGTTTAATTATTCCCATTATGCCTTTTGCATTGTACTTAAGTTACAGTAAAAATAAAGTACATTCAATGATTAAATTAGTTGGCTTTTCAAGCTAAAGTGAATTCTTTTTATGCTGTCATGAACAGTATAAGGCTGCAGAGCAACAAAACACTTCTATAACAGCGCTAATGCTTTGCTGGGTTTGACAACCTAGCCCCATCGGATTGCCTGGCTCCCTTATTTTGGTTAAAAGTTTTCTTTACCACTGTTTCCAGATGAAAATTAAAAACGTATTGATTTTACATACTTTGAATTATAACTTAATCTAGAACACAAATTTGTATAGAAAGGGACGTATCAAAAGAGAAATTGAAGTCAACAGACAGAAGTAGAAGAACATATGCTAAAACAATGTGGTGGCTTCTTGTTTCATATTTTCCCTTACTTCTTGAGGGGTCCACACAAAACAGCAAGTAAGGGGAAATCTTTTTACTAGTCTCCCAGTGAACAGGCATGCCATAGCTAATAATTAGAGATGGTAGATTTTTTCGACTTGCTAACTTTGTGAGCTGATTGCAAAGCCTCTGAAAATGGTATCATCACCAAAATGGCTGGAGATGTAGAGAAGGGTTGTGGGGATATTTGAATAAAAAAGTTTTGCTCTAGCACATGTAGTTTTGTGTATCACATGTAACGCATAAATTAACAAAGTTGAAAATTCCAATTTTCTAAATTTTGACTTGACTTTGCACTTAATTTGTGCAAAAACTATTTGTGTTAGAGACATACTTTTTTTTGTAGTATACCCCCAACCCTTCTCCACATGATGATATCATGATGAGGGGCTTTGCAATAACTAATAATCCTTTCCCTATTTTACCCTACAAAAAAATTTATGGATATATGTAGACTTTATAGGTAAACTATATTAATAACTATATTAATAATAATATTAATAATGTTTTTTTTCTTGTTATGGGAAATGCTTGTAAGGTTAAAACTGATTCTTTTTTATGTAAAACTATTTTATACATGAAAAAGCATTATCACTTTAACCTTGACACTGTAGGTTGGCTGATGAGGCAGTTCTGTTAAATAAGCTTTTTTTGTTGAATTAAAACCTCAACGTGAGGCATCTAATAATGTATAAACTGGTACTATGATTGATTGTTCCATTGTATAACTTATGCAATATTATGCGCTACTTTGAATATTGCTTACGTTTGGTTTTCTACAACACATGACAAAAACCATGGATGACAAATGATGTTACTTCCAAGGATGACTGAGCATTTAAAACAACATTTGAAACAGATTAAATCATGTGAATAATAGATGGGGTGTTTTAAAGTCTCTCTTACACACACAAACATGAACGAACTTGTAGTTACTAAAATAAATGTAAACTTAGTCTGATGTTGCATAGATCTTTACATACAGTTGCAATGAAAAGTATGTGAACTCTTTGGGATTACGAGTTTTACATGAATTGGTCATAAAATGTGCTCTGATCTTCATCTAAGTCACACCAATAGAAAAACACAGTCTGCTTAAAATAATTCTACACAAACATTATCTTTATCTTTTAATTATCTTTTCATGTTTGTATTGAACACAACATGTAAACATTCACAGTGCAGGGTGGAAAAGTATTTAACAATTGGTTGACCCTCCTTTGGCAGCAGTAACCTCAACCAAAGTTTCCTGTAGTTGCAGATGAGACCTGCACAACAATCTGGAGTAATTTTGGACCACTCCTCTTCACAAAACTGTTTCAGTGTAGCAATATTCTTGGGATGTCTGGTGGGAATCATCATCAATCTCTCTTAAGGTCATGCCACAGCATTTCAATCAGGTTGAGGTCAGGACCCTGACTGAGCCACTCCAGTAAGTGTATTTTGTACTCTGGGAAGCCAAAACTCAATTTTGGTTGAATCTGGCCACAGAATATTTTGACAGTAGTGCTGTGGAACATCCAGGTGCTCTTTTGCAAATGTCAAACATGCTGCAATTTTTTGAACAGCAATGGCTTTCTCTATGGTGTCCTCCCATGTACTCCATTCTTGTTTAATGTTTTCCTTATTGTAGATGTGTCAACAAAATAGTCAGCATGTGCCAGAGATTTCTGTCTTTAGCTTAAACTTTCTCCATTTGTAGACAGTCAGTCTTACCATTGACACATGAATAGCAAGGCTTTTGCAGATGCTTTTGTAACTCTTTCCAGCTTCTTGCAAGTCAACAATTCTTGATGGTAGGTCTTCTGAGAGCTCTTTTCTGTGAGGCATGGTTCACATCAGATAGTGCTTCTTGAAACCAGGAAACATAAACAGTAAACATGGTGCGTGTTTTTAAAGGGCAGGACCACTTTCAGCAACAAATCCAATATCATCACACTGTTTGGACTCAAGGTTGGCTCACTCCTGGCTCCAATCAGCTCTTGGAGAAGGGGTTTACATACTATTTCCACCCTGCACTGTGAATGTTTACCTGTTATGTTCAATAAAATCATAAAACATATAATGTTTGTGTAGTATAATTTTAAGCAGACTGTGTTTTTCTATTGGTGTGACTTAAGGTCATAGCACATTTTATGACCAATTCATGCACAACTTCACGTAATGCCAAAGGGTTCCCATACTTTTTCTTGCAACTGTAGCATTTTATCCCATTGCACCACCCTTCTCCATCCATAAGTGCAGCACTTTAGGTCGAATCAACCAAGTCAGTGCTTTGAAAGGATGGGTAAAATAAAGTGTTCGAAGCAGAATGCTATGCACTGTCCATAGTGCTGAATTAAAATTTGTATTTCAGAAACATGTTGAATATACACTCAACACTTTTTAAAATGATAACATAACAGTAGTGTACTGATTAAAATCATAGGGTACTATTACCAAGAAGTAAATTCTTGACTTTTATTCTAAGAAGATATGGGCTTGGTTAGATGTGGCCATGAAGACTGGTTATGTATACTATCATATCTGGAATATATATCTTATATCTGGAAAACCACAGATATGCGATTCAATACAATTTGTTATTTGTTTTTTTTAGAAACAAAACAAGTCAGACTTGTTTTGTTTCTAAACACTTCAGTGGTGACCATACAGTGTAGTGAAATGGTGTCCCCTATATTTGCAACCCGATTAGGAAAACGGAAGTGGTCAATGACTAGAGGATGCTCTTCAAGCATTAGAACATTTTGAAACTAGAAAGTGTATTCAGTTGAAAGAAGGGCACCATTAAAATGCAAGAGATATTGACAGTATAGTGTTGCAAAAAATATCACTTGGAAGAGTTTCCTCTAGGTATGTTTATTGTAATCATTGTCCCCAAAAAATTTTTGATTTTATTTCAATAAAATATGTGGACATTGTGTAATAAAGCTGAAGGATACCAAGTGATACAAGACTGTGATAATACATCATTGAATAATTTTACATAATTTTACATGTTTCAAGGCTTTGTTCAGTTGTGAAAATATTTTGAAATATAGTGGGGGACTCCAAAATAGTGGGCTACTCCCTGGAGTTATATTATCCATCTTGTTTTAATTAGGTGATGGTGGGAGAAGAATTTATATAAGTTGGAAACACTATACAACCACATAAGTGTGTTTTTCTGTGCTTTTTATATAAAAGTAACCTTTTTTCTCATAAGATGAATTATCCCTGCCAGCGCAGGCACACTATTTTAGTCTTTTGTAAGTTAGCATGGAATTGGAGTGAGCTTTGCACTGTGTCTAATTAGTTCTAGACACAAGAGGATTACAATCCATTTTGGTATTTAAATGAATGCGCTATGCGTAAAATAGTACATTATTACCAAGTGTTTGGTTATTTAAGAATTATATTACTTTGACTGACATTACACATTATTACCTAGGAAGGACATGTTATTTGTGGAAGAGACACCAACTCCGGTAATTACTGAGGAACCCCAAAGGTTTACCACAGGTAGGGAAAAAATATTGCTTTTCATTTATAAATAATAAAAATTATATAAAACAATAATAAAATTGTAAAGCATGATAAGTAGTGTCTGTTCTGCACTTAACTAGACGTAGCATGATACATGTGATGTGTTTTAATTGTTATTGTAGTTTTATGCCTGTTGGAGCTGAATCCATTTAGTAATAAAATCTTTGAACTGTCACAGTGGCAGTCGACAAATCATCATCTTTAGTACAGTATTTGGTTTCCCGAGTACATTTTTTCAATATTTTCATCTGTAAAGGCTTGTGCAACCATCCCATCTCAACCTTTAGATAATTCTTACATATTTCTGTGGTGCAGTTAACACGACACACAAAAGTGTAGTACTATTCATTAGAGAAGTAAGCTCTTGTGAGGGTTAGCCAGGGTTGAATCAGATGTAATTAGGGCTATTTCGGTTTATGGCAGGCAGTTGGCAGCTGCATCCTAGTGGCCTACCTTACCTTAGCCTGTCTAATTGCTTTCATAGCTTCTTGTCCTACTTTGTATGATCTTAGCTAATACATACATTCATACATACATGCAGGATACAAGCTGAATTGTTACTTATTTTTTGGATAAACTTGACAGGCACAGATCTTTTTTTTTCACTGAACTTTTATAAACAAGTTATAAACCGACAGCCTTGATAGCAAGAACTATCCATAAAGGGTATTGTTTTCCAACATTTATGTTAATTTATTTTCAGTGCATGCCCTTTTATGTTGGGGCTCCTAGTTAATGCAAATTACCATTTTTCTAGAAATGTATGAAAAAAGGTGAGAAAGTACAGAGTTGTTTTTCTCTGAATAATAAAAAAAAAAGCAACTAGCATTTTACATTGCAGCTATAAAGAAGACAAATCCGAGGCAGAGATCACAGAACTGCTTGGGGACACATAGATAAAAATAATTTGATAAAGAGAATGACGAGGTCATATAATTGCAAGGCACAAAGGAAACCTCAAAGATATGTTTAATATTGTTTTATTACATTTTGTAAAGTTGCCAAGAATACAGCAAATAGGAGTAAACTAGGAGGATTTCAGTACTGCTGTTGCTTTTTATCTTCCAGGCATTCCTCATTCGGTATCTCTGGTTACTTCAAATGACACGCTCTTTAATGAAATCATCAATGACACAAAACCATTTCAAAAGGTATGTTGGTGCTGTTGAAAGCAGTCCGATAATAGATAAACAGCAATACATTGTAAATCCTTCACAAGCATAAAAAAAGGAAATGCTTTATTTTACCGCTTCCACCTGTACTTGGGTACCAAACCCTGGAATACAGGCAAAGCACTATACTGACCAATATATGGCACTATGTTTCCATTTAAATGCATTGTTATAAATGCCTGTGTATTTGTCCTAGCTTAGGACAGTGACAGGGCTTATTCACTTACTGTGTATATACCTTGCCCTGTACACTACTCTTATGTTATCCTCTGTATAGATGTTTATTCGGTGTCTTTCCCCTTAAGGGTTGTGTACCTGTTGTTAACTCCAAAGATGAGTACGTGTCTAGACGGCTGTTCCTTTTCCCGCTCTCCACACCTCACAATGTATCAATCCTATTCTGCCCTACTACTGGCCTTAAGCCAACACCTCTGGGAGTCTATAAATACTAACTCCTAAGAATATTCTGATGATTACTGCCCTGATACAAGGTAGGTTCCTCCATACGTGTCCCCTGGGGCAGGATTCCCGGGTGAATTATCCACTGAACCAGTGTGACTTACTGGCAAAGACTCCCTATCCTCTTTTCTGGTGTGATAGCCTTCAGCCATCTAAGGTACCCATCCACGAGTAAAGGCCCCCATACACGGGTCAGATTCCTGTCTGATTCCGGTCCGATCGATTCCGGGCGCGTGCACGCCAAACGATCGTGCCGGAATCGCGTGCAGCCCACCTTGTCCGATCGATCAGGTCCGTCCGTTCCGGGGCTCAGAATCGGATCCGACAGAGAACCAACATGTTGGTTCCATCAGATTGATTCTGCACAGATCAGGGGGAGTTGCCATTTGTGAGGTGGACAATCGGACACGGATCCGTCCCGGAATCAGCTGGACAAGGTGGTATGCAGCGATCGGATCACTTAATTGGCCGCTCGATCGGAGCTCCGAGTCCCGCTGAGATCGCCGGAATCGATCGGATGGGTGATCGAGCGGACATGGAATCCGACACGTGTATGGCTAGCTTAAGTAGCAAGTTGGAACTGTAGATGCCCAAGATTGATGCCCCATCTCTGCCATTTGGGTAATGGTGAAGAAGCTGTAAATATCCGTTCCTGAAGAAAAACTTGTAAATATCCCTTACTTCATGTGGGGACCTTCCGTTCTTGGTGTGTGAGCTTTGCAACAGTGTGCTGAGCAGAAGACATCCTTTTAAAGAATCTGGTCGTGTAAGTGCTCACTACACAATCCATGACACTACAGCACTAGATACCAGTATAAATTGTAGTAATATTGTGTTTGAAGCTGATTTTACCCCACAACTGAACTACTAGGGCTTCTTCTGCATTGTGTCTTGGGAGTCATTTTGATAAAGGCTGTAATAAAGGCAGTCATTTTACTTTCTCCTGTCAGAACTTAAAGGAACAAGAATTGGGTTATCAAACGTCACCCCAAATCTCCTACAACTAAAAGCCAGCACAACAAATACAGCAATAAGGTTATAGGGCACAGGGATACCTAGGTCCAATGACATAATAGTAACTACGCTGCCATGTGTCAGGAGAAATAAAAGACAAAAGGTACAGATTTCATGATTGGGCACAATTTAGCCCCCCATACACATTTAGATCCCTCCATAAAATTGACTTTTAATCTACCAAAATGTATGTAGTGCCGGGTCCTCCCTGATAGAATACATAGTGATTGGAGGGTTTAGAAAGGTTCTCATATTACATGGGTTTGGTAGAACAAAAATTGATTGTACAGAAATTATATGGTAAGATTGTAAAGCTAGCCATACACGGTTCAATTGACTGTTCAATCGATGTAATTCGATCGATTATTTTGGTCGGTCGATTGAAAATTGAATCATAAGCACATTGAACGATAGTTTCAATTCGATTTAAATTGTCAAATTGCTTGATCAAAATTTGATCGGACCAGTTGGAAAATTTCAATTGATTGCTACCAGATCAAGTGTAAATTAAATACTATTCCTTGTCCCAACCAATTGTGGTTAGATCAAATTAATTAGCATCCTGTTCTCTGTACTGGTAGGCAGAATAGGATGTTTGTATGTATGCCTTTTTTGCCTGTAGTTAGACCACTATGATGACTCCGCATAGGTTAGGTTATCCTGAGGCTGCTGTTGCAGTAATGGAAATGTTTACCCATGAAAATAAAGTTGTCATTATAGGTAGTGTGCTTGAATGTGATCGTAGTGAAAGTATGATGCAGCAGAGACTGCATAGAGAGACTACATACTGCTGCCCAAGTAATAAACCCCGATCTGTTCAGTCGTCAGTTTGACAGTAGTCAGACCACTATGATTACTATGCATAGGTTAGGTTATCTTGAGGCTACTGTTGCAGATAACAATCGATATACAATTCAATGGTTGAATACTTCGATCGAATTGATGATCGATTTGTTGCAAATTGAACCATGTATGGCTACCTTAAGATATTTGGGGGCCTTTACACTTCCAGATGTTCTATATAACTTTTGTTCAGAATAACTTTATACAACTTGTAAATTAATACATATCTTCCTGATACCAGGTGTCTGGTCAGTTTAAAATCAGTAGTTCATGGCACTGAGAATTGGTTCAAAATGCTCAACACAAGTATGATATTGGATATATTTTCAGAAATGTGTAGAATGTTTTATGGGAAGTATGTCAAGATAAAACTGCCTGTTGAGTTTTCCCCTAGTACTTATTACTTTTATTAATACTATTTATGTTTCTCTATGCATTGCTTTATAGGACACAGATGTTAACAACTTAGTTCCAGAGCAACCGAAGCAACAGATTGTAGAGTTTACTGTCACCCTCAACAACCAAGAATTTACAGCTAATTTAGGTGATCCTAGTTCATCAGAGTACCAAGCTTTAGCTTCAAATTTTCAACTGCAGGTAAGTTTATTTTACATCAATAACCTATTCAATGGCTTTAAGAAAATGTCCTGGATACTGGAGTCTGCCTTAGGGTTCTAGTAAGAAAAAACTAAGCATCTTTGTGTTTTGTGTTAATTTCCTAGAAGAGGAGCCAGCCCTCTCCACATATTCCCCTTATATGTTACACTTGTATTCACCTGCATTTCACTTTGTAATATCACAAGGATATTTCCAGCTAGGAACTAGTTTAATCAAATGTAAACTTCTGCAGAAGCTGTAACATTTTGTACATCAGATAGCTGCTTTGGACATTATATGGTTAATTCCCCCATTTAATGGCTTTTATTACAGTCAAGAAGTCATCCAGCTAGAAATGTTCCTATTTATATAAGCTGTAGCCTTGCTCGATGGCCACATATGAGGCCTGTTTTGTTGTAAGAATGAAATCTACAAAGGTAGCAAGACACATTAATTGTATTGAATTCACTTATGTAAAAGTGAGTGCTCTCATGTAGATTCCCATTTATAACCTGTAAGGCAAGATGTCAGTCTCTTAGGCCATTAGAACATCTTCAAGTATGCAGATTGCTGTACTTTAATGAGAATTCTTAAAAGCCATCTGGAATTATCCATCCATTAACAACCAAGTGTGTATTACCTTCAGCGCTGTAGCGGCTGTTTTACCTTCACGTAAATAAACAAGATTCTCCTTCTGGAAATATCACTGCCACTTATAATGGTCTTTAGTGGGCTCGGTAATCAATTAAACAGGAGACGATGATCTCTTTTACAGGCAGAATAAAAATGGAAATCCTTTAAATACATATATTTATCAGATTGTTTTCGTACAGACACTATGTGATTAATATGGAAAATGTCTTTTATTGGCAGATTTGTGTTGCATTCAGAAGCTTTACGAAGCCTTTTCACTATTTTCTAAAAAAACATTGGCATTTGGCATCTGCTAGATAAAATGCATGTTTTTAATGAAGTATCAGTCCTGCTGCATCATTCTTGTATATGGTATCTATACAGCAGATGTGCTCAAGCTTTTTACATTGATGTAGGTCATGCACTTGCAGAAATTAATTATTCCTTACCAAGTCTGTTTCCTCATATTAAGACAAACTGGCAGTTATGCCAATCCTCTGACTATGAGAGAAGTCGATATCTTTGAATGGTTAATTACTGTCTACTTTGACTGTCATAGTCATATTGACAAAGTGACCTATATTGTGACATCAATGTTGCTACTAATGTACACTGCAGGTAATATTTACTTGCAATGCTTAATGAAAAGAAATGTTAGGTTTTTGTTTGTTTAATTGAATATTATCTGATAACATTGAAAGAACAGCACTCCAGAGATGATTATAGACACCATAAATAGATTCATAAGCTTTAATACAGTACACTCACTGGACACTTTATAGCAATTAATACCAAGAGGAACTTACCTGACAAAAGTAGAAAACCTTTAGACAAATAGTTCTATGTTGGCACACATAATAAAGATTGGAAGTCATATATTTTCATTCCCATCCTACACTTTCCCTCCCATCGAACATTTTCAAGGTGTTTTGTCTGACCTAAGTGTTTAGAAAGATAAGCACAAAATGTCCTACCTAGCATGTCCACACTATATCTATATATCTATATCTATGTTTCCAATAAGATACCCTCTGCAATATGCCATCTCTTACTGTTAGCGGAAGCTAATTATCTACCAGGGCAAACCATTCAGCAATGATGAATGCATACAGATCAGCAACGAGAAGACTCATTTATGAGGAGGATAAACACTATTGCATCCCAGGAACTGCCTGTTGAACAACTGTAAGGCTGGCTATACACGTGTTGATTATTTTGCCATTCCATCATCAATTTGATTTTCTTTTGATTGTCAATTGGATTTAAAATCGATTGATTCATCCCTTGCATGATTGATCAATTGCACTTGTATGATTGACCAAAATTTACCAACATGTCCGATAACTTTTCAATCCATTTTATGTTCAATTTTGATAACTTTTGGCGAATCGACTTCCATTAATTTTAAGTTGATCGAACACAAAAATCGAAACGTGTATGGACACCTTAACTTTCTTAGATTTACTTTCAGGGAATATTGACTCTTTTGTCCTTAGATTATGTTATGCAAACAATATTCCTATTCTCTATCTTGATAACATGTTAAAATTTCTGCCCATCACAAGTGACATTTAAGTTTGGTATACAATTGTGTCATTGTTCACTCCCTAGCGCACTGCTGAGAAACAGATTTCTGTATCAAAAGCGCACCATAGACTTTAATGAAAAAAAAGTTTTTTACATTGTAGGCCTGTAATTTCCCAAAGTATGTCCAAACAGGAGTCTGGTAGACATTCTGAATATAATAACATGTTCAGATACTTTGTGAATAACTCACAATATCAGATAATGAAGATTTCAATAATTCACTTTATCAGGTAAATTAGCACTGCAACCACTAGATGGCAGTGCAGATGTGCCAGGTTACATAGGAGAGCATGGGAGGGGGGGGGGGGGGGGGGGGGGGGGGGGGGGGGGGGTGATCCGTTCTCTTGCAGCTGTCTCATTAGATTGGAGACACACGGAGCAGTAAGTTTGCGTACCTGTTGCTCCAATCTCTGCCTGACAAACCCAACTCGTCCACTGCTGTTCTGACAGATCAGAGCTGGACAAGCTGGGACCGTCAGGAACGGCAGGGGGGTTAATAAAGGCTGTTTACTATCAAGATCTTCAGAAAACACCTAGGTATTTCTGCTTGCTACATATACAGTAGGGCAAAAATTTATTTAGACAGCCACCAATTGTGCAAGTTCTCCCACTTTCAAAGATAAGAGAAGCAAATAATTTTCATCATAGGTACAACTCAACTATGAGAGACAGAATGGGGGGAAATAATCAAGGAAATCCCATTGTAGGATTTCTAATGAATACATCGGTAAATTGTTTAGTAAAATAAATATTTGGTTACCTACAAACAAGCAAGGTTTCTGGCTCTCACAGACCTGTAACTTCTTCTTTAAGAGGCTCCTCTGTTCTCGTTACCTATATTAATGGCATCCGTGTGTATAAAAGACACCTGTCCACAACCTCAAACATGTCATACTCAAAACTCTACTATGGTCAAGACCAAGGACACGAGAAACAAAATTGTAAACCTGCACTAGGCTGGGAAGATTAAATCTGCAATAGGCAAGCACCTTGGTGTGAAGAAATCAACGGTGGGAGCAATAATTAGAAAATGGAAGACATACAAGACCACTAATATTCTCCCTCAATCTGGGGCACCATGCAAGATCTCAACCCATGGGGTCAAAATGATCCCAGAACCACATGAACTGGAACCAAAGTAACAAAGGCTACCAGTAACACACTGGGCCGCCAGGGACTCTAATCCTGCAGTGCCAGACTTGTCCCCCTGCTTAAACCAGTACATGTCCCGGCCTGGCGAAGAGGATTGGGAGAATGTCATATAGTCAAATGAAACCAAAGAAGAAAACTTAACTTGGCATGTTTGGAAGAGAAAGAATGCTGAATTGCGTCCAAAGAACACCATATCTACTGTGAAGCATGGGGGTGGAAACATCATGCTTTGGGACGTTTATGTGCAAAGAGACCCGGATGACTGATCCATGTTAAGGAAAGAATAATTGGGGCCATGTATCATGAGATTTTGAGTGAAAACCTCCTTCCATCAATGAGGGCATTGAAGATGAAATGTGGGTGGGTCTTTCAGCATGACAATGACCCCAAACACACCACCTACGCAACGAAGGAGTAGCTTCGTAAGAAGCATTTCAAGATCCTGGAGTTTCCTAGCCAGTCTCCAGATCTCAACTTCATAGAAACCCTTTTAAAGGAGTTGAAAGTCCATCTTGCCCAGCGATGATTTTTTTATTCTCATTTTGTCTCTTATAGCTGAGGTGTACCTATGATGAACATAACACACTTCTCTCATCTCTTTATGTGAGAGGACTTGCACAACTGGTGGCTGACTAAATAGGGACCTAAAATACCTTTAAGAATAACTGACATAATAAGAATGCTCTTTACAGATACGTTATCACATGGATTTCCTTATTTTGAAAAAAATTTAAATAGTCATTCATTCAAGTTGTCAAAAACAGTTTTGATTGCGCAAAGTGATAGATATCTTTATCTGCTGACTTGATGATCTCATCATATCTTTTGTTTAACAAAAAGTCATACGCATCTTTATACCCCAGATACATGTATTGAATTCATGGTATTAAAGGAGATGCCCATTTTCAGAAAACAGCGATGCCTGCATCACTGGTTTTCATTTCATGTTAATTGATATCTTTTGTTTACTTTCCTATTCCCAGAACTGTCCTAAATGAGCAAAAATGTTTCATAGGTCTTCCACGTTTCCACTTTTATCTTGTAGCAATGAAAAATCTGTATTTTGCATAAAATACCTTATGATATAAAAATTTTATGTAAATGTAAATATTTACAAAAACTTAGTTGTTCTCTTTTTCAGTTATGTATTTTAATGCCATGCTACTGTAGTTCATTAGCAAGCATCTGCTAAAATTATTTGCATATTAGAAAAAAGTATTTGGTCTGAAGTGGATATTTTGCATTATTTGACTTTTTTTAACTTGCCTACTATTTGCTTACATAGTAATTCTCATGTGTTTTCTTCAGTAGTTAGAATACATACTAAATTTGGCATATATCATACACAAGATTTAGGTAACCAAGTCACTCAGTAAGATTGTCAAGCCATTCAAAACCCGAGGTCACTGGTCTTTTGATGTCACCCATGCATCAGCATGTGTCAGTTTACTTAAAAATATATCTATTATTGATTTGCAAACCTAAATTATTTTTATAAGGACACTTACAGTGGATATAAAAATGTCTGGTTCCTGTGCTGAAAAAAAAATGAGACAAAGATAAATAATTTCAGAACTTTTTCCACCTTTAATGTGACCTGTACACTGTACCACTCAAATGAAAAACAACTGAAAACAACTGAAATTTTTTAGGCGGAGGGAAGAAAAAATATAAAAATGTAATTATGTGGTTATGTAAGAGTGCACACCGTTAAACTAATACTTTGTTGAAGCACCTTTTGATGTTACTACATCACTCAGACTTTTTTGGTATGAGTCTATCAGCATGGCACATTTTGACTTGGCGGCAAGATTTGCCCACTCTCCTTTGCAGAAACACTCCAAATCTGTCAGATTACGAGGGCATCTCCTGTGCACAGCCCTCTTCAGATCACCCTACAGATTTTCAATCAGATTCAGGTCTGGGCTCTGGCTGGGCCATTCCAAAAATGTAATCTACTTCTGGTGAAGCCATTCTTTTGTTGATTTGGATATATGCTTTGGGTCGTTGTCATGCTGAAAGATGAAATTCCTCTTCATGTTCAGCTTTCTAGCAGAAGCCCGAAGGGTTTGTGCCAATATTGACTGGTATTTGGAACTGTTCATAATTCCCTTTATCTTAACTAAGGCCCCTAGTTCCAGCTAAAGAAAAACAGCCCCAAAGCATGATGCTTCCAACACCATGCTTCACTGCATTGTGCAATGTTCTTTTGGTGACGTGCAGTATTGTATAGTATAGTGATAAGATGAAAGTCTTTACTAACAAAAAAAACCATCCAATCCAGGCTACATTTTGCAAACACATCTGAAGTCTCCCAAAAGCATGTGAGAAAGGTGTTATGGTCTCATGAAACAAAGGTTAAACTTTTTGGCCATAATTCCAAAAGGTATGTTTGGCACAAAACCAATGCTGCACATCACCAAAAGAACACCATACCCACAGTAAAGCATGGTGGTGGCAGAATCATGCTTTGGGGACATGTTTATTCAGCTGGAACTTACTTACTGCAAGTTACTAGTTACACAAAGTGTTGACTGGGGGATTTGTTTATTAAGACATCTGCAGCATTGAAACAATGCTAGGGATGGTAATGCTTTCAGATTGTGGGTTGAAAGGGGTTAAGGCATGCTAGATACTTAAAGTATTATCATGAAAAAATGAAGGAGCTGCAGATAGTGACATCCCTTTTAAATAATTGTTGAAGCTACAGGTTTAAAATAATTAAACCACGTCTGTATGCCAGGTAAGATTTGATGTGCCTATTTATTTAGCCTTACTGAAGTATAGAAGTAATAATAGGGTTAGTATGACATCTAGGCAATCAGCGTTCTCAAAATGAAAGATAAGCAATGCAGCTTCTCACTTGCCTCATATGACATATTTCTTTTAAAAACTTTTAAAGGTCACAGAAATTTGTTGACACTTTCTAGATCTATCATAGTTTGGACAAGCTTTGCTTTGAGTTAACCTTAAGTATAAAAGTGTCTTAAGTTTGTAATGCCATCTGATCCTTTCTATTACTTTTCAAGGATCATTTTTTAGTTACTTCAGTTATGTCATTCTTGGAGTAGTTTACTGATATATATTGTGCCCTCTTTTATGCTGGCCTTTCTTACTAGGAATCAGAGAAAGTCTACTTGGTCTTTGTACACATTTAAAAAATGGTTTATATAGTGGATTTATTCTGCAGTTTTAGTACAAATATTTGTCCACTGTCATAAACTTTAAAATCTATATACATTTAGGAATATTTATGAACCCAACAACTATACTGATCAAAAATATGTTTGAAGAGCTTGAGCTGTTTTAGAAGATATTTCCTGTACCCATTGGACTGAGCTAAGTTAAGGTGGTATCGACTCAAAAAGAAGCCTAGGGTTGATCAGCTCAACCCAAGGAGGGGGTTTGGCCATTCCCCCAGGGACTTTTAAGGTGCAGAGTAATAGTTTAGGCTGAATGCTGATATGGTTAAAAGTGATAAGGTTATTTGCATAGCCTAAAACCCAATCAAAAATAGATTGCATGACTCAAAACAAAGGTAGCCATACACATGCCAGTCAAACATTGAGTGATTGCACCACCACACAGGGTTATAGATTTAAAACCGATTGATTCCTTTACTGAGAATGGTGCGCATACTCCATGGCACAATCTCATGGAAATCAATCGCACAGACCTACAAAAATACTTGCACAAACATTTATATCTCTCTGATGAGTTGAGAAAGTGAAGCGTAGGTCAGGCTTTCTAAAGATGGGCAGAGTACACTGAAAAATAAAAGGCCTGTGCTGTTTAGAAAATGGAAAATTCCTATCATACTTACTGCAATTTTCCTTTCCTGACGCGCTCCATGTCAGCATATCCATTGTGTATGCTGACATGGAGCCGTCAGGAAAACAAAAAATTCCTATCATACTTACCGTAATTTTCCTTTCCTGACGCGCTCCGTGTCAGCATACGCAATGGATATGCTGACATGGAGCCGTCAGGAAAGCTTTGTGCACTAGAACATACTTTTTGGAGCCCATTCTGTGTGGTCAGTATTGGCATTGGCTGAAAATACAGATTAGGCAGACATTGTTCAATTCACCAAGACAACCTAGAGTAATATCCAAGCAGTTTATTCAACAATTGGTAGAATACAAAGATGAGGTCCATGTTCTTCCATGTGAAAGAGCATTTCAGAATATAAAGAAAAACATTTCTGATTCTAAAAAAACACTCCATGGGTACACAATGGGCTGGCCTAATTGATGCATTACAGGACAGAAACAGTGGAATGTACCAAAGTACGCAATATAATAGCCAGTACTTTTGTGGTTATGCTATGGTCACTCCAAAACTATTATAAAACCTTTTACAAGCGTAAAATACACAGCTACAATAAGTTTGTCTGTGTTATCAGTATACACAATCTTCACTTAACCCCTAAACCCACAACTTTGAACAGATGTCTACATACCTCTGGCTCTACAGAGCAGATGCGGTCTTGTTGCTGTTATATGTTTATAACTAAATATATACAGTATGTTTGCCTTGCTTTCTCTCTGATGTGAAAGTGAATTTGGCTTCAGATTGTGGATTTTTCATTGATACACTACCAGATAAGCAGGGGCTGTCATTTATGGGCTATATCCACAAAGAGCTGCAAAATAAGACCAATAGCCTGCAAATTTAGACTACTCAGTGAATCATGAAATGCAGCAATTATTCAGTCAATAGTTCTTTTTACTTTATCTTTCCTCCAGTCTCTGGTGGCTAAAATCCAGAATACATTTAGCTCAAACTGATCATAGCTGGTTGGTTGCAAAGGCCAGCAATAATGCTGAAATCGTTATAGAAGTGCCATAGTTAGCATTCTCAGGATAAGATGTTTTGTATGACACATACACTGAGACAGTATATTGAAGAATGTCATGTTTACTCTTGACAGAACTGTTTGTCTTAACTTTTAACATGCTGCAAAAGAGATCTGAACAAAGTGCCAATATGGTTTACTGCAAGCTGCTATAAACACCCATATCTGCACAGATATACTTGTGTCTGTGTGTTAATATACACAGTCTCTGTGTCTATGTGTGTTAATATACACAGGGACACCACTGAACATATGACACTTTGATACGTATTCTCTAAATCTGGTCACTGGAAATGAATCATGGCATCTCATTGAAAAGTAATTTTTGAGGATGAAAAAAAAAAGAATTGTTGTTTTACCTATATATGGTCCAGGCTATAAAAAGATTGGCAATCTAAAACTGAGCTGTAACATGGTGGCCAAGACCATAGAGCTGTTTAACAGGACAGGTTTCCTTCAGAAGAGGCCTTGTCATGGTCAACCAAAGATGCACATGATCAGCATCATATCCAGAGGTTGTCTTTTAAAAATAGACGTATGAGTGCTACCTTAATTTGTGCTGAGGTTGAAGGGGTGGGGAGGGTCAGCCTATCAGTGCTTAGACTATATGGAGCACACTGCATCAAATTGGTCTGCATTGCTTTCGTCCCAGAATGAATCCTCTAACAAAGTCCAGTTTGTTAAAGACAAGCAAACTTAGGCCTGTGCTCTACTCCATTTTTTCCTGGCAGTGATCTGTGCAGCAACCTCAAACCGAAGGTGGTGCAAGGTCTCCAACATCCAATAGCTCCGTGATGTTTTCATAGAGGAGTCTATGAGGGTTCCAGTGGCAACTTGTCAAGTGAAAAAGGTGTTTGTTATTTGGAAACAAATACACTATAAAACCCAATGACCACAAGATGGTGCCATCCAGCGAAGATCGGATCCCCAGCAGCGCATACTTACAGTTTCACTGTCCCGGTGGCTCCGATCATCTGAACTGGCTTCTGCACTGAAGCCGATATCGGGGGCGGCGGGAGATTTAAAAGTAAATTGCACGAGAACCGTTTTCTGTGGAGAAAACTGTTTCAGTGTGATTCCCAGATGTGCCCTTTGAAGTTACCCCTCTTTTCCCTGGTTTGTTCATCACACTAGAGGAGAGAGGGTGTCAAAGGGAATTGTACTGGATACAGTGATAACTGTATCCAATACAATTCAAAGTAAAAAAACACAAACATATCCAATTAAATAAAAATTTGATAATGAACAAAAAGTAAATATGAATACATACTGTTTTGAAATCTATCATACAAAATATGTATTTAAGAGATTTTATTATTCAAATAATCCTTTTTTTTTTTTTTTTATAATAATTTTTTTTACATAATTGTGTATTTCAAACATTATTGTATTCAGGATGTCTACAAGACCCTTGTACGGACATATTTTGGGAAGTTACAGGCCTACAACATAAAAACAAAAATTCCATTTAAGTCTATGGTGCGCTTTTGGTACAGAAATCTGGACCTTGTGCTAGGCAGGTTAATTAGGATATTTAATTGATACACCGAGTTGAAAAGGGCAAAATGAGACATCCAAAATGATTAGCCCTCCTGGCCTTAATAGTCAAAAGTGTACACTTTTTGAGCCACAACTGACAACAATTTCTATAGTTGTTCTTTACTAAGATTGTACAAGTAAAACTGAGCGCATTATCTTCCTGACAGCACCCTCTAAGCCACCTTCCCCCCTCCCTAAAATCTCACTGACGGTTAATGACAAAGTCATCTACTCTACATCACAAGCACTCTATCTTGGTGTCACTTTGACTCTGCACTCTTTGCTCCCTCATTTACATAACATTGCTAGATCCTGCCACTTCTACCTCCTCCATAACCACAAAAGTCCTGGTAAACGCTCTGATGTTTTTACTACCGCAACATCATTCTGTCTGGTTGTAACTGTGAACATATTCTTCATTTCTGTTAACAATATGCATGCACAGTGTACTTTTAAAAGTCATATATATAATATTTTCTAATTTTCTTTTGGTTCTAACTTTCTTATCATCTAATCCTTTTACTTGAAAATAATGTGAAAGTTATTACTTCTAAAACATAAACAACATTTAATAATCAAATTACTCATCTGTGGTTGCTGTAAATCCAGGGAATTAGCCGATTTCATTATGACTATCAAATACATTAGAACCTTTAAATTAAATTCACTGATATTCTCTGAGTAATATTTCTGAATCATTGCATGCATTCATTATTTCCCCATACTCATTGCTAATGTATTATGTACTGATGTATATTTCTATATTAACTATATAGCTAAAACATGTATGTTTTAATAAAAAAATACATGTGTGTGCATACATGATGTCTGCATTTACAAACGTGTGGAAGAATGGGTCAAACCATAGAAATCTGTGTGTGCTAGGTATAAGATGACACACCAACACAATGAAATGTCATCCCTCTTTCATATACATTTATCAGCTGTCAATAGTCATTGTTGCAGTGAAAGTGGGAACAAAGAGCATCAAATGGTGAGGGGTATAGTACACATAGGTTACCATAAGTTTTGCAATAACCTTAGCATAACCCCTTCCACCAAGAAAACTTTACCCCAGTGCAAAAAAAATAATAATTCGACCATTTTGACGATTTCCAGTTAATTGCAAAGCCCCTGAACATGGTATCATCACCAAACATGCTGGAGATTTAGAGATGGGTTGGGGTATACTACAAAAAAAGTATTGCTCTAACACAAATAGTTTTTGCATAAATTAAGTTCAAAGTAAGGTAAATATTTCAGATTTGAACAAAATTTATGCAAAAAATACATGTGCTAGAGCAAAACCCTTTTTTTTACAATGTTCCCACAACCCTTCTCTAAACCTCCAGCACCATTTTGGTGATGATATCATGTTCAGAGGCTTTGCAATCAGCTCACAAAATCAGCTAGTCAAAACATTTAACCATCTCTACTGATCACCTCCCTCTTAAAAAAAAGTTTTCAAAATCTCACCCCATCCCCAGCAAAATTTCTATCACTTTATGGAATTTCCCCCAGGAATCTTGTGCCCATTCTACCACTAATTCTCAAAGCAAAATGACCACTCACATTTGACTTTGGGTTTGTGACCATGACAGACAGGTCGGGGAGGATTCATCTGAAGTTATATTATGTAATATATATAATGATTTCAAAACGGTGTTAGAAGAGAAGACGTTAGAAGTGTTAAGGCCCCCCATACACATTAAGCTAGGCATACACGTCTCTATTTTTTTAATACATTCATTGCACAGCAGTTGATTGTGTGCAAATCTATAAAAAAAAGTAGAGCCGTCCAGCCTTTTTTCGAACGAAATTAATTGAAGAAAGCTTGCTCGAACAGAGGGCCAACATGTTGGTTGCACTCTCGCACGGCCCCTCAATCATATAGGCATTGAGCCATGCATGCCTAGCATTACAATATTACCATACATTTTCTGTATCAACTTTTGTTTGACCAAAACCATGTAATATGAGGAGCTTTCTAAACCTTTCAATCACTATGTATTCTATCAGGGAGGACATGGCACTACATAGTTGTTGGTAGATCTAATGGAATTTGGATGGAGTTATTTATAGGCGTATGGGGGACACAAATATATATTTTTGTTTTTTTAAACAATAAAATGCTGCTAATCACAGCTTTCAATTAACATGCTGTACTTCTTTTTACATAGATGAAAAAAGTATTCGAAAAGCTTCCAGGGTTTAAAGAAATACAGGTACTACGATTTAGGTAAGAACAACACTTTTTTTGGTCGTGTGGTCCTAGCTTGCTAGCTGAAGGTCTCAGAAAAGTAGAGAAGATGATTGTCCACTTGAATCTTGTTTCTTTGAGACAGGCTTGACATGTCACACCAGTTGGCTTTATCCAAAAAATCTTCTTTTGTCGAAATACTATAAAAGCATAAAAGCCTTTATAGGTGACAGTTGATTAAATTTGTATAGGAAAATGTCTAAGGGCCCCCATACACCGTTAGATTTCTCTGTCAGATTTCCTTTAGATCTCATTTTGTTTTACCAAAACCATGGAATATGAGGGACTCTCTAAACAATCAAGTCGACCTGTGTTCAATCGTAGAGGACCCTATACTACATAGTTGTTGGTAGATCTAAAGGATATCTGACAGAGAGATCTAAAGGTGTATGGCCAGCTTTAAAAAGTACTTCAAACATCTTGTATATGATTCCATTGGAGAGGTTCTCCTTCATTTTAAGGTTATTTAAGATAAGAGGTTCTAATCCTAACACACTGTACTAAAATCCAAATATTGCTTGTGGGTGGCGCTTTGCTTAAAGAAAGAAACCTATTCCTCATTTGCATGGTGACTCAGGGGGTTAGCACTATGGCCATGCAGCGCTAGTGTCCTAGGTTCAAATCTCAGTCTGGGCAGTATCTGCAAGGAGTATGCATGTTCTCCCCATGTCTGTCTTGGTGCTTTGGTTTCCTGTTACACGCAATAAGACATACTGATAGGTTTATTGCCCTCCCCCAAAATGTGTCCTATGTTTGGTACATATGTTTTAAGCTGGCCACATATGCATAGATCTGCGGCTGATCAAGTGCAAAATCGTGATTGGCAAGGACAACGGACATGCCTGGTTTCTCTGGATAATCACATTACCAGGGTCTCCATCCAAAATATCGACTGGCACATAAAGGGAGCTCTTAGATTCTCTGAACGACTGGGGAATTGGATTGTAAACTCCCCTCAGAGACAGTAATATGACTATATATGCTCTGTAAAGCGCTGCGTAATATGTTGATATTAATCATTCATTTTTTTATTTCACAAAATTTTGGTTTTGTACCAATTGACATGGCTCTTTCTTTCTGCCCTTCTCTACAAAACACCTCATTGAACTCACTGCACAAGGAAACTCATGCACAAGGTAGTGAGATCACAGGAAAAAAATTGCTTTTTTCATATGATATTCTGCATTTCCGCATGATTAAACATTTAAGTTCCTTTAAAATGAAAAGTTCCATTTAAATCAGAATGCATATTATCTTATTCTATTTAGAAGTATAGCCAGGTGTTGCTTATTAACTTTCTGCAGTGGGGGCTCCTTGGTGGATGCTAATGTATCCAGTGACTTTGTCACGATGCAAATTACAAACAGTTCAATCCTTGTGTTTCAAGTTAAGCCGGCCATACACGGGTCGATTTTGCATTTGGGAATGGAATGCTGCCCACCTTGAGCGATTGATCTCGCTCCAGCAAAATATTGATCGAACAGGGAACTGACATGCCGGTATTTTCTGTTTGATCACCATAGTATCAGCCAGGGTTCGTTTCCCCAAGGTGATGTGCATCGATTTGCCAAACTATTGTTGGGTGATTCATGCGCCACCCCGTTACGAAAAATCGCACAAAATCGCAGAGGAATCGAGACGTGTATAGCCAGTTTTAGAGTGATGCTGTTGCCCAGGATTGAATTCCAGTTTAGCGTAGGTAGAGGATTCTTCAACATTCACATGTTGCTGGCTTGTAGTCTTGTGAGAGTGCAATGCAATGCTCTACCCATGCCACCAGGTCCTTTAGATGGATGTCCTGTGTTCTCTCACCTGGCACAGCTCACTACCCAATAAAGCAAAGTCCCCACAGGCTGGTAGGGGGTTATTTACAGTTTATTTGAGGAGTATTTTCATACCCAGTTCCAACTCTTGAGGGAAGAGATGGGGTTCAGTCTTGGGAAATAATTATTACAAGGTGCTGGAACCTGTGGACAGGATGCTGTGGACTTTCTCCGAGATGCTGTACTGAAGGCTGTCATGCATCAGGGAAGCCAAAACAGAAAAGCCCAGAATGTTCTAAGGAACTTCTATTTATTACCTTAGGCAGGGGCTGGCTTAAGGCCTGTAACCGGGCAGAACAGAATAGTTACTTTTTGGAGGGAAAGCCAGAGAGTGGGAAAAAGCTATTAACCCTGTCCTTGACTGAGGGTTCCAGCAACTTGTAAACGACAGGTGCAGCCCTTTAAGAGACACACACCAAGTTAACAATGCACTATACAACAATATATTACAGTGCATTATATACAGATCAGTGGCCCTTTATCAAGTCACTAGTCTCACAGGGTGCAGACTCAGCATATCTCCCACAGGCCTGTCTGATGCAGAAGCAGGAACAAGACGACCATTGGCCCATCCTCCCTAAGTCTAATTTACACTCTAGAGAGATGGCACCACCCTTTGCCTGAGCAATATCAAACAATCACAGGGGTATTGCATTTTCATGACCTCACAGAAGGTATATCATTATTTAAACATTTAGAAATACATAAACCAAATACTTTTGGATAACACTGAACAAGGTATTCTCTTTGATGTAGTTCAGAAATGAAAGTATTTTAAATTCTGTGACTAATGTTTGCATAAATGTAAAGGCCATTTGTAGATGCATTCATGTTAAGTGCTAGATACGTCATTAAAAATCCATATATACTCCACATGTCCTCCACATGTACACACTATACAAAAAAGAAATCAAAGGAAGACACTGTGTGCCCACTCCACAGAAATTGCAGCTGTATTACAATGTTATATAAATCATTTTTCAATAACCATGCTGAAAGCACAACATTTTCATCTCACACTTTCGCCTTCTATATGTCCCCAATATGCTGATATTACCCCGTTGTGATTCTACTGATGAAACCCAACAGCAAACTCCACTTTGAAAATACATTTACTATATTTACTGACTTTACAAAATTAGTAATAGAATTTGTTATTTTTAATGCAATATTTTTAATTGAAAAAAATATCTTTTTAAACAGTTATAATCATAACTATAAATATAAAAGCACTTAGGCTTATTCAGACTCTATGCACAGCATATGCACTTGCACTCTTGTATTAAATAAGCTAAGAACCTGCATTTGCTGACCCCTAATGCATCTGGTGTTTACGTTAACGTAAACTATGTGCATTGCTTGGTGTTAAAGGGCCCCTAAAGTAAACCTTCTCGGACCACTGTTTTTGTGAACCTACAATAGAAGTTGAAAAGCAGACAACTGCATTGAACGCCTACATTATTTTATTCTGGAGAGGATAAGACCCTCATATAATAACTGGGGTCTGTTATGATATGTTGAGCTTTCTAAACTAGCTTTTGCTTAGTGAGCCTATAGAGACAGCAGAAAAAGACCAAGAAGTTTTAATGTCCCTTTTCCACAGTGTCTTCGAAAGGGAACGATCGACCCTGCTCAAAAAATCTCAAACAAACAAGGAAACAACATGCAACACTTGTTATTCCCTTTTTGATTGCCAGTACCAGGGTCCCCATCCAAAGCATCAAACGAGAATTGATCACGTAAAGTGGAACACATCCATTCGTAATTCGAGCAACGAGCCTAGCGTGGTGATGTCTCAATGTGTACTGTATACATTCAGACATCTATTTAGTACAATACTTATTGGTTATTGACTATTAATGACAAGCTGGTTCGGGCATAATGTCTTATTTTGTTGAACATTCCTAAAATTATTCAGAGGCTTAGGCCTACAGAGTGAAGCCTATGATCACCATCATTTTTTTTCTCATACCAAACTGTTAAACGTGTTCTTAATGTCATTTGTTATAAAGAGTAAAGCTTTTCTCTGGTGGCAGCAAGGGGGGCTTATTTTTAGTAAGAGTTTAGTAAGCAAAGTTTAAAAGATTAAAAAGAAGCAAAAATTCTTAACTCTAAACCTAGAATATTACAGAATATTCAATTAATGAGATATTGATATTGAAATGATCAATTTGAAAAGTACAGTATTTTTCGGAATTTGGAGGGAAAAAGTCTTAAAAGTCTTAAGCTAGCCATACACGTGTCGGATTCCATGTCCAATTGATTCATCATCCGATCG
>CM070035.1:78567676-78586685 GCA_036250615.1 Ptychadena robeensis | reverse complement strand
AGCGGAGGGACAGCAGCTTGGTAAATATTTTAAGGTCTGAATTAAGCAAGGCAATGGGGCAATAGTAGGAGCAGAGAGTCTTTACCTGGCTTAGGGAGGACCGTCACATGCGACTTCTGCATTTCCGAGGGGATCGTGGTACCCGCTAGAAAGCTATTGAACAAGGGAACCATATGGGGGACCAAAATATGGGAAAAGGCTTTGTAGTAGGAATACGGAAGGCCATCCGGACCAGGGGCCCTACTTCCCGGAAGTGATTTGATAGTCTCCTGAATTTCTAGATCTGAAATGGGAGCATTAAGATCAGAGACATCCGAATCCGTGAGACGGGGCATCCCACCAGACTCTAAAAAGCTCTGAACTCTGTCAACAAAGGCAGGGGCAGGCGGGCAGCAGAGGATACCAGGATCGTGATAAAGGGAGGAGTAATACTTCTGGAAAACCAGAGCGATCTCAGACGGATGCGACTGAAGCAAACCTTTGGCGTCCTTAACAGGACCAGGGGCCGAAAGATAAGATTTCTCCTTCAGCTTGTTCGCCAAAAGTGTGTGGGCCTTGTTACCCTTATTGTAAAAAAGCTGCCTCAGCCGCCGCAAGGATCTCTCAACCTTCCCCAGAGCAAACTTTCTAAGTTGGGACCTAATAAACGCAATGCGTTTCAACAAAAGAGGGGATGGGGCAGGCAAGAGTTGGGACTCCCGCGACCTGAGTTCACCCTCCAGCAGTACCCGCCGGGCCTCCGCATCCCTCCTCAAGGAGGAAGAAAGCGTGATGCACTGACCCCGAAGCACCGCCTTATGCGCCTCCCACACCGTGGGGAGGGAAACATCAGGAGTCAGATTCTCCTGAAAATATTGACGGAGGGAGGAATCAAGCCTGAATTTAGTGGGTTCGTGTTTCAACAAGAAATCATTTAGCTGCCAATGGCAAGTTTTAAGGGTGGAGCCACCGAGGTCTAGACGTAAGGTCACTGGGACATGATCTGACCAGGAGATCGGAAGGATAGATGAGGAGGAGCAAGAGCGCAAGGTAGGATTATTGACAAACAAATAATCAATGCGGGTATGAGTCCTATGGGGATGGGAATAGAAGGTGAACGATTTGTCACCTGGGTGATGCACACGCCAAGTGTCAAATAGCCCACGACGCCTAGTCAGCTGGCGGAAGGCCCTAGAGAGCCGCAGAGACGAGGGGGGGATCGTGGGCGATAGGGCCAACCGATCCCAAGTAGAGGAAAACGGCATATTAAAATCTCCGCCCACCACTAAGTAGCGGTGAGGTGAAGAAAAAAGGTGACGATAAACTGAGCTAAGGAAAGAAATTTGTCTAGAATTAGGCGAGTAAATATTGCAGAAGCAAATCTCGCGACCCTGCCACGTGCCTCGCAGAATTAGGAAATGACCTTTCGGATCACTATGGGAATCCCGGAGCACAAAGGGAGAATTAGCTTTAAACAATATTGCCACCTCCTTTTACGGGCGGAAGAGGCAAGATAGGATTGAGGGTAAAAGCGCCTCGCAAAGTGGAAAGAGCCCCCCTGGTCAAAGAGTGTCTCCTGAACAAACACCACATCTGCACCAGAACGTTGAAATTCCCCCAGCGCCAACTGCCTCTTGACATTGGAGTTAAGCCCTTTCACATTCAGAGATAGTATCTTCACCATGGCAACTAAGGAAAGTGCACACGCTATAGTGAGTCAAAGACACCTCAAAGGACACCCTGGCAGTAAGGCCGATCAACATCGCCCACTGCAGGCTCGCAGGTCGGAGGTCCAAAACAGGGAACCCAGGAGAGAGGAACCCGCCGGAGAGCCAGAAACAAACACAAGAAACAACAAAAGAGAAGGAGGCAGAAAAAAGAAAGAACATAGAAAAAAAACAGGTAAGCAACCATCAATAATCCGATGAAAACAACCGGAAGAGGAATCCGTGATACCCCTATAGATCCGCTCCCGCAAAGGGAAGCAGGTCTAATAAAAAAGGCGGGATACACCGGAGACCCCAGAGGGGCACGTAGCCCGAACGGCACAGAGGAGAAGAACACCAAAAAACCTGAGCCCCATTAAACCTGCAGCTAAGCAAACCTAGAACATGACATGACTCCAAACAGCAGTAATAACAGTGTTAAGACCCAGCACGAACCCAGCAGGACTCATCATTTAACAAAACAATACCAAAAACACAACATGTCAGTAGCCCCCAGAAGGGAGGAAAGCAGCCAAGAGGACCTGTGAAAAAAGAGGATGGTTAACACAGCAAAGGATAAAACATGACGATCAAAGCAAAAGTGAATACTGGTGGGATGACAGTTCACCCCACCATCAGCGGCCCGATGAGGGAGGCGAGGCTCCCCGCCTGGACTGAGGACCCACAACATGCCAAGTCTCCGGGCGGCGTGGCGGAAGAGGGATCAGAGCCCAATCAGGGAGGCGAGGTACCGGGATGCAGAGATCTTTTCAGAATGCCTCAAGGTCTTCAGGATAACTGAGGATACTGGTTTTGCCATCCCTCCTGGCTATCAGACTAAACGGAAAGCCCCAGCGATATCTGATATTTTCATCTCGGAGCAAAGTCAGCAAGGGGTGCAGGGCACGGCGTTGGCGAAGGGTGTAGCCTGACAGATCAGCATACAGCTGAACTGGAGCACCATTGAAATCAATAGAAGGCAGGGAGTGAGCCTTTCTCATAATGTCCTCCTTGAGGGCAAAATCATGGACACAGCAAACCAAGTCACAGGGCTGAGACGGCGGGCCTCTAGGCCGGAGGGCCCTGTGGGCCCTGTCCATTTTAAGAGGAGTGGCAGGTGGACGACCCATGATGTGGTTGAAAAGATCCCGCAAAACAAATTGCGCGTCCTCCGCCTGATCGACCTCCGGAACGCCATGGACCCTAATATTATTATGGCGGCCCCTGTTATCTATATCCTCCAAATGACGTTTCATCTCCCGAATAGTCGAAGCATGGTCAAACAAACGATCGTGAAGCACGGCAATTTCAACATTTGCAGCGTGAGTGTCATGCTCCACGTGATCCACGCGATCAGAGAGGTGGCGGAGATCTGTGCGCAGCAAGCCAATTTCCGAACGACAAGCATCTTTCACCTCCTGCACGAGGGCCCTGAAGTCCTTTCTAGTGGGGATATGTTGAGCAAAGTCTCGCCAATGGGGAAAGTCCTCCACCCCCAAAGGGGGATCCGAGGAGAGGGCAGCAGTGTTAGAGCCCCTGGCAGCAGAGTTGGGCGAAGGCACTTTAAAAGGAAGGGGGGCCGCCCCATAAGTGGGCACTGAGTGGTCAGCAGGGGTCCGTGCAGCCACGAGTCGGTCAGGGTCCCGTCCAGCCAGCGGCGTCAGCCCCAGAGACACTGGGGGCACCCCCCACATGGGCCAGCAACATCCACGAGGGGGGACAGGCAGGCACTCAGCACAGGGTCAGGGGAAGGCAAGGGCTGATCCAGAGGGGACCCCACAGAGTGCGGTGCCGCCACGTGCGGAGAGCCCGGCGGGGGGGCCGCCATCTTGCCCTCCACGTGTAGCTGGATGAGGGCAGGGAAGTCCAGGGCAGAGAGTTCGGGCGTATGGGGGGGAGAGGGGGAGAGAACGCGCTCACCCATCACCTGATCTTCGCTCCGTGGAGAGCTCTGCGGCTCCAGCAGACCTCCGGTGCTCGCAGGGGATCCAGCAGCAGGAGGGGGAGTGGCAGCCATCTTGTCCTCAGGCTGACTCCCCCGCTCTCCGCCCGAGAAATAGCGCCGCAGCGTCGCTGGAGTGCCAGAGAGGCGCAGGGACGGGTACATGGCAGTCTTGGGGTCCCCTTGGCGGCGTTTGTTGCCCATGAGAGGGGAGTCTGAGGCTGTCAGCAAGTACAAAGCAGCAGGCTGGGACGGAGCTCCGGTCTCAAGTGGCTGCCCTCGGTGCCATCCAAGCCACGCCCCCTGTACAATAATTTCAAACAACAGTTGCAACTGTTTCAGGTCTGAGCCAACAAAAAAGAGCACTAAGGGGCATTCACATGGGTGTCTGGAAAAGCCATGCTTGAAAAGTGATTAACCCTGGAAAATGCGATATTGGGTGCCCACCAGTCATTTTTGGGTGCCTGCCCAATATGCATCTGGTTTCTTAATGCTCTACTGACCGAACGTGAGGGATCGGGGGCACTTTATGGGCTGCGGTCAACTGACAGCAGCCTAATGGGGTTCACAACTTCTTGAGAAGTATAATGAATTTTCTTTTTTTTATATTAAT
Source organism: Ptychadena robeensis (assembly GCA_036250615.1). Classification (NCBI taxonomy): domain Eukaryota; kingdom Metazoa; phylum Chordata; class Amphibia; order Anura; family Ptychadenidae; genus Ptychadena; species Ptychadena robeensis. Next base: position 78,582,445 of record CM070035.1, on the reverse strand, counting down.
TCATCTTATCATTGAGAAATACTTTAAAGCTTTCAATAATCATAATCATAATATCCAAGAGAGACTGCTCAGGAAACTTTTTAAAGATTCATGGATTCACCTATGACCAGCTATAAATAAAGCTAGCCATACACGTGTCGGATTCCATGGCCAATTGATCACTCACCCGATCGATTCCGGCGCTCTCAGCGGGAATCGGAGCTCCGATCAATCAGCCAATTAAGAGTATCCAATCGCTGCATACCACCTTGTCCCACGGATTCCTGGACGATTCCGTGTCCGATCACTTACTTCCGAAATGGCAACTCCCCCTGATGTGTGCAGAATCGGATCAGAAAGACCAACATCGGACAAGGTGGGCTGCACGCGATTCCGGCACGATCGTTTCGCGTGCACGCGCCCGGAATCGATCGTGCCGGAATCCGGTGGGAATCCGACACGTGTATGGGGGCCTTAACATTCTTATATTGATATCCGAAATCTTTTGACCTTAGCACAGGTCCACCGCACATGCAACAGATGGCCATATAGGCCACATTGTGTAAGGCAATTGGAAGAGGCTCCAGGGACACAGGAAGCTGTGCATGAGAGGGGCCATACATCAACACATTAACACTTAACACTTTAGAACTTCTTTAACAGAGGTATTGTGGAAAGACTGTGATGCTCTCAGGGACAGTTGCTACCAAGTCCAGCTGTATCTCAAGATCCTCCTCCTATCACTGCATATATGGCAATTTGGATGATTATCCAGAGTATATTATATAAAGTAGAGCTATCACCTCTATTTGAATATTTTCACACTGGGCAAGAAGCCCCAGGTCTACACTATCATCTAGGGATAGGAGAGTCTAATTTTTTTTATGTAGCGGAATGTTTCCCCTTTGGGCATCTTGAAAGTGATGCTAGATTTTACTCTATTATCACACATATTAGCAATACAGAGAAGGCCTTTATTCGTCCACCATGTTTTTTAAATAATTTTAAAAAAACATTAAGCGGTGCCCATTACTACAATTTAAGATTTAAAATTGTGTATGAAGAAGGGATGGGTAACATGAGGTAAAACATATAATATAATACAGTAGACCCTTGATATATGACCAACTTGAGATACGATCGAAATGTTCATTTTGACATACGACCAAAGTTTACATTTTTAACCATAATTTGTTTATGCTTTCCAGACGCCACTACAACCACCCCCCCCCCCCCCCCCCCCCCCCCCCCCCCCCCCCCCCCCCCCCCCCCCCCCACCTGGCAGAAAGTGTTAAGTGTTAATGGCGCTTTAAAGAATAGACTTCTGTACAGCCAGTACAACCGCTATTGCCTGGGGGTTTCACCCAAGGACCCCAGAGGTGTCCAGAAACTTTCTCAGATATATGAGCATACATGGGGGTGAAATGAAGAACCTCATAGCTATCTAGGAATTTCCCTCTATACTGAGGATGATCATTGACTGACTCATGGCCCCAAAAAAGGTAGGACAGATTAAAAAAAAAAGAGATAAGAGGCAATTACAATTGAGCAGAAGAAAGAGTCTTTAATTGTTGTTTCTGGTAGGCTATGCATGGCTACTGTATGTTACACATATTTCACATCTTCTTTATTATGACAAGAAATACAAAGAAACAAGAATAAGTGGTGAGCTAATTATTGGGGGTAGGGGTGGCAAGTCCATTGCACTTTGAGTAGGCCTACAATTCATACAAAAATAGTAAGGTAAAAATACAATATTTTATTGACATGTTCAAAAGGTAAAAAAACATCTATATACATTAACTGCCTATATTACCAAAGTTAACAGCAAACATATGTACAATGGCAATCTAGAATGTCACTCAAGACCCTGATACCACTATATAGCCTGACAGGCAGCCTTGGCGGCTATGCGTTGGCACCTATCACTGTCAGCTTTTATGGGATGAGGCCACTTTTGGTACAGTGCTAACTTTGGTTATTTTGGGCCAACACTAGCCTTCATACTTTAATATGAAAAGGTTAGCAAAGTGTGTGTTTCCATAATCAAATATGCAGTTTGGTTTTTAACCCTCTATCTCCAAGCAACCAACATGCTGAACGACAAAGACTTAGTAGCCATATTGCCTACCAGTGTGTGAAGAGCCTCATGCCCACTTTCTACTGTGCTTACACAAATTGATATTGATGAAATAGGGATTACATTTGTAATGGTATTTTTGTGAGTGGACAGGAGAGCCTTCCCTAGCTTTCCCATGTCACTTCAAATGTGCTACCATGTAGGTTAAAAAGGCTAGAGATGCCTATGTTGATCTAGAATCCAAGAATCGTGTACATTTTCTAAACCCTGAAAAGTAGATCTGCTAACCATTGAAGATTTTACTCCTCGCCCCCCCCCCCCCCCCCCCCCCCCCCCCCCCCCCCCCCCCCCCCCCCCCCCCCCCCCCCCCCCCCAAAATGCAATCTAAACACAAATTCAGTACTAGATCACCAACTTTTTCCCCCTTTTTTGTTCAATAGAGAGCCCCCTCAAATCTTTTTTACTTTGCTTAAATTTATCATCACATGACCTTCATTTCACCTTTTCCTCTGTAAAGAATAGTCATCCACAATGGTAATCAAGGTACGTGGCTAGTGGGAGTACAGTTAATGATTTCTAAGGTGGGGATTACTGGCTAACATGTAAAGTGCTTTAAAAGCAGGATATATTTATTCACAATTTCACAAATAATAAATTATAACATCTTTTTTATGTACATAGTAGGTATAGTAGGTATAATACAGACACACACAACATCTATAACAACTTGTGGCGAAAGGGACATAACATAAATCATTCATTAACAAATTGCTCAGATCATGACTGTCATATACACAAGACCCCCAAGGCACAGAAGTATGTAGAGAATGATGAAGAAGTGTACATTCTAACAGTTACAAATGATCTTCACATTATGGGATATGCTATGTTCACTGTTGTATGTAAAAGGTTATACACAAGCTTATTCAACAAAGCATTACAAAATGCAATGATCCAGTGCAAAGTACACTGTTCATCTGTTAAGAGCAATCATAACAATGAGAAGCTCTGCTTGCTATATACTACTGAATTTCATCCACTGTTCATTTCTTAGCCAAAACCAAACCATAATTCTTAAAGTTTAACTTTCTTAGCTAAACGTTTTATTGGGTTTGGATGGAATGGTGAGGTCTTAGAACAGACATGGGCAAGGCCCTGGGGCCACAATGAGCCCCTTAGTCTTTTAATTTGTCACTTAGTCACCTTGGTGTGACACGCTCTGGCTCCCCTCATTTCCTGCAAAAAATGAAGATAACACCTAGAGTATAATTGTTACTAGCTAGCAACCGATGGTGAAAAACTAAAGAGACACTAGATTTTTCTAAAACAAGGCAAAAGAATCTCTTATCATTTTATTATAAAAGCCACAGTATTAAAAGGACCAATTGTTAAGGAGGATAATTCCACTCAATTTGAAGCACACAATTGCAATGCACTGCAGAACACACAACAGACAAAACCTGAGTTGTGAACACCTCCATTTCTAAATGTAAGCAGAAGATGTGATGTGCCTTGTAACATCATAAATACTAGAGAGAAAGCATAGATGTGATCAAACCCGTAGCTATGAATTCAATTATATCAGCAAAATGCAATGGTCTCAATGACATGAAGCATATAGAGAATTCAATAATAAAGCAACAATAGGGTCCGAAAAAGAATGACTCAATTGAAAAGTTGACAAAGGCATCATTATAAACCATGTTATTTCCTCACATATCATAAACCATATAGCATGCAAGGTGAAGCATGCTTCTCCGTGTAGTGTTCATAATGAGGAAAAACAAGATTTAAGTTAATGGCTTGTACAAGAAATATCTCCAGTGTAGAGGTTTTCTGCATATATTGTTTTCATTATGTCAAAGTAAAAGAGTTATAACTGGTCACTTGATTCTTAAGATAAGAATATCAAACCAGTAGCATATTCTATCCAGATATACCAAAATTACAATGCTGAAAACTATGGGGAATGAATCACTTTTCCAAAAAATAAAAATATTTTCACAGAAGATTTTTATTTATAGTCTTTAAATATACAGCCCAATATTTAGGAGTATGCAACATGCAACACTGTATAGGGTCCCATGGTTAGGTGTAGTTAAAGTACAACACAATGTGCAGAGGTCTAAGGATCTGTAATGTATGTGGAATCAAGAAAGATTTCTAATATAACTTGTCATTAATTATATCCATCAATAGCATTAAATAGCATAAAATCCTGTACACATAGTTACATCTAATTTGAGTGTGGTGGGAAGCAAGGCGATGTCAGCGTGACCTTGTGTATAGACAGAAAAAGTAGGATAAAATACGAGATAATAAGCAAGGTTACATCGATATTTCACCTTGGCAAATGGTAAGACAACAAACGAACTACAGTAAATGTTATTATTGAAGAGTTGTAAACATAAACAATAAGAAGTAGAGTCTCAATAAAATCTTGGTCTAAGCAAACTCTTGGTCTAAAGTGTAAAGCGCAAATTTTTATTGCAAAGATTGGTACTTTCAGAATTCAGAATATAGTGCTATATCTTCGTAATTGCGAATACTCAAGATTTTTATACATCAGCCCCTGGAACTACCGTGCATCGTGTGTGCAATATGCACATGTCCAAGTACTGATTTGCGCACTGAAGGTAATAATGACTAGAGATTCTCGAATTTATTCTAAATATTAGATGAAAATTGGCAATATTTTGTGAATATGAATATTGCATATGCTGATCATCATTACTTCAGTGATCACATCTGTGTGTGCTGAACAGCAGACATCCTACTTTAGGACTCTCTTCCGCTTCCCTTTACAGTGTTGTGCAAGAGCATGTAATGTACTTGTAGAGAACATGTGGGAGATTCATATAGCATACAGTATGGAGTGTACGGTACAGATAACAGGTTTTTGTAATGGACAACATAGCTTTAAAAAGGCAAATATTGGCAGGAGGTATCATATTGTATAATCTATAAACCCTGTTATCCTACAAATTACCATGCTAAAAAAAGGCTGCATAATAATGTAGTACTATATTTTCATTAGATAACCCTAATGGGGGCTGGTTTCTATGAACTTTATCATTGAGAGGGGTATTTGGGATGACTCTTTGACCCCTTACAACTATTTAGATTTTATTGGCTATGCATAGTTCAAGAATAGGTGCATGTAGGAAAGCCTTGAAACGTAAGCCTCGTCCCTAACAGATTGCAATTCTTTTTTCCTATGATCTTCCAATGCTTATTGCATGCTGTATCCCTCATCAGTATTGATTGTAAAACATTTTGTTTTGGCTGTGTTAGTTACTACCTTAAGTACCATGTTTTGCCCTTGGCATTAACAAGTACACCCAGTGCCAAAGTGAGGCAGGTTGAAAAAGTAACTTCTGTTTTTTTATGTAGGGCCCAGTCTACACTAGCACTCGTGTTTTGTCAATGTTTAGGATAAGTAAGTGGTCGCATCATAGTAATGTAATGAAAACATTGAGCAAACACATATAAAAGCTCAAGTTGCTTTTGACAATGATGAGGCATGGCATGGGCTTGTTGATATGAAAATTGGGTGGTGTGTGCCACACATTGAAATCTCTGTCTTTGACGCAAGGAAAATGCAGGGTTTTTTGATACATTGAAGACTAGGCCAAACTGTTCCACCTTTCACCTTTAGATTACATATGTTGTTATAATTTACAGACTGCACTTCTATGGAATATTAATTAAGCACAAATTAATATTAAAAGTGCAGTATTAAAATCATCACTTGTCAGACCTTAACAATCCTGGCTGGGAATTCAGCAGAAATATAATATTTTTTGTGCTTTTAAATTGTTCTACTGTTGGTTTAGTAAATGATACATTTCAAAACAAGGATCATTTTGCTATGTATGGCTGACGCTTTTCTTCTTTCAGTATTTTCTTAGCTTTTCTCCAGTAAAATATTAAAAAATATTATTGTCAGTTGAAAACAGATTATCTACAAAACTCACTGGCAGGCCTTCAATAAACAATGAGCAGAGATGACATTTCCACGTCAAGCTAGAGCTAGCACACATAAAACCTTAAATTACTGTAAAATGTGTGTGACAAATGTGTATCAGGGTGATACGGATGTTATTTTACAAATGTGTCCTACAACTGGAGGAGAATTCTAAAATTGTTTAAGAACTATTCCATTGAGACTATTTGGGAGGGCAAAGCGATAAGCAATAATGTGTTATACTGTATACCATGCCATTACATTTCCCTTTGGTTTAATCAACACTGCAAGATGACTGTGGTTTGATAACTGTGGGTGACTGCCATTGGCAAGTTGTACTAAGGGAACAATTTTAAAGGCTTTGGATAGCTCAACGGTTGTCTTTTGGCAATGGTCATTTTCACATGGAAATGCCTACTTAACTGTAAATCTTTACCCTACAAGGTTAAACACAATGTTAGACAGGGAAATTGCACATATACACAAATAGACTAAAGATGGATATAACATGTTTTGTGGAAACATCGGCAGCTAATTTAAAGTAAACCTGCACTGAGAAAAATAACGTTGATGTCATTATTAACATCTGAATATAGCTTCTCTGACTTCATTATTTTAAAACTAAGCTCTGAGCAAAATGATGATTAACCCTTGCAGTGGTTCCTCATTCATATGAATGATGGTCAGAGCTTATGGCTCTGCAGTGTTGACATAGGACAAAGAGGACCCATGCACAGGTTCAAATGCGGAGAAAGAGCACTGTGCCGGGAGAACATTATCTGATAAGTAAATCTCTTTACTTGCTCATGTTAACATAAATGAGTGGGAAACCCATTGCAAGGATTAATAATTTTACTGAAAGTTAAGCTTTAGGATTAAACATGCTCAAGCTGGTAACACCGTTGCCAGGGCAATTTCTAGCTCTTTGGGGGCGAGATCTTGTTTTGTACACTATGATGCTAAGGAGTTTAAACCCTTTGATGCCTCACTGTGTTACACTATCAAGAAAAAAAGAACAGGTTACTGAAATTAATAATAACAAAAAAATCCAGTTGACCTAAACCAGTGGTTTCCAAACTTTTCTTGCAGGACCCCCTTTTTCTAGAGGGACATTATTGAGCGTCCCCCCATTCAAACTACACAGTTTCAGATTGAGAATCATTTCACAATAGCTGTGTTTGCGTTATAGCAGTATTGTGTACAAGTACTAGAGTGAAATGGCCCTTAAATTTTATTTGAAATACAACTTATACAACTTTATTTGGTTTTCACACCAATCACACAGAAATATGAATCATATATACACACCAATCATACAGAAGCATTCATCATTCACATAGAGCCTAGGTGCCCAACCTGCTGCCCTTTTGGTGTTGTTTGGTGGCCCCCCTTGGTCCTCCACATGCAGTCCCTAAAACCTAACTGTTAATGCATAGGGCATAGCAACTCACACGCTGACCCAGCTTTCCTAATCAACTTTGGCGGTCCTACATCAATAAAATTGTCAATGTTGATCGGGGAAACCAGGGCTATATATGAGAGCTGCACCCAGGGGCAGGAGGGGGGGTGGTTGCTGTCGAGTTTTGACTACCTGTCAGAATCTGGTCCACCGCCTGCTGAGATATGTCGACAGGGGGAGGGTCTGGATTGATGTTATGTGTGGCCCTTTAGTGATGCCAAGGGCTGCACTTGTGGCCCTCCATATCAATTCAGTTGCCCACCACTGACATAGAGACACACACACTGCACTCATGCAGAGATATCAACCATTACATAGAGACAAATTCACACACAGAGACTGTCTGTAGCTAGCTGGTTGACTTCCTGCTTGTCCCTCCCTCAGCCCCCTAGCTGTGCACCCCTGGAACACCTCCGTGGCCCCCCCCCCCCCCCGGGGGGCCCACCCCTCAGTTTTGGAACCTCTGATCTAAGCAACATAAGACTAGGTAATAATAAAGGTAATAATGATGGTATATGACCATTGAGGCAAACAATGTAATTTTCTTTTACAAAAATGTTTATTAGAAATTTAACACTAAACTGCAGATAAAATACTTTACCCTTTCACCTGTCACTAAAAAAATAAACATCATAAAAATAATAATACACTGGGTCATTGTGCAAATGAACACCACAATGACAGACACCACTAAAATATCACTAAAATCTGAATGTAAAACACAGTACAAAACACAATGAAATAGCTTATTTTTTATAATACAAAATAACTCTCACAGTTTGAACCCCCAGATCTCATACTTGAGTAGTGCAACCCTAAAAGTTTTTTTAAAAATTTACTTTTACAGCAGGGGGGTTGGCAGAGTGTGATGCTTCAGATCTCTACAACCCCAACCAATGGATGAATGGAGAAAAAGGAGGATATGGGGAAGATCACTATCGCGATCGGTATACATAGAACTGTTAGAGCATGCCGCTTTAATGTGGAAGCGCTCTCTTTGGCTCAAAGTGAGGCTGGGGAGGGAGGGATTATAAAGCGGAGCTTGGGCCCCCTAGTGGTTGAAGGTAATCACATGCATAGTCTGCATAGCACAAAAATGGCCCTGACGTTTGCAGACTGAGAAATGTAGCAGGACACAAGGTAGTTATATTACATCAGCAATGTGCCACCTAGGCAAAGAGTTCAAAGCAGATTTGGGTTTTAAGGTGTACTCTTCAAGCTCTTTTAAAGAAATCCTAAGGGGCACAGTGGTAGAATAAAGAGATATATTGCAACATCATGCTTACTTCCCTTCAAAATCAGAAGATGTCCAGAAAAGCCATCTACTTAGAACTATCTGAAATCTGATATCCAGATATACCCATCTTCTTTCTGGAGAGATCTGGCCAGATTCTTCTTTATAGAAGAACTTTGGTCAAAAAGCCATACCACCATGCAGAAACAAGGCAAAATTTAAGTGTGCAAAAAGAACTCATAAGCATGGGGTTGCAGAAAAATGGAACCTGGTGCTCCTGAATAGAGATGGTTGAATTTTTTGACTAGCTGATTTTGTTAGTATTGCTCTAGCATGTTTAGTTTTCTATAAATTAGGTTTAAAGTGTAAGCCGAAATTTGACTTGACTTTAAACTTAATTTATGCAAAAACTATTTGTGTTAGGGCAATCCTTTTTTGTGTATATTCTGTAAAGATGATACAATGCTCAGGGGTTTTCAATTACCGTATTTTCCGGCGTATAAGACAACTTCTGAACACAGGAACATGTGTGCAAAAGTCGGGCGTCGTCTTATACGCCGGGTGCCGCCGTCAGGGGGGGGCACTCCTGTCCTTGGCTGACCATCTAGGGGGCACATAGGTCTGCTCCCTGGATCTGTGCTCCCCGGGCTGGGCGCTGGCCGACAGAAGCAGAGGGAGAGATCTTCATCATCTCCCTCACCCCCTCCTTCTCCTTCCCGATGTCTGTGAAAGCAGGCTGCTACTGACGGCAAGTGTGCTCACTAGCATTATTGTGGCTGAAATTGGTATTGCAGGGAGATTGAGATTAAAGCTATTTTATTGTCAAATGTATACAATTTATGTCCCATAGAAAACCGCAGGGAACAGTATTTACTGTGAAATGTTGCAAATAGGGGTGTCAAATTTGGAATGTAAATTACTAATAAAAAAAAAGATTGGACTTCTAAGGTTGTTCGAGATCTGTGGGTTGAAAGTCAGAGTAGACATAAAAAAATGTATTTGGTGTGCGTTGAAAGAGATGTAGTCTTATAGGGTGAGAATATCCCAAACTCTATATTTTAAAAACGGTAACTCAAACATTCAACCATCTATACCCCAGAATGATAAATCAGAAATATTTGTGTGTAGCACGAACCAAATTATTTGGGAAAAGGCTAAAAAGTACAATTAGGAGTGCCCCTTAGACCTTGTGAAGTGTGGTGAAGGTTCCCTGCAACTCGGGCTGTATTTTTGAAAATAGAGTTGGGGATTTGGTTTTGATATTCTGTTATTTCACAATCTACTACTCTAAAAAATGTCACCTGTGATAGGAAGGACCTATTCCTCTTTCGCTATCAAAGAACCTAAGCTTCTATGCACCACTCTACAACCACCTACTGAAATAAGAGGGCACAGTTAAACTAACTCAAGTAAAGCTTTAGGTCTACTCTCTTAAGCTGGGCATAGACGGGAGGATTTCCTGTCGACTGCCGAGCCGACCTGGCGGGCGTGACGAATCGGCCGGGCACCCTTTGTGTGCCGTCCATTACTTCAGCCGGGGACAGCCGTCCCCATCCAAACTAACGGAATCAGATCTGAATTTTCCGTCATGTCAGATCACTGTGCAATCTGACATGCGGCAGATTCTTGGTCAATATGACCAGTTGGTGCACCCGATTCCCTACTGATCTGACCGGCGATCGGTTGTGGGAACGTGCACGGCATTCGATCGGCTGTTGAATCGGACAGGAATCTGCCCATCTATGCCCAGCTTTACTGATACATCTTATTAACTGCCCTAGCGTTAGGGACGGCAGCACCTCGTCAAGCACTCCAGCTGCTTCTATCACACTGGACGAGGTGCTGCCGTCCAGTACAAGTCGGGGCTCTGGGAGAGCGCATACTCACGCTGTCCCTGTGTCCCCATGCGACATTCCTCTTCGGCTGCTCGTGTCTTAGTAGAAAACTACTTTCAAACTCCCCCTATGTACTAAATATCGCCAGAATAAAGTCCCTGATGCCCCAGATGTGCCCATTTGCAGTAACCCTTTCTTCCCTGGTGTGATTTTATCACACCAGGTTAGAGAGGGTTAAGTGCAAATGGGAACATCTGGGGCACCAGAGACTTTTTATTTGGGTGATATTTAGTACATAGCAGCATAGTTTTGTGTCCTAATTTTTGTGGGTTTTTTTCATTATTTTTATTTTAAAAAAAATAATTTTATTTCACATAATTGTTTGTTTCAAACATTATTATAGTCAGGATGTGTATTGGACCCTTGTACGGACATATTTTGGGAAGTTACAGGCCTACGACATAAAGAAAAATTTACCATTGAAGTCTATGGTGCACTTTTGGTACAGAAATCTGGACCTCAGCAGTGCGCTAGGGAGGTTAAAACTCATCTTTCAATAAGTGAGGGGAAAAACTTATCTCTGTTGCTTGCTCTTTAAGTAAGAAAAATGATTGGTAACCAGAAATCCTGTCTGGCACAGTAAAATATAGTGTAATGCTTATTTATAGATCTGCACCGGCAGTGATGGATTGGCCTAGATTTAATTTGTGGTTGAGCATGAAAGGATGAACAGACAGTATCTGGAGATTCACAACGTGCAAGAAACAATATCAAAAGACCTCTAGGACTATCACTCTTTGAATATGTGAATTCATGATTTATATACATTTAATGTTACCATCACTGGATTGAAAATTTAAACAGAGTGTTAGATAGATTTACTTCCAATTAATTGTGCTGTATCTTCCTAAAACCTGTGTTTTAAGAACCAAAACACAGCGTGTGCTTTAGTTACAAAAATTCATAAGTGACTTTCCACTGTTAAAAATGACACAAAGGGATATTTTAACTTCTTCCTCATGCTCCACAGTTGCATATTAAACGATATCTAAAGCACCATAGTCCGAAATTGGTTTATACTGTATTCTCCTTCTGCAAATCTCTTGTCCTGCCTCCACCTGTTCAGTGCAGCTCATGAATTTAAGACTAAGTTACACATACATAGATATGGGCCACATCTATGGCCACTTCATGTGCTGTGCACCTGACCAATCCATCCCACTTGAAAACAGGGATATCGGACATGACCGTAAACCATGTTCATTGTCTGTTGCTTTGCATGGAAATCACGGGTCAGCAGAGCTGTGTCTTCAGCTCCTCTGACATCTGACAGCAGCATGATAGTGTCATCACACTGATGCAGGGAACATCAAACGGCTCCAATATCAAGCCATATGTTCCCTGCTTAAGGCTGGGCATACAGGGCTCGATTTTGAATCAATTTGAGCACAACTGATCAACTCCTTTACGGTGGTCGATTGTTCTCGAATCAATTGCATCCAGCCTTTTTTCAAGCAGGATCCATCGATCCCTCTGGAAGAAAGCTTGATCGAACAGGGAACCAACATGTTGGTAAACCCTGTTCAATTGCCATTACTATTGAACTTAATAGATGGTGCAAAGATTCTCAGTTCAATTAATGAAGCTTGTCACAGCGTGAAGTCTTTACACTGTGCTCAAGGGTATCGACCCGTGTATAGTCACCTTAATTGATTTATGATCTTTAAAAACTCTATTGTATGTGTATGTATATTTTTATATATGTGTGTATGTGTGTGTATGTGTTTGTCTGACAGTCTGCTCATTAATCATTGTGTAAATGGACAGTGTCCAGCAGTGAGTCAGCATCTTAAGGTTGCTGAATGTTTTCAGTTATGGTTACAGGGTACCAGTCTCTGGAATGGGAGAAAAGGAACTGGGTGGGTCTTCCCATTCCACCCATTTTGAAAACCCTACAGGCAGCCTCTCTGTGGACACAGTATGTCATGTGAGCCTGGCAGCCGCAATACACGGTTGGTTGTGAGTGGCAAATGGGAGGCTCCTGACTAAGCATGTGCATTTGGCCCCTTAAATATTCACAGTTTTAAGGGTAAGCATAGAATGGCAAGCCAGAATGAATGACAGTATTTATGGCAACTCAACAATTTGAGTACATCTACAGTAAACATATGAAGAGGCAATAAGCTTGTAGCTTGGTGGAATATGTGTGCGCATAGGGCCCTGGGGACCTGAGGTCGACAGGGGGCAAGAACTTGCATAGGTCCCCCAAAGACCCTGCTTAGGGTTTCTATTCAGACAAGGGCCCTAACCTCATAGGATATTGGTACCAGCAGGAAGAAACCACTATGATAATACACCATATTCACAGTCTCTACATTCAGCTGCTTAGATTATTTCCTTTCCATTTCACTCCCCCATACCATTTAGTTGAATAAATGCTATGCCTTTAACCCAATCTGTTTAGCTTTTTTATTATTGTAGCTTTCTCTTTTATAAATGCATCTTCTTGATATATAGTGTAAACATGTTAAATCTATGTTACTACAACCGTGTTAAACAATCTGTAAGCATGTTGTATGTGCTGCTAGATCAGTCACATTTAGCTTTATGAGAAATGCATAGAACGACAAGCTTATCTGACTTGGAATTAAATGAGAATATACACTGTTGGCTTCTATATCATTTTGAAGAAAATGATCAGTTTTATTACATTCATCAAACCTATAAGCAAGATAAAACCTGACAGACTGTGTATTTTGTGTCTGACAGACTCAGCTGTCAGGGGGTATGCTAGTTTGGGAGGAAAAATCCACTCAAGTGAAGAGATGTCATAAAACATTGGAAAATCTCAATGTAAACTGGCTAATGTGACAAAAGTCTGGAAAAGAAAGCTTACCAGGCCACATCCAGCCCCCGAGCCCTAGTTTGCCCATCCCTGGTCTACACTGTGACTGTTGGCATGCTACATCTAAATGATTTGGCAGTGATTTGTCAGACCTACTGATAACCCCTTACAGTCTACTGAAAAAATATTCAATTAAGCTTAAAATTTAAAACCACATTATTTGCATTCATTATTTTATCACAAAAGTAATTTTTTATGACTACTGACCAGCTGAAAACTGGCTATTTTCAGTCAACTGTAAACCATAAAATTCAAATGGCCACAAGGGAAATCTAAATTATCTTAACCCCCCTGCTGTTCCTGATGGCTCCCTCTCGTCCAGCGCTGTCTTAGTATAGCAATGGACGAGATGGAGCCATCAGGTCAGAAGATCAGAGCCCCGGCAGTGCATATTTACTATTCTGTGCTGCTAGGGGGTTTCAATCTGAAGGTGAAGCTGGAGGAGAACGTGAATTATAATATAATTATGAATATAAAAAAACATAAATATAAATACATACTGTTTTGAAATATATCATCAAAATAATTATTTTAGAGATTTTATCTAGGGAGGTTAAAGTATTTTAGAGATTGCTAGGGAGGTTAAAGCACTGTTTAGCAAAATATGTTACAGTTAATTGATATGAAAAATAACTTTAAACAGAAAGTTAGATTGGTTAATAAATTCATTATTTTCATTTTGTCTATTTCTTCTTAAGTTAATTTGATTTAAAAAATCTTAACTCACATTCAGCCTTTAGCCCTAATTGAGCAATTTTACTGTGCGGCCTCTCCCTGAATCCCTTTTCTTTAAAACGATCTGCTTTCTACTACCCATGTGCATAGCAGTTACACTGAGAATCTATGAAAAAGCTACACTGGATCATTACTTAAGGTCACCATAAGCCTGCCCATTCTTTGTAAAAAAAATATAGGCTCTAGACATATGTGGTTGTTTTGTTAGGAAAGCTTGTGCTACTTTGGCAAGAGCAGCACAATTAATCAAGTTTAGAATGAGTTAGTTATATATACTACCATTGGAATGTAAATCCCCCAACTGTGTTGGTCGCATAAGCATTCATGAAAAGTACACAGCCACTGTAAAATGTGCCATCTTGTGTATACCAATGTAGATTTAGCCATCACTACTGACCACATTCTCTGTCCTCTGTCACTGCCCAATCTTCTCCCTTAAAGTTGGGAATACACGGGTCGATTTTTTTCATTCGATAGATTCAGAAAGATAGATTTTTAATCATTTGAATGAAACCCAAAGAGAAGGGGAAGAAAATTCTTCACAAGTCCCTGCCCTACACAAAATAGTGTGGGCA
>CM070035.1:78534937-78567576 GCA_036250615.1 Ptychadena robeensis | reverse complement strand
CAATCTGAGGGCCAATGACTGGGTTGGCCGGGGCTTGCCGTTCAAGTTTCTTATGCCTTTTCACATGGTTATTATTAGTACTCAACAGTTACAATGTAAGTTATGGTGGCGACAGGTGATGGTTTCTTAGAGGAAGCACTTAAAATTAAGTGTGTCGTTTAGGCCCGGGGGCTCAGTCGCTTTAAGTCTAAAAATCCAACGCATCTCCATCTGCAAAAGTTTTTGGTCGAGATGTCCCCCTCTGATTGACGGGTGGACCCTGTCTAATGCCATGAAGGTGACAGTGTCTCGATTGTAATTATGGCATTTCGCTATGTGGTTCCCAATTGGAGATAGGGGTGTACCGTTTTTGATGTCTCGCAGGTGATCCCCCATACGTTGAAAAAAGGGGCGAATCGTTTTCCCTACGTAAAAGGTGCCGCAGCTACATTGAAGAAGGTATACAATACCTGTAGTGCGGCAGTTTGCATAGTGTCTCGGTTGGAACGGTTCTCCATTCGGGAGATTTGTCCGGTTTCCCGTTATGAGTAGTGGGCAGTATCGAACATTACTTGCCTCCACATTGGTATGTTCCAACAGTTTTGCACTTGTCACTTCTCGCGTTGCCTACGTAATGGCTACTGGTTAGTCTATCTCCCAAAGATCTGGCTTTGCGAAATGTTATTTCTGGGTGTTTCTGGACGTGTTCTTTTAGAAGAGGGTCTTCACTCAAAATGTGCCAGTGTTTTTGCAGTATGTTCCGTAGGGTCTTATGTTGGGACGAATATCTTGTTATAAACCTTACCGTTGGTTTAGTTGTTCGTGTCTTTTTTCCAAAGATCAGGTCCTGGCGATTCCTCTGGTTTGCCTTGTGGTAGGCCTTTTTTAGGGATTTTTTGCTGTATCCACGTTGTAGCAATCTGTCGCGGAGCTGTTGTGCTTCTTGTTTGTAATCAGCTGGATTGCTGCAGTTTCTGAAACCCAAACAAAAGTGAACAATATGGAACAAAAAATCTTTTAAAGAGCTGATCTGACATGTTGGTAAATTTTCATTTATCTTGTAAAAAACAAATGTAAATCAAACGTACCATCGTTTCATTCAATAATTTTTGTCTGATCTAATACATTGTAATGAAGCTATTTCTTGTGCAAAAATCAAACGAAATTTCATTTGAGAATAGTCAAACGAAATTTCATTTGGTCGAACGAAAATACAGTGTATACATTCAATATAGGCAATTATCGAACATCCTGATCTAATCTATCATAGATTGTGCAAAAAACTATACGTATATTCCTACCTTTTGTTTCCCGCCCAATCAAGAAACCTGCATATTTCTTTATGTAATCGGTTAGCTGATATCATCTGTGTTGCACTAGGTGTCATCTTATCATTGCTTCGGCATAGATAACTCATAGTGTGGGGCTGGATGCCATTTTGAAGAGAAAAAAGAAAGAGCTAGATGAGAGCTAGATTGTTAAAACGTTGCCACATAAACACAAGTTGCTTATGTAGTTAAGGTCTGCTGCTAATATAATACTTGGTGTGCAGCAATCTGGGTATGGCAGTAAGCCGCGTAAAGAAAGATTTAATAAGTAAAACTCCAAAAGTCCAGCCTCATGATGTTGATTTTTTTATAACATTAAAGTCAATTTGTATAAAATAACAATAGCAACAGAGATATTCAATTGATGGGCCCTAGCGCCAGATTAAGGTCCTGGAAGACCGACTAATGGAGTAAGGTTTCTAGGCACAAGAGGGGTAATAGCAACAGAGATAGTCCTTTTACTTTAAGCTGGAGACAAATATCACATTATTAAATGATTACAATACATACGTTGTTGTGTTTACCAGCACCGGTAGTATGTGGGAAGTCTGTGTGTCTGACTTAGTTTTGATGTAGCTAGACACAAAACCATAAAAAACAGCCGGTAACAATCTCTGGAAAATCTCTCAGGAACAGACCCATACATGTAATTACTTCAGTTTCATGTGGCTGGTCACAGCATGGTCTATTTTCTTTGCAAATACATATTTTTCCTTGTTTACCGTATATTGCGATTCAGTTGATATTTTTACTTGTCCTGAATTTTGTTTCTTCGTTTGCCAAGAATAATCAGGACCAAAACCACACAGCATGCATTATAGCAAAGTACAATTCAACCTGTTTTGACTTGAAAGGATAACCATGAAAGACATGCATAAAACAAATTATACAATTTATATTTATGTATGCTATCTATATGACTTGCTTTGCTTCTATCTTCTTTCATGGAGTTAGGAGACAAGTAAACAAGGATTGCCTGCAAGAATTTCGTTACCAATATTTTGTACATTCTTCCACTGTAATCTCACTTTTAGAGAATATTCACATTTTTTATTATTTATGAGCACATACTAAAAAACACAAGGGCTCAAGTACACAAAAGAAGGTCCCATGACTTCATATTTCAAAGGCAAAAGCAACAGCTGTTAATGTTATTATGAATGTAGTATAAAATGTCTTCATATACAGTTAAGGACACCTTGCCTTTTTTTACTACCTTGAACTGAATACAGATAACACAGTACATTATGTGTTCAGACTTAAAATTTGATTCTTAAAAAATAAAGTCAGTGAAAATGTATTACACTGGAGAACATTAAAGTCAGCCATAAAACTGAACATATATTTTCTGAAGTTCCTTAACTTTTATTACATATTGTTTCATGAAATACATTAAACTTAAACTTTAAGTTGAATATATGGAAACTGAGAGAATACAGAGAGGAGGAGGTTATGGGGTATATTGGAATCAGGGCAAATGTCCCAATCCTCAATTCCACGCACGCACCACAATTTTTCCCTATACAGTAGGGACCTAGGGGCTTTAACGGCCAAAAAAACACAAAGTTCCAATAACAATAAGGTCATCCTATTTGATAGGAACTGCATAAGATCTCAATGGCAGTTCCACAACATCAAGAGAAATAAATGTCCATTATACAAAAAGTTTGGAGTAAAACACTTGTCTGGTTCATTTTAATGTCCATATAAAGCATTTAG
Source organism: Ptychadena robeensis (assembly GCA_036250615.1). NCBI lineage: Eukaryota > Metazoa > Chordata > Amphibia > Anura > Ptychadenidae > Ptychadena > Ptychadena robeensis. Next base: position 78,564,550 of record CM070035.1, on the reverse strand, counting down.
TACACAGTGCATGCTGAATTGTCACTTTATCCTGCTTGTGATGGAACTAGGAGTGAGAAGATCGATAGGTCCCAAAGATGGATCATGAAAGAAGTGACCCCGACATATGTTTCAGATAAACTTTCTTCAGGGGGTCCACAAAGGTGCCATATAGGCCCCAAATTTAGCCACCCGATGTTATAGGAATCTATCTATGTCCAACAATCAGCGAACCCGAGATAAAGGAACAGAGGGCCACCCTCTGGGGCACTGTGGCATAGGTTAATCAATAACAGTAAGGCTAAGTTTACACTGGCGGTTTTTGGGCGGTTGTGCCATAGGACCTCTATGGGGTCCTTAATTAGACGCCCTGTAATCGCCTGCACTGTTTTGCAGATGACCACAGGGACAACCACAGGAGCACACTGGCAGTTTTCGAACTGCAAGCAGCTCGAGAACCGCCAGTGTAAACTTAGCCTTAGAGTAATAAAATGTAAGGATTCCAAAGGATCCTAGTATTTAGTAGTCAGAGGTGAGGTGCCTGCTGTATTTCCCAGGGGTGCTGGACAGAGACCCCAGGTCCCTACTGTATAGGGAAAAATTGTGGTGCAGGTGTGGAATTGAGGATTGGGTCATTTGCCCTGATTCCAGTATATCCCATAACCTCCTCCTCTCTGTATTCTATTTATTTTGGGATGTTGACCACCTTGTAGTTTTTGGGGAAGTGTTTTGATCGCTTTAGATGTAATCTATATGGAAACTGATTTACCTTTTTAGGAAGGCTATTAGAAATACATAGGGATAGCCATATCTTGTATTGCAGCCCTGTCTCCTAGTGCAGAAACTTCTGCAAGGGGAGCTTCCCCTATATTCAGTATTCTACTTGTTGGGGCTTCCTCCCTTTGGCAACCTTTGGATTAAGGAAAATATATTTTTCTCATATACATACTGCTGCTCACTGCCTTATTGCAGTGTAAAACTACAACTCTTTCAGAATCTGAACTCCTTTTACGCATAATGGAGGTAAGATCCATAGAATACCACACACCCAGACATACAAAACAGCATAAAAAGGCATACACAACAGCATAAAAAGCAATCAATTTGTGAAAACGATCGCAAACTGCAACATACCATGCATTAAATTTCTGGGCGATTCTATCCTGAAAGTCTCAAATGCACACATTTATGGGTTTGGAGTGGTGTTAGCTAAAGAACTGGCCAGTGACCCACACCACACAAACAAAGGTAATTTCCACAAGAACAAGAAATTATCCATCAGAACGGATCCGTGAACGATCGTTTCTCTGTCCGATTTTTGACAAAATTGATCGCTCGATCGCTTTTGGCATGCTTCAATTTTTATTCAATCTGATCGCGTGATCGATTTTGATAAACAATCGCACTAAAATGTAACTAAAAATCGTGACGTGTATGCCCAGCTTTAAACATTACAAATTTTTTATTTAATGTTCCATATGTAGGTTTTACATTGTTCTCCTGGACATTACATTGTTCTCCTGGACATAAGCTTCTCCTCTGATAGCTACAGAGTTGATTTTTGCCTATCTTGGCCTAAATCCTATTAAAAATATAATTATAGAATCCCATTGCTGTTTATTACTCGTGTTCAGTTTATTGCAGTGAGTGTTTTCCAGGAATGTCCATATGTTTTCTGTGTACTTTGCCATATGTTTTATAGCCAGAAGGCAGTGTGAGTCACCATAAAAACAGAAATATTGTAAAAGCTGCATTTATATAATTTTATGACAGCCTTATGCACTTTTAATATGGCAAAATAGATATACTAGGACTAACTGTAAAACGGATCAGTAGATATTTCATTTCTGTTGACTGGTAGATTGATCGTATCTAAACGGTATACATTTCCTCTTTTGATTGTTACTGAAATGAGTTTGATTGATGTGTATAAATAAAGAACTATTTTATATAAAAAGCAATATGCTGCCTGTTTACAGAGATAATACAAGTCAGGTGTAAGATCCTTAAACATGTCAATTAAACGAGCAAGGCAAACAAAAGCCCAAGGAACAATAAACTATTTATTGAACGGTATAAAGCTGAAATATAAACTGCAAAGAGAATTACAGAAGATTGACAAGAAGCAGAAATGTGGAGGAACATTTAACATTGGGATTCGCCTTCCACAAATGTGTGCAGAACAAAACCTGCCTGTCTCTCATTTACTGGAATGGCTCAGATTCAATATGTAGCTGTAAAATAACTGCTCTCTGAGTATGTCTAAAATGATGTGCCTACTTGAACTACTCACATTATCTATCTAAACTCATCATCCACTATAGCAGTTTCAGTGTCAACCATCACCTCGCAAATAGCTCAGTCCCTTGAATTTATATTTAATCCATACTAAACCAATCCAGAAGAATCTTGTTATCCAACCCATTCCCTACAAAAATGTGAAATGGAACATACCCTGCTCTATCCTCCACCATATGATAGAGACATGAAGGTTTTTTGGGCTGCTATAATCTAGTGTCAAGTGTCAATTAAAAGTCCCAGTAGAATTGCTTCTCAAGGTTTTCATTAATCAAAGCTAGTAGTAGTCAATCTTTAATCTTAAATGTCTCAAAATATCACACATTTGTCACCGTATATTCACAATAAATTTATGAATTTGTGATCTCCAGTCATTATTACCTTCATAACACAAATCAGCACTTGTACATGTGCATATTGCGAACACAATGCATGGTAGTTCAGGGTACTGATGTAAAGATTCTTGAATATTTGCAATTAGGATATATAGCACTATATTCAAGATATTTGCGAAGCCTTGAAGTATCGATATTTGCAATAAAATTTGCTGTCAACACTACTAATTAGTGGTGTTGAAGACATTTCATGGCCAATGCAATTAACTCAATTGAGTTATAGAAACACAAGCTAGTATTTATATCCACAAAACACACCCTAATCCAGTCACCATGGAATGTATCTAGTATAAAAATAAATGTTGAACCCAGCGGGTATATTGTAACTTAAAAAGAACTGACTAGTTTTTAGCAGTAGAGCCAGAGTCTGATGAGTTTTATCACCCCAAAATAGTTAATATACAAAAAATAGATTCTTAAGCCATACACCTTTAGATCACCCCATACAACTTCAATTACATACACCAACAACTATGTGGTGCCGGGTCATCCCTGATAGAATACATAGTAATTGGAAGGTTTAGAAAGGTCCTCATAACACATCAATTGATTATACAGAAATTATATGGTAAGATTGTAAGGTGTATGGGGGATTAAGTCTAAAGCCCCCCATACACCTTAAGATTCCCCCATACAATTTCCATCAGATCTACCAACAACTATGTAGTAAAGTGACCTCCCTGATTTAATACATAGTGATTGGAAGGTGTAGAAAGGTCCTCATATTACATGGTTTTGGTAGAAGAAAAGTTGATTGTACAGAAATTGCATGGTAATTGTATGTGGTGTATGGGGGGCTTTAGAAGATTGTGAGTGCTGTAGATCCAGTTTCTAAATCATTCACATTCATCCACATCCTTTTTGGCAGTGCCCTGCTTCTCATGCCTTCAAGAATTTGGCATCAACTTTTGTTCTACCAAAACCATGTAATATGAGCACCTTTCTAAAGGTCCCCATACACGGGTCCGATTCCCAAGGGATTCCGGGACGATCGATCTCGGGAGCGTGCACGCTAATCGATCGTCCTGGAATCGTGTGAAGCCCACCTTGCCCGATCGATCACGTCCGATCGATCGGGGGCCCAGAATCGGATCTGCCAGAGAACCAACATGCTGGTCTTTCTGATCCGATTCAGCCCACATCAGGGGGAGTTGCCATGTGTGAAGTGATCGATCGGGCACAGAATCGTCCAGGAATCGGTGGCCCAAGGTGGTAGGGACAGGCTTAATTGGGCGATCGATCAGACATCCGATTCCCTCTGGCATCGCGGAATCGATCGGATGGGTGATCGATCGGCCATAGAATCGGAACATGTATGGCTAGCTTAAACCTTGAAATCACTATGTATTCTATTAGAGAGGACACTATACTACATAGTTGTTGGTATATCTAAAGGAAATTGTATGGAGTGGTCTAAAGCTTGGCATACACGGGTAGCTTCCGGTGCAATCGATCTGCAATCATTTACAGCGTGGTGACGTTACCACACTGTGATTGATCGCGGGTCAATAGAATGGGAATCACTGTGCACCAAAGTGCACAACAATTGCCGTTCGATGGGGACCCGATACACCTGTGTAGTGAGAAATTTCCCACGCCCGGCTAATACCAAGTCAATACATTTTTGCAGTTTTTGTAGTTAATATACTCAGGTCAGATTATACTCGAGTATGTATGGTAGTTACTTTATCCAGGCATGAAATACATATACCAATACATCATACATAAAACTATACACTGAGAATAAATAATGTACAAGTGTATATTTAGAAGAAGAAGGGTTTGAAGTCCCAAAAAAAAAAATACATTAATGCAACTGCAGCATTAAAAAAAAATTTCCCTCCATCAATCAAAGCTCCATTTTCTGTAAGCCTTAAAAGAAGCCTGTGCCTTTTTAAAAAAAAAAAGCAAGCAAAAAAACGTATTTTAAGATACACCTCCAGTGATGATCTGAGCAAGGTTTATAGTGTGGACACTGAAAAATCAATTGAGCTGTGTAATACAGTCTTACCTGAGTTTAGATCATAAAAAAAGTTTAGATTAAAATAAAAAAAACACATGAAAGTTAAATAAAATACAAAGTAAAGGTCCCCAAACACGAATCGATTGGGGACCGACAGATGGGCTGTGGAGAGCGACGTGATAATGTCATTACGCTGCTCTCCATCGCTCACAGCATCGACGGTCCCCATTGAAACTAATGGCATCGGCCAGAGATATATACGGACACGTCCGTTCTCTGGCCGACCGAGCTTTGGGGCGACAGTGATCTGTCGCCCCATGTGGGCACGCGTGATCGGTGTCCGATTTTGCCACCGATTGAACATCGGTCGCCACTCGTTACGTGTGTGGGGACCCTAAGAGGTAGCAGCATAATGATCATACATAATGTTAATAGTCTTTAAAAGATAACATTGACCAGGTCTGAAAATGTCATTGTTATCCAGTGCTGTGTACCATCTAATGTTCCAATTAACAAAGTGTTTTACTGCCTTCCTTTAGGGCTCTATTAATTGCCTTTCTAAATGGCTTACAATCAGTGCAGTAGACTCTAGAAGGGCACAGGAGGTGACATGAGTGTTAAAGACCAAATTTGAACAAATATAGTTTTACATCACTGTAGTTTTTGTTTTGCTTACTTATGATATCTTATCAGATTATATTATATCAGTATTGCCGAGTGTAGCTCAGGGTAGATTTCCATTACCAATATTTGTGACCCCAAGCCACATTTAGGGTTGCTTACCTTCTTTAGCGTGCCAGTGCCATTTCTGTGTCAGCATCCTCTAGGCTCGTCACTGCTCGTCATTGATGATGCTGGGGAGGTGGGGGTGCACTTGCCATATGCCTGTATTATATTACAGGCATAGGTGTCCCAGGCGCTCTCACATCTCAGGCATATTTGATGATGCCAGTAATGTGAAGAGGAGGGGAAAGCAGGCAGCTTGTGCTGCTTAAGGAAGCAATTTACTGGGACCACCAGAAGGGTTATGTCTTGTTATACAAATCATTTCCATATTCACCACAAGCATCACCTCACTTGCTCATGCTACTAGTCTTAGAAATAGGCACAACATTTGAAATGTCTTTGGGAATGAATGAGCCAAATATGGTGCATTCATTCAGGAATCCTAAAATGTGATTATGTCACTTGTTGAAGTAGAGGGGAGTATAAACCACAGGATAATAGACATCGGAAATGGTTGTGAGACAAATAGTGTCCAACGGGAAGTGAAGTAGACAGCTTATGTCTATTAGTCAAGTATTTGAGTAGTTGAACATTTGCAAAAAATAAAGATTTGTAAATGAAATGAAATACCTGGGAGTACTTGTGTACTTATGTATTTAATTTAATGTTTTACTTTAAAGCTTAAATTGAGGTGTACTTAAAATAGCATATTAGATAAATGTTGAGCGTAAGCAGTGCACAGGATGAGCTGGTATTCAGTATAGCTTCATCAGAAAAGCAGACCTTCGTGACTTTTGTAGGAAATGAATACAAGAACTGCAAATGGAGACCTGCAAGGTTGAATAATTATGCATTATAAAACAGACTGAAGTATTGATGTAATTGTGTGGGTAGTCTGTTATTTGCAACAAGGATGTTCCATAGACGGTGTATATTTTTACCAGGATAACTCACAAGACACCAAATCATGTATTTCCGATTTTTATGTAAACGTAATAGCAGCCTTATTATTATGCAGACAATTTTTTTTAAAACAGTCACTTTTAATCAGTTTTGCATTAGAAAGTATGTTAGGAGAAGATCCCTGACTGAGCCAAGTTTGTTGCCTGTGGCCCTTTATAATATAATTTTTAGGAAGTTCTTCTTGGAGCAATTTAACTAGATAGAATAATGTCTTGAGCAGTAGTGAGTTGGATTGTGTGTTATTATACAGAACAATGATACAGTCACTGCATACAGTTCACTGCACATCTGGAGGGAACAAACGGCAGGCAGAGCTCCAGCTTATTGTTTGCTCAGAGTTTGCATGTAATACAGTTATTTTCATCTCTTCATTTTCTTTTTGCATATGTTAACATTTTTTTATGGGCTCTGTGCTCGGGTTACATAAGCTATATTAATTTTGCTCCTCATACCACTTTCATGCGTCATATTTCTATTTCCATTTGGAAACATTGAAAGGAAATGTTTATTGTCATGATGAGTTTTAGTATTGAAACTCCATTATTTGTAGCAAACATATTAGTATCAGACAGGAAAAAGCAGACATGGCTGTCTCTAAATGGATTTATAATTTGACTTCATTGTTTTTGTGTTTTTAGAATTTCTTTTTTTTAATCATTTGACATTCATGAAAGCATTGCTGTATTTGCATAATATAAGAATATGTACAGCTGAAAAATAGGAACATATTTGCTAAAATATTATGATTACTGATAATGAAAACGTTATCATTGCGTGAATAGTAGTCTATGAGCAAAAAAGGCATATTGGCCCTAGAACATTCATTAGGGGCCCAGGGGAGTGGCTCTGCTGAGCAGTGTCATCAAACAACATTGACCCCCTTTGTTTTAAAACCATTGAGCAACATGTCAAGTGGCTTCCAACTGCTATAAAGCCGGAATAAAGGCATGCACATTTCGATTTCCCTACGATCGATGTCCGATTATATCATAATTTATGATTGATTTTCGTTTAATTGTTTGAATTGCGATCGCAATCCCCCCCCCCCCCCCCCCCCCCCCCCCCCCCCCCCATGGAGAAACCAATATTTGATCGATGTTGGTTTGATTCATCAAAAGCATAATCGAAGGTAGTCGATCGTAACCACACCAAATGTATAAGTATGCTTATTATTTAAATCGAACCAAAATCGTTCGGGTGCAACAAAATAATATTCAATATATATTCAATGTATACTCGATCAATCAAAATGATTTGTCCAATCACTTTTCAATTTTTTGGGTCAATGTCAATTGAACCATTTGGACAGGCATCAATTTCCGGTTGACTTAATAATCTAGCGGTTTAAGTTTAGAGTTCAACAGTTAAGTTAACTGATCGAACAGTAAAACGTGTATGAGCAAAGATGAGTTTGAAGGGCCATATGATCAGGGTCTTCTCTATGCTTTTTTAACCCATTATTTATATCTCTCCAATGACTTTGCCATATGGTATGCGCTATAAATGTAATATATTTATGACTGTACAGTTGTTAAATATATATTAGCTTGTTTGGTCAGAAGACATTGTAAGGGACCTTGTAAACAATGAATATGTTAAAATGTTTGTAATAAATCTTCTTGTGGAATGAGGAATGTCGAAGAAGTCTCTATGCTAGTAGTCCAGCTTCTCTGCCCCATCCAATGACCTAGCTACATGCCCTACACATAGTAGCCTGAGAGTAGAGATGGTCGAATTTGCTAACTTGCTAACTTTGTGAGCTGATTGCGAAGCCTCTGAACAAGAGATGTAGAGAAAGGTTGTGGAAACATTTGAAAAAAAAAAAGATTTTCGAAATTTTGACTTTGAACATAATTTGTGAAAAAACTATTTGTGTTAGAGACATACCTGCTTTTTTCAGTATACCCCCAACCTTTCTGTACATCTCCAGCAAGTTGGTGAGGATACTATGTTCAGGGGCTTTGCAATTAACTCGAAATCATCGAAATCGTTGAATTTTTTAAATAAAATTCGTCCATCTCTACCTGAGAGCAATTAACAAAAATAGTATGTTTGTTGGAGATATTGGCTTTACTTTACGATGGTGCTGCCCATTGCAGACTTGTTTATAGTATAAACCTATAGGTAGATTTTTGTTGCAATTTATAGATTTTAATCTTAATATAATCATTTTTTTCTTCATAATGAATCAATATTTGTTCATGTGTAGAGGAAACCTAGCAGTATATTTTGGTTTTACAAGTCAAATAGTACAAAAGTAGGAGAATCATAATGACTGTCTCACAGCTAGCATTTTGTAAAACAGAACAAGCCAGCTGCATTATTTTTCTTAAACACTTTCAGCTAAGAAAATATGTTTTTGCTGGTTTATATGAATCTCTGATGAACCTCACTAGGTATGTGTGATACTGAAAGCAATGTTTGAATATTCCAGCTTTGTTTTATTATTTCTGTATGACAAAGGAAATTATATCTTCTACTTGTACAATAAAGCAAACATTTTTCATTTTTTTCTTCACACCCCCTGGAGAGAGCTATGTTTTATTTCTGGTAGTTGAAAGTGGAAAAGTCAGCAAATGACGGTTACCTTCTTCCGATGAGTATGTGTATGAAATAGTAACAAGTAAACCAGAGAAATCAGAAAGCATCATAACAGACCATATATTGCTGCTGAACCTGGCAGGAAAATCTTAAGCTAGCCACACATGGTTCAATTGACTGTACAATCAATGTAATATCGATCGATTTTTTTAGTCGGTCGATTGAAAATTGAAGCATGTCCACATGGTCCGGTGTGTTGAAATTCGATTTAATTGTCATTTGCTCGACGAAATTTGAAGGACCAGTTGGAAAATTTTGAATGATTGTCCCCCAACTTGTGTCTCATTTTTTGTAATGTGTTGTTTTGACCCGTCCAATTGAGATTCGATTCAATCAAGAGATCAAGTTAACTTCTGGGAGGAGGGAAATGCATAACAGTCATTTAAACCATGCAAGCATGCATTGTAATGTGTGTGTGTCTGTTCACTGACACAAAGCATGCATTGTAATGGCGACTGACACCCACAGCATGGCATTGTAATGGCTTGTGTGTCTGTTCACTGACACACAAGCATGCAAATGGCGATCTCTGTGAATCATCTCCTAATGTAAGGTGTTGCCCCCCCCCCCAGTGCCTTTTGCACGATTATAAGTGTACTGGATTAAAATGCAAAGATATGACCTATGGGTTTTGATCCCTCTGTGACCATCATTGGTCACTTTTGTGATCACTCTGGAAAACGCTTTTGATTATCTACGTTAAAAACGATAAATTCATCGAAGTCGGGCTTTTGATTGCATACTCAATGTGGTTGTGGACTTCGATTCAATTACAATCGGACATTACGTTTCCATGATCTTCGATCGAATTGATGATCGATTTGATGTCAATTGAACCATGTGTGGCTAGCTTTAGAGATCAAATCAATATTGGAATGTTCCAATACAGAAACTTAAACCATGTAAAGTTATAAATAAAGTTAAAAAGAAAATAGGTTAACGGTTACTTCCCATGTCTCATGGGACCATGCACATGGGCCCTTAATGGAAAATTGGATGGCTAGAGTGCAGTAATCCTTAGATCTGAAATGCTTGAATTTGACTTTGTTCATTGTGAAAGTAAGAGATTTAATATGAAGACAAATGGTTACTTTCACCATACCAGAAGGGCGTTGGGCAATGTTCCCCTGCTTTTTGGATCCTTCAGTGTTACATTTTTTTCTAAACACAGGGGGTTGCATTTGCATACATTTGTGCTGTGTTCATGATCCTTTTATGATCCGTTTTTGACCATGCATGTTTTTTTTTGGTTTAACTATTTGAAGGAGAGGGATGATGCATTGTAGATTAGGGTATTTCTTTTTTCCAAAGATGTGATTTTCATTTTACTTTGCAGTGATGTAAAAGATACATATGCAAAATTTCAAGAAGATTGAATAATATTTAGGAGTTGCACACACTTTTATCTCAAACTAGTGAAATTTCTAATATTGAAGTGCTTTGTATTAATAAGCAAGGTGGATGGCAAAGGTAAAGTTTCCTCCCCCTCCAAGTTAATTGGCTACAATTTGACTGGAATCCCTGTGTTAGTGGAACACACAGGATTCAGGTCAGTTTTGTAGACTAGTGTTTTTCAACCACCGGTGTGTGTGCCACGGGATGTTGCCTGGTGTGCCGTGGGTTTTTGACCCCACCCTCGGCCCTCCTATCTAGCTGCCTCTTATAGTATAAGTCTTATACTATAAGAGGCAGCTAGATAGGAGGGCTAAGCAACCGCATCCTCACAGATCCAGTCCGTGTATAACACGGATCGGCTGTATAAGTCTATATATATATACGATTGTATGTCGATGGGCTCCAAAGATGTTTTGGATATGCTACAGCTGCAGACGTCAAAAAATTGCTCTCAAAGTTGCTAAAAGACACTTTTGGTATTATAAACAAACATACCATTGGTGAACATAAAAAAACAAAAGCAAAATATGATGAAAATGTAGAAGCCAAACCTGCAAATAAAAAGGAAATGGAACAATTAGAGGGTTAAAACCTAGTTTATGAAGGAAAAGAACAAAATGAGCCATACTAATAAAACAAAGGCATTCTTTTAATTGTTTGGGATCCATGACATGACAGAAAAATGCAGATTCTCTAAGAAGCCACATGAACGCTCTTAAGGTGGTCAATCATACCACAGAAAGAGGAACTGCTCTGATAAAAGAGTTTAGTGAATGACGGAGCAATAGCTTTAATTATATATGCTGCCGGCTGACTCTTCTGTGAAGTTCCATTTCTAAGGAGAGAAGTTCCATAAGGCCATATAACAAGCACCAGGATAGAACATTAGCAGCAAAGTTGAGTCAATCTTGTGGGGGGGGGGGGGGTGCTAGTTTAGTGAGCAGTGAGAACATGATAATGTTCTATTGTCTTAAGCCCCATTACACCTCCTACACCTTAAGATCGATCCATACAATCTCTATTAGATCTACCAACAACTGTGTAGTATAGTGGCCTCCCTGATACTGATTGGGAGGATTAGAAAGGTCCTCATATGACATGGTTTTGGTAGAACAAAATTTGATTGTACAGAAATTTTATGGAAAGATTGTAAGGTGTATGGGGGCCTTTAGGAAGGGCTGTGTTTTGGGGAACAGGCAGGTTTAGCTTTGTCTACACTGTATCAAAAGTATGATTATCTATAGTAAGCTGTTATAAGCTGATAATATCACATAATATCAGCTTCTGTTTCTGTGAATATTGAAAAAGATTGTTTTAAACCTTCTTCTGTCAACAGTGGAATTAAAATAATTGAATACAAAAACTTTTCTTTTTCATGTTGTTGCACAGCTGATCTACATTTAAAAAGTCATAAAACGCCTATAAAGGCTAATAACTATAATTTCAGCAGTTTATCTGGCTCATGTAAAACAATCTAGTATTGCGTATTTTCCCGGTTATGATCTCTGGAGAGAATGTGTCCCTAAAAAACATTGGCAAAATTACGATTTTCTCTTTTCAGTACACCCTTTTTGCTGATTTATGTTAGTGTTATATATTTACACAGTTTATTGTTCCTTCCATTATAATGTTCTTTCACACTTTCATCAAAATAGAAGAGGGAGCTGCAAAGCTGAAATTGTTAGGAAAACATAATCCATTATGTTAACCAGAAGACAACCATAAATACTTTATCCCTGCCTTTAGCACACAGCGCACTGCATAATCCAGACTGATGGCAAAACAACAATGAGTTTTCTATGCAGCAGTCTAAAGAGGGAAATGACAACTAGTGTTTAATGTCAGAAAATATTTGACAATCTTCCTTGCCATATATATGAATATCGCCAAGTTCTTCTAGTGCAATACCAAAGTTAAAAACTATCAAGTTTAAATCATTGGCATAAATGTTTCCAGTTATTGTTGATTGATTAAGTCAATTCATATTACTATCTCAATATATATAATATCACTGTATAAACATAGCATATCCAGCAATGAAAAGGTTCCATCATGTGTATCTGGGAAGGAATCCAGGATACTGGTAAGCAATAGGTTGCTGTGCATTTTAAGTTTTGAATACAAGATCCCGGGATCTGGAAATAGAGGGAAGAAATTGGGTGAGCCTTCATATTCCTCCAAGGTACAGACCAGGTATACAATAACTTGCTGGATCAGCATCAGCGATGTATATTAGACCAAATTAGAGACATTGTGCTGCTGGAGCAGCGGATATCAGGGGGTACACAAGGAGTGGAAAACTGAAAATGATTGCCGTAGTCCCAGCCCTAGTCAGAGGGCACAATGCCCACTGTGTACCTTAACAATGGATTCACAATTGATGTTTACCTTGTCTGCCAAGCATTAGTGTTGAGATTGAAAATTGTAATTGCTAATATATTGAGAATTTGCAAATTTCATGAATATGTCCGCAGATATTCACAATTTTGAATATTCACAATATTGTGCAGTGGGAAGCTTATGGCCATGCATTGCAATTTATATTCGCAATGCAAAAACTAAAACCACATCACCATTCTTTTTGAAGGTAATCGCAATGCAATTATATATGTGAATATATTTTCGCAATGTGTGGCCATACATTAGAAATGTGAATCGAATATTAGTAGAATTATTCACGAAATATCGTGAATTTGAATATTTCCTTTGCCGCTCATCACTGCCAAGCATCAGCCAGAAAAAGTCAGAACATTTGTCAGAATGTTTTCTGTACATATAATGGATAATGTGAGCACTGTGTTCAGCTCATGCTATTCCAACTACTCCCTGAAAACAGATAAACAGATAATATTCCCTTTAGCCATCTAGGTACATTTCCATGGCAATTTATTTTTTGTAATGATAAACTTTGACCTAAAAAGAGGAAATGGAGAGAGACTCAAGAGGATGGGTGAGTCTCCAGCTGTCATAGCAGGTAATGTATTCACTACAGTTGCAATATTGTAAGCAAAATAAGCTAATTTAGCTTTCACATTACCTGATCTGACAGCTGGAGACTAACCCCCCCCCCCCCCCTTGAGTGAATAGGTAAATAGCATGTTCAAGGGTGAGCTACCACTGTACAGTTACGCTAGTCATACATGTCTTGATTTTTTAATAGATTTGAGCACAATCGAGTGCCATGTACGTTCATGGCACTTGATCGTGTGCAAATCTATTTAAAGCCATCCAGCTTTCCTTTGGGTGGGATCAATCAATTCTGCTCCAAGAAAGTTTGGTCGAACAGGGAACCAACATGTTGGAAAACCCTGCTCGATTTTGACGACCGAGGGTCCCCATCCAAAGCATCACCCAGGATCGATCACGCAGAAGTGCTGCGCCCCTATGTCCAGGAAGCTCGAGCACAGCACGCTCCCTGGACTCAGATAACCGACTCTACTGCACACTCCGCAGTCTCTTCTGAAACGCTGAGAAATCCTGCCCTTAACTCTCTGCTAGAACATTCTGTATATTTACTTTATTTTTTATTTTTTTTTCCAAATAAGCTTTTTTGAAAATTCTAAAATAAAAGTTTTTGGTCAAAATGAAAAAGGAATAACCGTTTGCATAGGTATACATGAAATAAGGCATGGTATACAAATGTTAGATTTAAGATTCAGTATTCAGCAACAGCATTGATTCAGTATACATCATGAATGCATCTTTTTGTGGTTTTTTTTATGTTTTTCCTAACCCAAAATCAGAGTCTTGCGGAACGATGTGTCTTATTGTGAGCAAAATATGGCAATAGGGGGAAACCTGATCAGCTGCTCTGGTTAAATTTTGGATGCAATTTTTTTTAAATGTGTTTCTGTTGGAGTTCTGCTTTTGCTTAAAGGGGCGTTGCAATAATATACCATAAAAGTTTCACCAAGTATCAATTTTCTTTTGAAGAAAATGAGGACTATTTAAAACAATCCTGTTGGGAAAGAAATATGAAAGCTGACTATTTTTGACAACAAGTTCTTGTTGCTCAGCTTCCATGTTTTTAAGCCAGTGAAATATAGCAAAGTAGAATATAACATGCAAGTGGTTACCAATTGATTTTCTAGATAAAGTTGATGTGCCATGCACATTGATGAAAATTGATTATGATGATAGCTGGCAGGACCTATTGGCAGGGCTGATCTATGGTCATAATTCAATATATGGAGAGGAAGTTTCTTATCTTTCATTCTCACCTCTGATGATTGGATTATGGAGACTGGATATGGCTTCAAGGTTGTCCATAGTGTTCTAAAATGACCTACTACTCAATGGGAGAACTTAAATCATAAAATGTCTTCAAGGTTGTCTAGCAAACCTGGTTTCTTCTGTTTAGATATCCCAAAACATAAAAATCTGTCCTACAATGTCTACAGTAATTAAATAGTTTTGCAGCTCCAGATATGAATTGTTAGTTCAACTGTACTCTAACCAATATGGAACATCCTAGGGTAGGGCAGCAGAAGTCAGAAATCCCTCTAAGACTGGCCATACACAGGACGATACCCATTCAATTGATGAACCCTTGAGTGCTGCGCTCAAGCTTCGTTTGACCAACATGTTGGTTCCCTGTTCAAACAAGCTGGATGCAATTGATTCGAGCACAATTGATCAATGTGAACATGCACAGCAATCGATTTTGCTCGAATCAATTTAAAAAAACAAGCCATGTGTGCCCAGAAAGATACTGGAATAAAAAGATAGGGAATAGGGAACTAGACACTTTTGGTATATACTGTAATAATAACTTAATCTGAAAGTACTAAAGCAAAGCAAATGCGAAATTATTTATATGTGTGAACGTAATTTAACTTTACAATCAAAAAGGTGGCCATAAAAGTCTGGAATTTTCGTGATTTAACTGAAAACTGCAGCTGATTATGTCCTCAACCTGATTAAATAAATATTGTATGATTACTAAAGATAAACTTAATAAGTGTGTGTTTAATATTTATGAGGTTGATTCAATGCGTTCGTTTATTTTTGTCTCAAACTTTTTAGAAGTGATGTATTGACAAGGACATGTTAAATTACAGCCCGGTCATGAATTGATTTTTTCCCAGTGCGTAAGAGTAGTAAAGACACACAAGGACAACAAGCACAAAATCGAGCAGATGCTTAATTGTGTGTAAAAAGAAACATTCTTTTCATTTCAATGTTAGATGCTTTCTCATTCACTAGTTGTTCCTTGGCAATTTGATGGAATGACATCTGTAATAATAGGATAAGAGCTCTCTTCTAATTTGCTTCTCAATCTGCTATCAGACACATGAAACAAACTAAGCTCAAAAAATGTATGAGAACGCATCTACAGCAGGAAGTTGAATATTATGCACCACTGGACATGTTTGAAAGATTAGAGTAAATATTGCAGACTAAGATAGACATTTGTGTTAAATGTCCAGTATATGGCTTTCATTAGAGATGCCTCTGGTATGTAATGTACATAAATAAAATCCAATGGCTTTTCTTCTATAGCCTTGCATTTTCTTTGTCATAGTCATTATGATTTATTCAAAAATAATGTTTGCTGTTATTCACATAATACGTTAAGACTTATGGGTTGTTTCTATTATACGTCGGGACCCCGTATACGCTTAGCAGAGATCCCGACGTATCACACAGACATTATGGAAACATAGCCTTATTTGCACAAATACATTTTGCCATGCAAAATAGAATAAAAACGAATGGCAATAAAGGCAACCTGGTTTGACAGAGCTTCCACAGAAGCTTTCACGTATTCTTATCTTGGATTTACGTGATACAGAACATATACTGATTTAAAAAAATATGCTTATATTTATACCATTATTGATCACTATTAGCCCTTGTTTTTAAGACAAAAGAAATAATTGTATTAAGGCAGTGGTTCCCAAATTAGTGGTGGGCACAGAGGTAGTCCCGGGGGGGGGGGGGGCAGCATGGGAGTATGAGAGAGGGACAAGCAGGAAGCCAACCATGGAGGAGTTAGATACAACAGTAAGTAGTAATGTGTCTATGTGAATGATTCATGTCTCTTCATGAGTGTAGTGTGTGTGTGTGTCTCTGTGTGAATGATGAATGCTTTTGTGTGATTGGTGTGTGTATATATGATACATGTCTCTGCATGATGGTACAAAAGCCAAATCAAGTTGTACAAGTTGTATTTTAAACAAAGTTTGTGAGCCATTTTACACTAGTACTAGTAGAGTGAAATGGCACTCCATCTTTGTCGTTTGAATGGGGGTGGGGGGCTCAATAATATTCCTATCTAGAAAAGGGGGCCCAGCAGGAAATGTTTGGGAACCGCTGTATTAGGGTAAGACGCCAATGTTGTCACTAGGTTTGGCGTCAGGCAGGGCTGTTCCTAATATCTCATATGGTGATGAAAAGCACTACTTTCTTGAGCCAGACCTCAGTATACATCATGCAGACTGACATTGAAGCTGCAGATTTTAAAGGAAGATTAGAGTCCCCTTGCTGAATTGCAATCCTTTAGCCTGCAGTAGGCCAGTGATGCCACTGATCCCTTGTAGTCTTACAAGGCTTACGATTTTCTCTTTTTTTTTATACAAGTGAAAGCTAACAGAATGGTTTAAAAAAAGATGACAAATTTGGCACTTTGAATACACAAATGCCAATATGCATAGCAGGTTCCTAGTGGACCAAGAACCAAAAAATATTAAAGACTTCATTGCTAACCACTTTGATGCATTGTTGTTTCTAGTATATAAACATATCTTTATTTTCTCAGTTAACACTATACTTCTTTATGCATGTTAATCATTTACCCCTGAAACCCTGATATTTGATGTAGTACTAGTAAGTTGAATAAAATAAATGAGAAAATGCCATTTGAAGTGTCTAACAAACGTTTCATTTTATTGTTGTAGGTACAAATCCTCCAGATGATGCAAAGGAAATAATTTTATCTACAGAATCAGTTACCATTGGGACTGTTAAAACATTACCTGCTTATTTAGATTCAGATTTGTCTTTGTCTACAGCCAAAGAGATGGATTTGACTGTAGCACCATTTGAACTTCCCACTAGCTATGAAGCAACTAATTCCATCACTGGTACAATAGATACAGAAATTGTTGATGTTACTACACCAGAAAAAACAAAAACTACTATTTTGTATACAACACCAGAAACATTGCAAGTGTTTACTCATAGTACTTTTGATGAAGCTACAATTGCCAAAGCTCTGACAACAGAAAGTACAGGAATGATTGAAAACTTTACAGAAAAAGCAACTGCTTCAGAAGTAACTGCAGGCCTGGAACATACTACTCCAGAAAAAACAGTAGAGCTTCTAGAAACATCTCCGGAAACTGTTACAGTCTTTGATACAACTACCTCAACCGCATCAATAGAAATGTCTTCACCACCTGATCAATCAATAGTAATGGAGAGCTCTCAAGCGTATGACAATAATGGCATCTCTACAATCTGGGAAGATACAACTACTTTAACAACAACTTCTTCTATCATAGAAAGTTCTGTTGTACAGGAATCCATTGCTACAGAACCTTATCAAGAGAAGAGCTCCACAGTCTCAGGAATTATAGCAGACTATGTGGATACAACTGGTATACTGAGCACAGAGGTAGAAGATAGCAAAACATCCAGTCCAGATATTCCTCAAAATTATACAGAAGCCTCTTTCTCCGTGGATCATTTACCATCTACTACAATGGTTCCTTTTAATGCAGCAAAAGAAATTGTTGTGTTCTTCAGCCTAAGGGTGACTAATATGCCATTTTCAGAAGACCTGTTCAATAAAAGTTCCCCAGAATACAAATCACTGGAACATCATTTCCTCCACTTGGTGGGTAAATATTAGTTAATTAACCTAACATTCCTAGCATTTTACATATAGCATAACTTGCAATTTTTATATGACATTACTCTCATTATATGTTCACACTATCAGAGTAATAAAACAGGAAGGTTTTAAATAAAAGATTGAAGCTATCAACTTAAAAGCTACATATGTTAAGTCTTTGCATGTATTTTTGTCTGTCATTGGCTCATTAATGCCATGTGGCCACTGTTCTTCCTTGCCCTGGACGTGTGTCCAGCAGAGGGGGAAAAAAGACACAAGGTGGCCAATTTGCAGACAGATTGCCCAACTTGGTGAAACACATCCTATTAGCATTACAAATATGCAGAAAAGCTCTCCCCTATGCAGTTCAGGCACATGTTTGGCATGTCTTTGGAAACACTGCTCTTTGCTACAATGAAAACAGGACATTCTCAAAGTGGAGTGGATACTGTCTCATTCCTCAGATTCTATTTTGTAGTTTTTATGTATTGCTCCTCTGTATTAGCTGAAGGGGTAGATTTAGATCACTTTGACTTGGTCTTGTTAACAGTAGCTCGCTAGCATAAGTGTGGGCAAGTCTGGTATATGCTATTCCTGCCATAATTTGTTTTATAATAGATCTATATCTGATTTCCCTTTTATCCCAATCCTAATTTAAACATTACGTCTTGTCAAGAAAAAGAGTGTTTTTGCTGTGTTCTTCACTCACACAATTTTGGCTAGAGAGATTCAGAGGAAAATATACTATATATTATATAATATATATTATATTATATATAATATAACAAATGGATAGAATAAACAAAGATAATTGACCTAAGAAAATCACAAGTACATCTAACATATGAAAAGTAGAAGAGAAGTAATATGAGAAAGCATATTAAATAAAAAACAATTTTAATAAAAATAATCACAAGATTTTATAAAGTATTATGGTGAAGTAAAGGGGTGGACACAATGCGAGTTGAATTTATATTAACCAAGTTCAATCTGGTTTTTGGAATCCCTGAAAACAGCGGTGGACATGTTGAATAAAACATTTGTATATATAAAATATATATGCACAAAGGTTTCTGAAATCCTACCCCTCAGCAGTATGCTTCTTTGAAAAACCTCTAGACCAGGGGTGTCCAAAACTTTGGCAAGGTTATGATGAGTGGGGGCCTACCATTCAGCCTGACATTCTTCAAATCATTAACATTAAAAGCAAATGTACATTTCCATGAGGCAGATTTCTTTCTTCACACAAAGCATTAACCCTTCATTGCCATAACACTGATAAGGCTGCCCTCGAGTATGCTGGGACTTGTAGTCCTCCCGTCTATGCAGCCACATTTCACCTAACCCTAGAAGTCCTGACCCTTGTCTAAGCTATGGAATATGAAAAATCAGGAATTACCCAGCATTGCTTTATAATCATAGTAGGGATAATCTGCATGTTATAGCAGCCAGCAAAGACAGGCACAAAACATGGCTGCAGGCAGAACTTTGTGTAATCACTCCGCTTCTAGGAGTCAAGTGGTGTCTCCATAGTGCAGATCACCTCTGTGTGAAATTGATTTTAAGAATAAGGCTGTGGGCCGGAGGAAAGATGAGCAAGAGCACCCCTGGGCCAGGATTTGGACATGCCTGTTTTAGACTATAAAAATATAATTATAATATCTACGCAAACAAGTTAAGAATAGAATGGTTACTGTTTTACTCCAATGAGCAATCTATTTGCATTACTATGTATCACTACTTTATATCAATAAAGCTTGTTTGAAAAAAATAAAAGAATAGAATTCTAGCCAACTCTTCTTCAAGACATACTTTCATTGAATAGATCGTCTACCTGCAAATCTCTGTATGTGAGTGCGCTGCTTCAGTCCCGAATTGACCCGTGTATGGCCACCTTTAGAATTACATTTTTTGGGGTGTTTAGTCATTTACCACTGAGAATACTTTGCCTCCAAATTTTACACCCCTATTTGCAACCTTTCATAGTCCTATTAATGTTTTACAATAAAGCCAAGTTGTTTAAATGTTTTTTAAGCTTGAAAGTAGTTTGAAGATCCTTGCACTACACAGTTGTTGGTAGATCTAAAGCAAATTGTATAGAGATTAAAGGTGTGGTGTTAGCTTACTGTTTCAATGGACAGGTGGCAAAAAAATTAGTGGAAACTAATGCTTAAATATGTTTGGGGCTCAGATATGTTTTTAATAAACAAGCTAGATTAACCATACTCAGTGGTGATAGACAGTTCACAGATGCATTGGTATTACAAGGAGCCTTGGCATCTTAAACAGTATCTTATAGCAGGAACGAGGGAAAATAATGTTTGCCACATGTAAACAAATCTTTTCCTTCCAATAACATATCGATATTTCTTACAGCTGCTTCCATATCTGCAGTCCAATCTCACAGGATTTAAAGACCTTGAAATCCTCAACTTCAAAAAAGGGAGTGTGATTGTGAACAGCAAGCTGAAATTTGCTAAACCATTGCCCTATAATGTTACCAAGGCCGTTCATTGTATTTTGGAAGAATTCTGCCAAACCGCAGCACAACGTCTCAATTTGCAGATAGACAGCCATTCTCTGGATATCGAACCAGGTAAGAAATCAATAAAGCAAAATGGCATGTTTGAAGTATTTCCAATTAAGAAAACAACGGGTTGGATTTTGTCACAAAGGACTTTCTGGTACAATGTGAAATATTACAATGTGCGGTGTAACGAATGATCAGGGACATTCTTCTATTCAGTTCCACCCAATTCAGCAGTGAAATGACTGAACACAGTATGCAGATCCGTCCCCAGGTAGGTCTACTTCTAAATCCTGGGAATAATATTATACAGAAAAGATCTGTCTGACAGCAGGCAACACCACCTAAGAGTTTTTTTTTAATATCTTAATACTTTATATGTTTTCTTACGAACAAAAAATTAATTTTAGAGGAAATGGACTTTATTGAACATGAAATATTTTTTTGAGAATATAAAGTATTTCAATGCTATAGGTTCCATTTCTTGCAGCATACATTAAAATGTTACTGTTAACCTTCCTATCGCTTCTGACGGCTGCATCTCGTCCAGCACTTTCATGTCAGTGTTGCAGCTGACAAGATGCAGCCATCCAGCTAAGCTGACATCCCCCGGCAGCAGCAGATACTCACTGTTCTGTGCTGTCCCGGGGGATGCTCTAAGCTGGCTTCGCCATGTCACCCCTCTCCCAGCTCAATTTGCATATGAATGTCCCGCGGCCGTCCCGCGCAGGGCAGGGGGGGGGGGTAGTCCACGGGATATTCATATGCAAATTGGGCTATCTTCAAAGACCACATGTGGAAAGTCACCCCCAGTGTCATCTCCACATGTGCTCTTTGAAGTTAACCATTTCAGAGAGTGCCGAATGCCATTGTATTGGATACAGTGATAACTGTATCCAATACAATTCAAAGTAAAACAAAAAACAAAACACATTTCCAATTGTAATAAAAATGTTATTATAAACAAACATAAATACTGTTTTGAAATCTTTCATACCAAATTATTCAAGAGTTTTTATCATTCAAATGATACATTTTATAATTTTTTTTAATGTACTTTTTTGTCAATAATAATTGTGTGTTTCAAACATCATTATATTCAGGATGTCTACAAGACACTTATACGGACATATTTTTGGAAGTTACAGGCCTACACATAAAATTTCCATTAGAGTCTATGGTGCGCTTTTGGTACAGAAATCTGGACCTTGCAAGAGCGCTAGGGAGGTTAAATTGCTGGATGGGTTATGATGCTAATGGTTACTGCTAAGTTGGTAATTGTCACAAACTGTCCACCATAGGAGGAGAAGAGGCTCCGAGTTAGGGGTGTGATAGGCCGGATTTCATAGAGGAATAAAGTAGGGTCTAGGGCAGTGGTGGGCAACTGAGTTGATATGGAGGGCCATATAAGTGTGGCCCTCTGAATCACCAAAGGACCACACATAACATTTTCCCCTTCCCTCTCTATGAAGATCCTGGGATTGGTGGACAGGTGAGCTCCTCTGTTCTGCATTAACAGTTAGGTTTTGGGGGCTGCAAGTGGAGGACCAAGGAGGACTGATAAAAATTGCCCAAAGGGCCACAGGTTGGGCACCTGGGGACTAGGGTCTGATAAATGAGTGATTTTCCACAAACTGTCCAGCAGTGTGGTAGTCCATGTGCATACAGGAATCCAGCAGTGAAAAGGGTCCTAGATTTTGCTGCACCCAACTCTCAGGTTGCAGCCTAGTCTGAGTGTTAACATATTTTCAGAGTTGACCAGATAGGATACCGGAAGTCACAATAGATAAGGGTCACAAAAGGCACTGCATTACAGTTGAAACATGTTTTTTTTTAGAACTGCAAGTGTAGCCTGTGCATTATGTTAGTATGGAGAGTTGAGTGGTAGAGATGGAAGCCAGCAGGAGGAGGTGAGTATATCAGCAATAACATCATAGTAGCACCAGTCATGTGAAAACAATACATAGAAGCTTTCTATAGGCAATATTTAAAATACCATATACACATTTAGGCCTCAAGGACAAATTGCCACAAAAGCATTGTCAGAACACACTTCTATTATCCTAACAGAGTGAGAACTATTTCCCCAGGGACTAGTTATATGGCAGTCTATTACTATGCACGGCTTCTCTAGTCAAATGCATGCCGAGAACTATGGTTGTGTAGCTAGATAACACTTTATTTCCTGACCATGTAATCCATCAAAAGTACAATTACTGTATTTCTTTTGAGCTTTGCTTTTTAACTTTCTTGTTTAATTTTACCGCAAGCTGTTCTATAAATTGAATAGTAAGGAGCCTCTGCATATATGGAACATTGAAGCGCTAATGTGGTTTCAGATTTTCTTGATAGTTTGAGATAACAGATACTAAGGAAGGAATTGTACAGGAACAAAGTAATGGGAAAGTCACAATCCAGTGGGCCGCATCTACATTGAGGGACTAAACAATAAAAACATTGGACGGCTATTTGCAAGAATTATACACATGAAGATAAAGTAGGCAGTTTTAAACAATGAAAATTGTTTTGTACAAAAACATACGGCATTATGCTGCATGGGAAGTTGATGATTATTCTAGGAATCCAGGTTGATTATCACAACATGATTTATAATGGTAATAGCTACTGTCTCTGAACCGTGTTCTTTCTACTATATACGGCCCTTATTAGCATTTCTTTCTTATACCTGCATGTAATACTATGGTATGATAAATCAAAATTTTATGTAAACTCTATTCTTTTATAATTATAGTAAATAATACTGTGGTTTTACTAGGCTTTCAAATTATTTTTAGGTAAACCAAGAAAATGTTTCCTGTTGCAGGAGATATGTAGAGTATGCGTATATGTTGAATGTTTATATATGTTTATATGTAAAACAGTTGTCAGATAGTTCAGAAGATCCAATATTCCTCTGCTGCTGTTTAGCTTTCTGGCCTTGTCTCGATTTACCCTATAACCGGACAGTAAATGGAGAAGCAGCAGGCTAGAAATCAAAGAGATCAAAACTCTTCCTTTTCTTGCTCTTTATTCTGAGGGGATGTGATATCCTGGCCATGGAACAGCTAAGACGCCAATTGTCCCATTAGTTTTGGTCCCTTAACAAGTGGGAGGCACATATGCAAACTGTTGTATTTTATACACCGTTCACCTGATTTGGATGTAAATACCCTCAAATTAAAGCAGACAGTCTACCATCAAAGCACATGTTGCTTGTTTCATTCCAAATCCATTGTGGTGGTTTATAGAGCAAAACATTTTAGAATTGAGTTGATGTCCCAATATTTATGGACCTGACTGTATGTTTTCACTGCATCAGCCAAGGTCCCTCCATCTAACACATCTATAATTTGTGAGAACATCCATGCACATCCTCTAAGACATGCATTAAGGCATGCGTTACAGACGGAGGGACCTGTCTGCCCATTCTTGGGATCCTTCACGATCCCGAAAGTGATGACTGCAAAAGACGGGAAGTGGTGTTGGGTAAGTCTTTTTATTTATTTTTTTTCAAGCAACAGTGCAAAACGCATCACACCAATGTAAGTGGGTACAGGGTCAATAAATATAACGGGATGCGTCAACATCCCTCCATTTGCTGTATGTCAAACAGAGGGATTTTGACACCATGGAAACATAGCTTAAAGCGGACCTACCACCTGGGAGGTCACTCAGCATTATCAGCTGCAGCTAAGCCGATAATGCTGAGATCCTTGATTGTAGTAAACAAATCTTCTTCTGACAGCTGGAGAGACGCTTGTCAGGAGTGCTCCCCCTCCCACTGCCTTACGTGTCGCCTAGGCAGCCGAAGTGGTGTCTGGGAGATCTCTGCTAGGCAGGAAATTGGCAGCAGACGATTGCCCCTCTTCACAAACTCCCCCTCCCCTACGAGTCTCTGCAGCTCCGATCTCCGAGTGGAGAGGGGAGGAGAGGGGGGGTCAGTGTGGGCGGAAGTGTGCAGATGCCAGGAGCCAAGATGCTAGCATTCCATCTGCAAGCAAATGAAGACAGTTTAGTGTGGGGGTTTTTTTGTGTAGCAGTTTCCCAGCATCTGAACTGCTGACAGGTGAGTATTGTGTCTGGTTTTTTTATTTTGAGTGTAAAACCGCTTTAAGAAGCACAAATAAAACATGATCAGCATGATCAAGAGATGACAAATAAATTATAATGTATCTCTTTGTATATGTGGGAGAATTTCAGGATCCTTTTATTGTTAAATGTCCCAGATCAGGACAGATCGTCTCGGGATACATTTATCTAGCGTCTGTACAAGCCTTAAAAGTGAAAGGTATGATTGACCATAGTCACCCACAAGTTTACTGATAGGCATTGGCAGTTGATCTTAATTTAATATTTAGTATAATGAATAGAACAAAGATCAGAACTGTTCAAGCTTTATACATTTTAGCAATGGCAAAGAATTCTAAGAATAGTGTGGACAGCAAGAAAACAAACAAATGAACATTTCAGAGAATCAAACCCAACCTTTTACAAGAAGACCAGACAGCTGCCAGGAGCTGTCTTTTCTGGATATATTATGAAAAGAACCAACAGACAGAAAGACATTTATGCCAAAAATATTTGAAG
Source organism: Ptychadena robeensis (assembly GCA_036250615.1). Taxonomy (NCBI): domain Eukaryota; kingdom Metazoa; phylum Chordata; class Amphibia; order Anura; family Ptychadenidae; genus Ptychadena; species Ptychadena robeensis. Next base: position 78,539,279 of record CM070035.1, on the reverse strand, counting down.
CAAAAAGAAAAGATGACCAGAAAAAAGGTAGATTGATGCCGACACAGAATTTATATATATTATAGTGCTTCTCTGGAAAGATCGATTTTCTGTTTAAGCCTCGTTCGCAACAACATACTTTTAAAGAGCATCACATACTTTTAAGGAGTATCACTATTAAAAAAATATTTTTGTTAACCTTTTATGATATATATTTATTTTTTATATATATTTTAGTGAATATAAATGATGACACAAAAATTTTTTTTTCACTCACGGTTAGTGGTTGTCTGAAGCCATTTATTGTCAAAATTATTGTCGAACAACACAAACTACCCAAAATGACCCTAATGAAAAGTTTACACCCCCAGACCTTATTAACGTGTATTGCCCCTCAATTATTACATCATCTACAGCTGGAAGTCTTGTGTGGTATTTGTAAATGAGGCTCTTTGTCTTCTCAAACGGTAAAGCTGCCCATTTTTCTTGGCAAAAAGCCTCAAGTTCCTGTAAATTCTTGGGCTGTCTTAGATAAACTGCATATTTGAGTTCTCCCCAGAGTGGCTCATTGATATTGAGGTCAGGAGACTGAGATGGCCAGTCCAGAATTTATTTTGTGGTAGCCAATGTCCAGGCTTGTTCTTGGATCAATGTCATGTTGGAATTTTCAAGTGTGTCCTATGTGCAGCTTCCAGGCTGACAAGTGAAAATTTCCTCCTGTATTTTTTGGCAACTTATTGCATTCATATTGTCATCAATTCTGACCAAGTTTTCTTTGTATTTGTTGTTCACACATCCCCAAAACATCAGTGATCCACCACCACTATGTTTCATAGTCAGAATGGTCCTTTCCAGGGCTACAAGCTCAGATTGAAATAGTATCTGGCCTTTTTAAGAAACTATGCAAAAATCCTAAAACCTTTATATGTGTATTATGGAAAAAAACCCTTTATATGTGTATATTACTCTAAAAAGCTGATCCTGTTAGGTAGACTTTATTAGCATGATAGGCAACACAGAGGCTCCATCCGGAGAACTGAAATCCAATAAGTTAAAGGAGTTGACCCAATATAGGTGACCTTTTTAAGTTGAAATGCTTATTAACCCTTGAGGGGTTCCCCCTTACTCGTGGATCATCATCAATGGATGAGAGAAAATGAGTTAGACCGCTGCCAGAACCAATAAACAAGGCAAATGACCTAGGGCAACCACATTAATGGTATTTACCACCTGTTAATAGTAAAAAAAAGTCCCTAAGCACAGTCTAACACTGATGCCAACATTTCTCTGCAGTACATAGACTATGGCTTAACACTGCCAGGTAAAAAGGGAAGACTTTCCGCTAGCCTGGAGTGCAGCAAGAGAGGACGGCACTGGGAGTGAAGGATCTGGGGAGTATAAGGGCTGTTCGGGCACCCATGGATCACTCACCCAGGATAAAAAAAAATGCCAGCCTAAATGTACACAGTTTCAAGGCAGCTGACAGTCTGCAGCAGTTGCCAAAAATGTTTGGGCATATTTTTGGATGGCTGGTCTGTAAAAATGAAGGCTGTAGAGGAAAGGGCTAGATCTTAGTGGATGTTGGATAGCCAAGAGATAACGTGGGCACTGTATGACTAGCTGCGTCTTCTTCCCAACCTGGGGTCCGTTACAAGGGAGGGTGCACCATCAGTGGTGTCGAAAGGGGGCTGTGCTCAGCTCCGTGGTCCCCTCTGTTCTTTCTCTGTAAGCCGAGACCAGGTTGGGCTGAAGAAACTTGCTGAAAGTGGAGCTGGACTAGGGTTGGTTAAATGTGAATAAGCAGCAGCACCATCTTGTGGACTTTTACAAATTTTTACTAGAGATGATGGAATTTCTTTTCGAAAATTTCAAAATCTGACAAAAACTGTGAGTTAATTACATAGCCCCTGAACATGGTATTATTCTTACAATTAAAAAAGGGGATGTTACCCCAGGGCAGGAGCATTGTGGTTTATTTTTAGTGATGGCCGAACATCGGCCAGGTCTGTCCGCGAACGGGCGGGTCGGACTTCTTAAGACGTCCGCCGTCCGTCTGTTCGCGGAGAGATTCAAATTCCCCGCCTCTAGGCGGGGAATTTGAATCGGAAAAACCGGATGTGACGTCAGTGACGTCACATCCGGTCCCTGGAACGCATACTGGAACGCATAGTTCCTGGTTCCGAGAGCCGGATGTGACGTCACTGACGTCACTTCCTGCTCCGACCCAGGTTTTTTCACTAGGAGACCGGCTTTATGCCCGGTCTTCTGGTGAAAAGATTCTTCCTCCGGCACGATCACACAGGTTGCGATCCTGCCGGAAGAAGAATAGAGATCATCTTCTCGCTGGCGAACGGAGCGGGTCGAACACCCGCACTGCTCGCCGGCGAGAAGATGGGCGAACATCCATGTTCGCCGCCGAACTGTCCGCCTTGCGGACAGTTCGGCCATCACTATTTATTCTCAGGAAAATGTCTTGGGGTTGGAAGGCATGGCTTGTCTTGGGCACAGGCAAGGGGGGCATTACGGAAAAAAGGTTGGAAAGTTGACTTCTATCAGACACTGTGTGTAGTGGAATACAAATTCATTACAATTAAAAAGGGAAGGTGAGAGATGGACTTTAAGAATGTTTACACTGCACTGCCACAAAGTTGTTCAATTGTATTTTTAAATATCCGTTAACTAATGTTAGAAAATTTGTCAATGTTGGTTTCTGAAAGCACTCAGTGTTTTACAAAATGTAATAAAATGCTTGTAATGAGTGTTTACAGAAAAATGGCAGTTTCATTAGAGCGGATATATTATAAATAAGTACTGCTCAAACCGGTCTGTAATTGAAGAAGGCATTCTACTTTCTGCTGTTTTTCACTCACATTATGTAAAAATTTAATTCTACAAAAAAACAAAACAGCGGTTGGATAATTCTGAAACCACAGTGCACCATTTTACAAAGTTTGGTGCCACAATTGAGCTGACCAGCAAAAACCCCAGCTGTCCGAATTGATGGGCGTCAATGGTCCAAATAGAATCTCCATTCTTGAGATAACATAGTCAATGTCTACCAACATTAAATACTCTCTGCTGCAGTTAAAAGAAGCTCTGTCACCAAATGGACATGGTTTGGTAAGTTGAGGTCTTCAATTGCTTAGTTGATTAACAATTGCTGCAAACTTTCTGGTGTGTGGATAGTTGCTCCTCTATGGTACATTATACTTACACTCACCAACATATTGAAGTCAGTATGAACTATAGACTCATGCACCCGCAGCCATGCATAGGTGCTTGAGAGCTCTTTCACACTATGCTGTTTAAGCAAAGCAGCACAGTTAACAGGTTTATCATACAAAACATGTTTGCCATACAAGCTACAATGGGTTGTGTTGTGTCATATGGTACATGAAGGCATATATGCTTTCAAAACAAGTGTCAGTGTGTCCAATACACACATATCAGTGTGTGGCGTGCAAGGCACAATGCTTAGGATACCGGCAGAACAATGCACCGCAGGTACTGCATTGTAGTGTGAAAGAGCCTTCACTGATATAATGAGATGAAAAGGTAAATATAAACTTCTTCTTCTTCTACAATGCTGACTTTCTGCACCATAATATAGGGCTGTGCTCAGTGACCTAGCTGTGTAAATCGTAGAACTGAATGGGCAAGAGAAGAAGTCCTTTGGTAGTTAAAACGGCTCCCTTAAATATTTAGATGTTTGCATGGAGTTCACCGGAGTAAAAATTTGCATTCAAACATGAGACTAAGTGATTTTATACTAGAAATGAATTCCGATTTTTCTTCTATACAATCATAACAACAGTACTCAGTTTGCAGATTGGATTTCCTGGAATCATTACCCCCTGCTCCTATAATTAGCACACCGTCTCTCCCTGAAGTCTCCGCCGAGCTTAAAGTAAAATAACAGACATTAAGAATAGATATATAGAATATGGCATGAGGATTCTATGCAGATTTACCGCACAGAGCTTTTATCTTTGCTGAAAGATGCACATTAGTTTAGGGCTTAGTCACACATGCCTGCTTTGATGCAGAAAAACATAGATATTGCTCCATGAAAATGTATTTTTAGTCTGAAAATTTATATTGTAAAAATATTAAGGTAAAGTAAATGGGAGAAAAAAAAATCAGACGACCAGGTGGTAGAAAAAAAATTCAAACGAGGTGGTAGATCTTACAGGTCAGAGGCTGCAAGAATGGGAATTCTGACACAGCAGAGAGCTGTGTCAGAATCCTTCCCTTGCAGCCTCTGAACCCCCTTCCTCTGGTGCCACCAATATACAGTGCTGCTTAAAGGAATGTGAACCCTCCAGACATGGTCACTGTTTGTGCAAAAAACATTTAAAGAACC
>CM070035.1:78524546-78534837 GCA_036250615.1 Ptychadena robeensis | reverse complement strand
CAGAAACATCTACACCACTTGAGGGGTTCACATACTTTCAAGCAGCACTGTATATATAAAGTATTTAGCCCCTGCGATATTAGCGTGATGTGTATATATTTAGCCCCATTGCGGGGCAATATACTGTATAAGGCGTACTTATGTACAGTTCAAGCTATTGCAGAATCTGCTCCTCATGCTTTACATTCGGTAAAAGTGGGTTTACACGTGTCAATCAACGAAGAATGAACACATTTTGCTTGAATGATTGTTGTATGTCAATTGGTTCGATGGATAAATTTTGTTCGACCTCGAACTAAACAATAATTCAAAAGGTCATCAAACACGTTTGTAAAATTTTATCTGTCGTCATTTTGAATGTATTTTCATTCGATATAAGGATTGGCAAACAAAAAAATGTTACATTCGATAAATGAACATATGATTTTTAACAACGACATCGAACAAAAAAACGAATTGGCAGTTGATTGAAGAAAAATCTACACGTGTAAACCCACCTTTAGTCTAATGTTAGCAGGCTACTTGAATTGTCATGTGATAGTATTTTTCTCTACCACCGCCTCACATTTTATACCACATGACCCTTAGGGGGCTCCGTAGTTTTGTATGACAGGTTGAGGTCAAATATATTGGCCTATTCATACCTTTTCATTTGTATTACCATGCAGGCTCTCAGGAAACTATGTGTCCCAGCTTAAACTTTGGTATTAAAACTTGGGATCGATTATGTGAATATATTGTTGCTCAAACAGATGAGATGTGCTTTGGTACCTATTACTATGACTACCTATATACTGGAACAAAGCAATAAAGTCTGGAAGAAGAAAATACTCATTGTTAATTATTGAAACATAATGAATACAGTGGATGGATTTTTTTTTATATTTCATTAATGATTTAATGGGTGGTTTGCAGTAACATCACATTCCCTACTTTTTGAACAGTTTTAAAATGTTCTATATATCATCTGCTATAGCCCTCTTGTAGTAAGGTCCATAAATATTGGGACATCAACACAATTCTAACATTTTTGGCTCTATACACCACCACAACGGATGTGGAATTATATTTACATCCAAATCAGGTGAACGGTTTAGGAATTACAACAGTTTGCATATGTGCCTCCCACTTGTTAAGGGACCAAAAGTAATGGGACTGAATAATAATCATAAATCAAACCTTTCCTTTTTAATATTTGGTTGCAAATCATTTGCAGTCAATTGAAGTCTGCAACGCATAGATATCACTGGACGCTGGGTTTCATCCCTGGTGATGCTCTGCCAGGCCTCTACTGCAACTGCATCCGTTCCTGCTTGTTCTTGGGGAATTTTCCCTTCAGTTTTGTCTTCAGTAAGTGAAATGCATGCTCAATTGGATTCAGGTCAGGTGATTGACTTGGCCATTGCATAACATTCCACTAAGGTGGTGTATATAGCCAAAAATGTTAGAATTGTGTTCATGTCCCAATATTTATGGACCTGACTGTATATTTAATAGGCATCCTAGACCTTTCCTGTTCTTGACGGCCAATATATCTCCACTCCACAATCCCAAACTTACCTAACCACTTATCCAAAAATGTTGTAACACTCTAATAAATGTGGAAATATATTGAACAATTCACTAAATTCACTGTTCAGCAGTTCTAGTAATATACAGAAAGAATCGGAAGAAATTCACTTGCAAAAGTGTAAAAAATTTGATTTTTCAATACCTAAATGACTTTACGATCCTCGGCTGATTGCTACGATCCTCGGCTGATTGACCACAGTGCGCATTCCCACCAATCGCTCAACCGCAAATTGGATGCACCCACCTGGACAGATCTTCCAGGATCGCTCTGCAAGTCAGATCGCACAATGATCCGACTTGTTGGTAAATTCCTGGCAATTGCATTACGATCTCATCGCAGTTATGTCTGGCACACAGTAATGTGACATCATCACGCTGCAATCAGAATCGGGCAGGGATCGTAGCATGTATGGCTACCTTAAGAAGCATGCTTCTTGTGCTTAGACTTGTTGGTTGGCCCCTAACGTTCTAAGCATAGCATTGTGAAAGGGTGGAAGGAATTAATCGCATTTCTCCTATAGACAAATCAGTTTGCATTTTGAAGGCAGAAGTATGGAGACAATATGAAGATGAATGCTGAACACTTATTTGGTATTTTATGCAAGATCCTTTTACATATAAACCCTTAAGTTGTATCTGTTGTGTTGTCACAGCCCATTCTAAAATAATGTGTATGTCCAATGCATTGTTCTAAACTATTGTTCACAGGTAATATTGGACACAGTCAAATGAACTAACTAAAGATAGTAGAAAGATCTAAAGTAAATTTTAACCGTAGAGTATAGTTTAGTAGAATTGATGTGTTTCCTCCAATGTTTACGGATGAGGGTACAAGAAATGGTTCATAAAGCACAGATGCATCATGGCTTTATTATTGCTTGAAATCAGAGTTTCAGAAACAAACCTGTCCTGCCTCAAAAGAATGCTAGTGTTCTTCTCTCAGTAGAGCAAAGGGAGCTCAATGATTGGTGAAGAGCCCACCCATATGAATTCCAAAGATCACATGATCAACTCTCCTCCAGTCAAAGAGTTTCCTTTGCTGCTACAAACATTGTAAAAAAATCGTTCATACATGCAAATGCTTAAAATGTGTTTTTTTCACTCTTTGTAGCTGACCTGGCAGACCCATGCAAGTTCACAGCATGTGATGACCTTTCACAATGTTCCGTAAACCCAGAGACTAAAGAGGCAGCCTGTATATGTGAACCTGGCTATGAACGTATTGATGGACAACCATGCCAAAGTATTTGTGACCTGGAACCCAACTACTGCTCTGAAGGTGAAATATGTGAAATTGAATCTGGAAAAGGGGCAGTTTGCAGGTAACAATGATAAATATGACAAATTTTGGTGAACAAACATGATTTAAAATTTTAGGCAGAACTTAAACTTTCTTTACTATCTGTAGAAAAGTAGCCACATTAAATGGATAGATTTGTACTTAACCCATTATTCAGTTGTGCGTGAGGACAGGTCATGGGAATCCCTCAAGTGGGGATACAGACAACAGATATTTTAGAAGAGAAATGACAGTGATAGATTGTTGAATGTCCTTTCCTGTCCCGGTAAAGCCTGTACAGTTCATTATAAAATAGGTGTCAAATGGAAAAGAAATACAAGCCTTCCACTTTAGGGTCAAAGATGGAAATAAAATTTTGACAGAAATGTTTACTCTTCCCAGGACCATCTTAAAATAAAAAGTTGAAATCTATCTGCAGATTTATGGCACCAGCACCAGCTGCAATCCATTCATTTATGAAAACTTTCATGGCCAAGCCATCATGATTGGAATGCACCACCCTGTGTGTGGTACTGTGGATCTAGCCATCAACTACCGAGAGCTTTCTTCACCACCAGTCCTGTTATGGGTCACAGTTTGTGTTGACAGATGTTACAAAAGAAAAAAAATGTAAAACATGTTAGGGCATGTTTCCACTTGGGCATTTGCCCGGTGCCCACAGGAGATTGCTGATTCAAACCGTGGGCACCGACATGAAGGCAGGAAGTGGGGGGTATGGCAAAATGTCCTGTCCCACCCCGCCATTTCTAGATAGATAGATAGATAGATAGATAGATAGATAGATAGATAGATAGATAGATAGATAGATAGATAGATAGATAGATAGATAGATAGATAGATAGATAGATAGATAGATAGATAGATAGATAGATAGATAGATAGATAGATAGATAGATAGATAGATAGATAGATAGATAGATAGATAGATAGATAGATAGAGGACGTGGCTAAAGAATCCATTCAACTCGATCGGCCACACCGCTGCAGCCCCATTGAAATTGAAATGTTTGGTTAAGATCACCCGCTATCTTCAGCCTGCATTTATAATTGCAGGAGTTCGCCCAAGTGGAAACAAGCCCTTAGGGCTCTAAATAGTAAGCATATTGCCAAAATCCCATTAAATCACTAAATATTTGAACAAAAGGTTTGGGAAAAACCGACAAACAACTATATGAGGTGGCCAGCCTTACGGACTTCCCAGGCAAATAAAAAGGCTTTTTAGTCAAAACATGGATTAAAGGGCAAGGCTTATTTATACATATTAAAAGGTGAGGCACCCAAACCTAACTCAATTTTGAATGAATAAGGTTTCTTATTCAAAATTCGCAGTCACGGTAGATAAAAAATATCCAGCAATTTTGGCCTATTGGTAGATATTTGTCCATTGGTATTCTCGATTATTCTCAATGCATTTCTCCCTACATAGGGGCTTCCTCAGGAGATTGTGGAGCCATGTTAGTTGTGCCAAAAGAAGCCAGAAAGTGTCAGTTCATACAGTCAATCTCCCTATGATGCAAGAGGGAGAAATATCATTATCCCATGGTCTGCTAGCACATATTCAAATGTCCATCCAAAGTCCAATTTGTTCACAAAAATTGTCCCATTCCATGTATACAACAGATGTCAATGACAACCTGATTTCAAGTTTACCATCAAAAGAGGTTGTTGCAACTTTGGCCAACAAATCATGAGCACAGTTTACTTTTGCATGTGTAGGTCCCACTTAATTGCTTCTTGAAATGCAGAGCTTTCTGGAAATGTTGCTCATTTGAACAGGCTTTTACGTTGCATTCAAATGCATTCATGTTTGTGTTCATATACTTTTGGTGTCCTTTAACCACTATGACTAGCATTATCTAACACTATGCATACAAGCAGATATTAAGAAACTAAAAATCACAAAACCAAATAACACTGATTGGTGCCGAAAGTGGCATCATGCTGTGGTAAATGTTTAGCAATTTCTAGCTTTACTTACGTATTGAAGCCGCTAATCATCAGATATAAACAGACTTGGCAGTCAATTTTTGTTTGTCTCCTTCGTATTCAGCCCTAATGAATGAAGCATAACGGATGAAGAGTTAGTTTGCCAATACAGTGAGCACTTGGCTGCTCTTCTAGGTGTCGTCTGGGTCCATCTAATGACTATGTTGATCCTTGACTTCGACCCTCTCTGCTTAATATGCTGTCACTGACTTGAATATTGTCAGAGAAATTAGGTTTTGTTTTCTATAGAAATATTTTGAACAATTATACAGAAAATATTCAGTGTTGTGCGTACAGATGTTTAATGTTTAGGAAAGGGACAGGAACATTTCCTAACTGCATTGTTATTCCATGCCAAGAAACCGATGACTGCTATGAAATCTTAATGTACAAATACACTCTGGGTATATCATATCATTAGATAATGTCGAGCCACATCTTTGGCTTTTGGATAGCTCCTAATTCCCTTTTCTAAAACATTTCATGCACTGACTAGTGTTTTTTTGTCTAGGGTAAGCCAACACGTACAATAAACTGATGACTATGAAAGATGGCTTAGGCAGCTTGTCATTGTCGTTAATCATAGCAAGATGGATATGATAGTTATCATTCCTTGGTGGCCATCCTGTCTACTGTCAGTTACTTCACTCTTTGAACTGAAAATGACAGAATCACACAATAGTTCCACATAGTTTAACTCATAGGTATTGTGGCTGTCATGGGACAATACCAGCATTCTTCAGCAAACGCTATTATTTTTAAAGGAAAACACTAGGCCAACATGTTGTTTAAAGTTTTGCCTGCCAAAATAACTTTACCTAGCCATGTTATTTACCAAAACTGTCCATGCTGCACAGTCAGACAGATGACCACAATCGATCTGCCTGATTGGAAATTTCAGCTTCTGGTGTCACATCACATGCCCCTAGTTCCCTTACTAGACCAACATCATGCGCTCTGTCTAATGAATAGAGGACAAATGTACAAAATAGGAGTCTTTTAAGGGAAGCAGTAATGCCTAACAAATGAATAGAAAAGTCAAATTGTAATGTACTAATCCCACATCATTGTATGTGACCCCAGGGATCGTACATAATCTCAGGGGAGCCTAGACAGCATGGCTGAGGTGCTGGTAAAGGGATCCATTCTGGCCAAACAGCACTCCTCAGTGTCTATGTGGATGTGCTCAGCACAGTACAGTCCGGGGGCCATGCTGCCTCTCCGCACAGCAGAACATATTTAGTTTGAATTCCTTGGGGCTGAATCACCTGCAGGAGATTGTGTATCAATCCTGTAGCTGTATGGGATGGGGTAATCCCCCCGCTTACTGTTATAGCCTCTGTAAAGCAGTGTTATGGGATGTTCTCCTGTGTTTGCTTTATCTGTCTGTCTGCAAAGTGTCTTGATGCCAATAGGGTCCCGGCCAGATTTCTGACATTGCTTGAACTCTCCTTGCCCTGACTTTGGGTTGTCCCTTTGGATTGTCCCTGTTTCCACAGCGTTATGGGATCTGTTGACACCCACTGCGTTAAACGCATTCCTTGGTGGGAATGTCGACCTAGCCCATCCATATTACATGCCTACTGCACCTGCTGTTTCCCCTGCGTTGAGCCAGTCCACAGGCTGGACGTAGAGCACTATGTTAACCTTCAGACCAGCGGTCACCTTATCAATCTGTACCGTACTTTATCCAAACATTTGTGCATGACCCTTGGCTTGTTTTCTGGATTACCCAATAAAGCTTGTTAACAAATATGTGGTGTTGGTTGAGATTGTTTACCCAGGCGCATTACACATATGATCCCCAAAATGATTAGCAATTTCACCTTTCAAATGAAAAACTAAAGAACCTGTATGTACTAAATACATACCATGAAGTTCCAGACCTTCATGCACCACTATTATGTAAATATTTAAGGTGAGGTGGATATTGCCCCTCCCATTTGAGCATTTGAGGCTGTGGTTCCTCCTGTCCATTGCTTTATAACCACACAACACAGAGCACAGTAGAAGAGACCACTATTTGATACACCCAGAACAATAAAAACCTTAATACCTTATGGTATTTCAGGTTTAAATATCAGGAAACTTAAAGTTGCAAATAAAGGAAATTGACTCGATTAGCAGTGTGAATCTTTTTCTTTTCTTGCTAATGATGAACTTTTAATGTTGATTATAGATTGGAGCTCTGGAAAGGCTGTTAGTATTAAATTACTGGAAGGCATGAGACTGTATTGTGGCTTTATATGAAGATATGTGTGGTTGTTAAGTGCATCTCATAGGAGGTGGATTCCAGTTTAAAAAATGTATAAAGTTGTATTATTGTAGACATGATTATATACTGTAAATCAGGGTATGTACTGGTATATTCTTTCTATGCTACAAATATTGAAGCTCTTATTAGGAATTAGGTTTTACAGATGCTGCCTTTGGGGTTCTTTAACCAAGTCAAAAGTTCACCAAGTAGTGAGGCAAGGGTGGTTAAACCCACAGAGCATGCATTCTGAAAAACATAAAACGAATTAAGTGACATTTCTGGAATTGATGTTATACATTTTAAGACCATTAAATCCACATAGCAGTCCACAGGAATTTAATTGACCTAGCATCAGCTACAATTACTCATGTAACAATCTATTACATATTTATACAGCTCTTTTTTGTATAACAAAGAAAGTTTGCTGCATGTGAGGTCACAGTGTGTCAAAAGAGCAAACAATGTTTACATAACATTTTCTATTTCATCAGTATTCTTTTGGATGTGAAATGTCCAGTACTGGACACAATAATCTAAATACTGCCTTGCAATCATCTAAAATTAGCACGCCAAATCCTATTTTTTCTGTAGGTTTGTGTATTATTGCATTCAACATGTTGTGTCACCTGAAAACAACAATACCAGTATGGTGCTTGGTGTACCTAGCATTCCTGGCACTCCTGTCAAGGATTGGTCTTGTTCAATGCAGTGTGTATCTAGATTTCCTTGCAGTACTGGCAAGAATTGGTGCCCATTCAAGGCCTTTCTCAACCCTTCACGGTTCAAGAAACAAAGTTGATTGGAGTGACCTTCCAGCTTTTGTCTAAACTCATCATCTTACACTGATATAATTACTTAGGAGAAATAACAAAATCAAGCAAGTGTATGCAAGGCTTATGATGACTTGTTCTAAAGTTTTGTAACTAGTGAAGCAGAAAGGAAGGCAGTAAAAAAAATCCAGAAGACCACTATGCACAGATATCTTACATTTATTATACAGCCAATAAACAACTGCTAATTCAATAAAGTGTTGCATAAAGTAAACCTGGGATTGATGTACTAGTATCTTGTGCAATGTGCCCTTGGAACCTCTAAAGTGTCACTTCCTGTATTTGGAAGTGCGGGTGCAGAGTCACACTCCACAACGTCACTTTCGGCACAATCAGATAAGTGTAATGTCCCCACCCTTATATTTTCCCACCCTGCATGTGCAAATAATGTGTGCAGTGGGAAGGTAGGAGGAAGCATAGCGCCCCATCCCTCCTAAGTTTAGAGGAAGGGTACATTACTCTGCCTGCTATCTTTCCACCCTGCTTGTGGAGGAGCAACTCTGCAACCCCTGTGAGATGGTCGTTCGCACCCAAGGGGGTCCCAACCCACAGGTTGAGAACCACTGTTCTAATGCATCTTCTTTATTCTATGTAAGGCCAGTACTGTAAAACCAGGTTAATTTCCCTCACATTATGCACTATACTCTTTAGACATCTATAACAACACTATGGAAAAGTCTTCTTCTAGCAAGAGAAGCTGCTGAAGTGACGCTCTTTCATAGGTGTCCATCGCAACTTTAATTTAAATAATTCATCTGAGGTGCTGCACCAACCAATGAAGCCAACCCACCAAAGACAACTCCCAGAGGACACTGGGCACAAAATCCATGGAGCGCTTGACTGGTTGGTAATGAGGTCATGTCTATGATTGTTGATAATTTCACTTTATTTCCCATTAAATTGGAAGATTTTCCAGAAAGGAGGATATAAAATGAGAACATAGGCTAGTTTATTTATTTTTTTACCTTATCTGCAGGATGTCTCCTTAGACAAATATATGCCTACAGCACAAACATTAGTATGCCAGTGCCATTTAAATCCATTAAAATGAAATGAGTTTTATTGGCTTAGCTTATAAGTTATATTAGGAAGAACAAGCAAGTGCTCATATCTTCCTTTATATTATTTATTTACTCAGTGGCTCCTCTGCTGACCTTTTTCCACAGCTGTCCTTTTTCATTTCAAAATCTCTAGTAATCTCTGTAATAAAAATACAACAAATGGCAGACACAGCCCTTAAAACATTAATTGCACTTACCGCTGCTAGTAAATAGGTTTGAGTCATCGTGAGCCATCCAAGGGAAATCATAGAAAACATGTTTCCATCAATTTAAGTTTTTATTTCCTTTTCATGATGGTTCTGCTTCACAATAAAAGAACTTTCCTTTTTATGAATGTTTTACTATATGCAGTGGTAAGTTGGATCTAAATACTCTAATGGGTAGAAGATACTCAACATACATTAGTCTTGTAGTGCACAATATTAACTGAATCAAAGAGTTCCTTTTGGTCTGAGAAACAATAGACGCCCCATTGCATGCTATGTTTTAATGGCCTGGATATAAAATGTAAAACTAAAAAGTGGCGGTAGAAGAAGCACAGAAATAATGGAGCAGATGGACTATAGTAAGTGAAGGTTGTTGGTAAAAAATATCACTCTGCAGGGGATAATTCACATAGTGAATGAGGAGATGCTTTTCTGACGTTAGCCATCCAATGTGTCCTAAAAGCTGTATGGTTTTTCTTGTACATGATTGGGTACATTCACAATTTTAGGGCCCCCATACACCTTTAGATTTCTCTGTCAGATTTCCTTTAGATCTCCTTTTGTTTCACCAAAACCATGTTATATGAGGGACTTTCTAAACAATCAAGTCTACCTGTGTTCAGTCGCAGAGGACCCGGCACTATATAGTTGTTGGTAGATCTAAAGGATATTTGACAGAGAGATGTAAAGGTTTATGGCCAGCTTAAATTGTTGAAGGTTTATTTTGCTGGTTTGAAGCAATCAAGTGATTGTATTTTGAATTTTATCTCAAGACAACTGTATAACTTTTATATATTTACGAATCTTACAAACAAAAATGAGCCCTTTGGTTGAGTTGAGTGGACTGCAACAGTAAAAATCTCTAGTGGTACTAATTACTTCTACTAGTCATATAGACTATATGATATAAAACATAGTACTGGCTACATAAGTATGGATTATATAACGTTAATCACAATGTATAGAGTTGTGGGGATGTAGTATTTACGGTTAGATATGGTCTAGTGCACATAATGGAACACTGTGCCGAACATGCATGCAAATAGGGTCCTGGGCACCACCCTCCCTCGCACGCATAT
>CM070035.1:78512514-78524481 GCA_036250615.1 Ptychadena robeensis | reverse complement strand
CCCCCCCCCCCCCCGTGGCACATGGCATAGGGCCCCTGAAAGGATAAAAACAGCACTGACCAGTATATAATATTGTTTACAAAGTACAAAGCAGTGGTGGCCTAAATAACATATATCAGGGCAGTGTGGAATATATATCATAGTGAAGTAGAGTGTTACGGCAGCACACATTATAAGTGCTGGGGGAAGTGTAAAATATGTGGATGATGAAGTGCAGAGTGCAAATGTATAGACACCATTATATACAGCACATGTAACGTACAGCACAGCATACAAAATGTAGTAATCTGGAAAAGTTGATACAGGCCTGCATAGAGGATGGATTGGTAATGAATATGTAGTGTTCATGTGTAAAAATAGATCTGTACAAATAGTTCTTATGTGGTGATATAAACTTTATTTTCTGCAGTGTTCACACCCCAGCACAGTCAGACATATAATCGCATAATCTCAAATAAAAGTATTAATATAAAATAAATTTTTCCAGGAGCTGTGCTTGGCTCCGTGTTCTCTAAAGGATCAGATAATCACACATGAGTCAGCGCTGTTGTTTTTCAGCTACAAAGTGTCAGCCTAAGGTGACAGACACGAGTGAGGAAAGTGCTACTTTCCTGGAATTGTCAGCAGTGTACCTTGCAATGCTTTACTCTATATTAATAATATTTCATGTAGTCACTTTGTTAATTTACTTTGAAGGGTGCAGCTAATATTGAGTATTGTTGGGTTCTGATGCATGACATACATGTTCTGAGTAAGGGACTTTCAGAGAACAAGTCATTGGATTAGAATGATTGCCAAGGAATAGTGATGGCCGAACTGTCCTCAAGGCGGACAGTTCGGCCGCGAACAAGCATGTTCGCCCATCCTCTCGCCGGCGGACAGTACGGGTGTTCGACCCGCCCCGTTCGCCGGCGAGAAGAAGATCTATATTCTTCCTCCGGCAGGGTCAGAACCTGCGAGATCGTGCCGGAGGAAGAATCTTTTCACTACAAGACCGGGATGAAGCCGGTCTTGTAGTGAAAATACCGGCTCGGAACAGGAAGTGACGTCAGTGACGTCACATCCAGCCCCCGTAACCAGGAACTATGCGTTCCAGGATGCGGTCCAGTAGTGAAAATACCGGCTCACTGACGTCACATCCGGTTTTTACGATTCAAATTCCCCGCCTAGAGGCGGGGAATTTGAATGTATCCGCGAACAGGCGGACGGCGGACTTTTTTAAAAGTCCGACCCGCCCGTTCGCGGACAGTCCAGGCCGATGTTCGGCCATCACTACCAAGGAACTGCTACTTTTATAAGCCTTTATGTTTTTCCTCAATACCGGTTTCCCTTAAAGTATCTTCAAGTTTAAACTTTAAAGCATATTTAAAACTCCATCACCTATTTTGCAGGACATTTGTTCAGTATCAGTGACTTTGCTTTCAGGAGAAGTCATAAAGTGTAACCTCTATATTTCTCCACTATAAGTTTTTCTTAGGGTTTAGGGTTCTCTGGGGTTCAGGAAAGAGAATCCACTTCGCGGGACACTTGACCCTTTGTAGGAAGAGATAGATTTAAAACAGTGAAGTATTGTTCAGGTAGGTATATGGAATGGTAGAACTTTTAATAAAGATTTGTGTGGATTCTTTTGTCTAGGAACTCTTTTTAAAACTCCCTTGTGAATGGGTAAACCTTAAGACTCATTAAATAGGTTGGGGAGTGGGATCTGGGGGTCCTCTTGTTAAAGGGGTACCCTGGATATTCAATGAGCCCCCAATTGTGCCCCCACAACACCAGGGAAAGGTTGTGGGTAGTGATGGCCGAACATCGGCCTGGACTGTCCGCGAACGGGCGGGTCGGACTTTTAAAGAAGTCCGCCGTCCGCGGACACATTCAAATTCCCCGCCTCTAGGCGGGGAATTTGAATCGGAAAAACCGGATGTGACGTCAGTGACGTCACATCCGGTCCCTGGACCGCATAGTTCCTGGTTACGGGGGCCGGATGTGACGTCACTGACGTCACTTCCTGTTCCGAGCCGGTATTTTCACTACAAGACCGGCTTCATCCCGGTCTTGTAGTGAAAAGATTCTTCCTCCGGCATGATCTCGCAGGTTCTGATCCTGCCGGAGGAAGAATATAGATCTTCTTCTCACTGGCGAACGGGGCGGGTCGAACACCCGTACTGTCAGCCGGCTAGAGGATGGGCGAACATGCTTGTTCGCGGCCGAACTGTCCGCTTGCGGACAGTTCGGCCATCACTAGTTGTGGGTAAGTGACCCCCTTACCTTAATGAAGGGTCTCCCCCTTGGTAAAGTATGGTGATGGGTCTGGTTGAACGGGGGGTGCCCCCACTTTCCTGTATATACAGGCTTGCCAAAAGGGGTCTGATGTGCTCTAAAGGGGGGGGGGGAACGCTGTTTAGAGCCTACCAGACCCTATGCCAGGAGGCCATACGGTTCGTGGTCCTTCTTTCAAAAGCAGACCAGACCCTATGCCAGTAGGGGATATACTCTGGTAAGCTCTTGGAGGGGAACCCTTTTTTAAATTATTTTCAAATATATCTTAAACGTGAAAGAAACCTAATTAAAAAATATGTCTTTTTTTAGATGTTAACCCATTGATTTCCCCTCTGGCATGACACTGTCTAAGTGTTTACCATTATAGTCATTGCAGTCCGCCCTTATTTCTTAGGGCCCCATACACCTTTAGATTTCCTATTGTTTTACCAAAACCATGTAATATGAGGGACTTTCTAAACCATCAAGTCTACCTGTGTTCAATCGCAGAGGACCCTATACTGCATAGTTGTTGGTAGATCTAAAAGATATCTGACAGAGAGACCTAAAGGTGTATGGCTAGCTTAACTTTCTCATTTAACCTCTGGTCGTGTTTACTGTTCTCTATAATGTGTACATGAAAAGACCGGTCTAGGAAAAAGAAAAAACATTCATTTTAATGGTAATTCCAGTATAAGTAAAAGTGTTGCGGTACATGGGACCTAGCAGTGATGTAACCATCTTCTGAGCTGTTCCATTGATCATACATTTTGCACTGGTTGTACTGCTATTTCTATATTGTCATTGATGTATGTTGTCTGTTTTAGATGTCTTAAAGGTAAATCCTTGTTTCAAAGTGGAACTCAGTGCTCAAGGTCTTTCCTTGAATTTAAGAGCCTTAAAATTATAACAGCAACCTCTGGTGCCCTCATCCTTGCAGTTATCCTACTCAATCTTGTTGGAAATATGTATGGAAGATACAGCCACAAGAGAAAATCAGAGTAAGATGGCACATTTGTTTAATTAGTTCCAGAAACAAATAAAACCTTTGGATATGCCATTTATACTCACCAAACCTATTTTATTATAGAAATAATGAGAAAGGCAACAGTCTTCACATTTCGGGAAAAATAACCCCTGCCTTTCACCATGATGAATGTCTGAAAGGTCCCCACATCCCTATTTGTCCTACAAGTGCCTCCAACAGTCCTTCAAGGAATATTGATCAGAGGAGGCCGAATGTTCCTCAACACACACAGCACAGTGTGCGGAGGTAAAGAGGATAGAAGAAAGGACCTCTCTATGGATTCCTTCCACTTTATTCTAATAAGATATAATTGCATGAAGTAGCTTAGCCATCATTGCTGCTATTTTCCCTTCCATTCAACACCCCTAACATTATGGTAATTTGCTTATAATATATCCCACATGCGCGCTACAAGAAAGGTTTGCCATGCAGCAACCCCACAGCTTTCTGCATTAGTATTTTCAAGGCATGCTTCTATTTGTAACCATTTGCTCAGTTTAGAATAGCTATTAGGGATAAACTTCTGTTTTTTTATTCTTTTTCATTTATTTTATTTTGCAGATTGCCAATACCCATAGAGGAGGAAAATCTGACGAGCATTCCCTAAAGCAACATTTCAACAATGAGTACAGCTACAAAGGTTGGCATTTCCATTTTAAGTTTAATTCCATATAGCCTACATTGGTCCAATTCTAAAAGACTGACTTTGGACAGATGGTATTTCTTTATTCCAATAGTTTTTCCATTCTTTAGATTGTTTGTTTTCTCCAATGTATTCACTCTGTAAAGTTTTATTTGTGTATTGCTTTATCAATGTTTAAAATATTTCACTGTTATATGTGAAAGAAAAAAAAAAAAGAAAATCAATGGCACTACTTCACATTTATGCAGTCTACATTGAATAGGTGTAAAAGTGTGACTGTTCTGGTCACCCCCTGACTTCAAGGATTGGTTCATTCTTATATGTTGTGGTGCAATGTATTATTGATGCTTGTGTTTGTGAATGTTTGCAATTTTTTTCATGCGTTCTGTGTTGGATGTTGATAACCATTTTTCGGATTAGAGTCTAGCTGGGCAGGTAAAAAGGGGGCAGTGAGCGAATGTGCCCCTCCTCCTTCCCAGACCTGGTCCTATGCAAACCTGGTTGATCAGGAAAATGCGGAGGAAGTGCAGCCCTCCCACCCCAGGCCATGACCGATTTCAAACCTCAACACAGAGAAGCGCCTGCTTTAATGTGGGGCTCTTCCCCACAGACCTATTTGGAATCTGGAGGGATTTATTCTTAACCAGTAAGGGCTTATAGTAACCCATCTATATTACATTGATCCATTTGTACCTTGCCCTCTACCTTAATATGGCTGGGAAGTTTTGCTCAGTGCCTGGTCTGGGTAGGAACTCTTTATGCTGTTCAACTGAACCCAATGGCAAAAAATCCTGGTCTGGATTTGAAAAGGAATGGGGACCCCATATTTTGTTTAACAATACATAAAAAAAAGATTATGATGTTGCTAAGAGGAGGTACCTGTTTTCATGCATTAAACTGCACTGCAGCATATGGCTACATGTATACTGTATGCCTTGTTGTATAGTGCCTTGTTTATATAGTGGATATATGTCTTTATGACATGTATTTACACCCTTTAAAAAAAAATGGGATGCTATGGAAAAAGTAAATTAAAACAGAAAGTGATTTTGTGTTTAATGGCAAAATGTATGTCGATTTAGAACTTAATGTCAACATGTATGGACTAAACAATGGGATAACATAATTATCTGCCAGTTTAGATTACCATTAGATGGGTTTAGCAGTTTCCTATATTCAGGGTATGTCTCCACTGCGTTTTCGGCGGATCCACATTACCTGTCTGCAGCAGCAGCAGTTCTTCTCCGGCCAAAAGGTCAACATAGTGTAATATGTCGAGCTCCGGCCGGAAAATAAGCAGAACGCCATGAGAACAGTCGGTCCAATAGGAAGGCGTGTGGATCGGCTCCGTTGGGCTCCTGCAAAGGAAGTCGTTTAGAGCAGGGGAGCCAAGAACCTAGTGGAGATATACCCTTAGGCTCAGATTTTAATTATCAGGAGAACGTTTATTTATAGATGGCAACACAGAGGGTCAACATTCAAATGTGACATGACAAATCTAAACACTAGCGTATGAATGACAATATAACAATAGACTACTGGTCAAAGATATTTATATGTTATTATAACAGCTCAGAACCATTATGTTGAAATGTTAGCTCAACTACATTATTACAATCATTTGCTCATAATATTCCATCACTATGCATCATTGGGCAATTTACTTCATTGTGGAAACAACAACACGGGTCATTATAAACACTGAAGGTAAACATTTAGCTATTGTTATCAGTGGAGTCACACACGTCCTGCATAGATGACCATTTTCTACTTATAATGTACGGTAATTACTAGTTCATAAATGTAGGAATGATGGAACAAGAAAATCTAATAGCAGTGTGTACACAATTTCCTGCAGTTCATGTTAATGAGAAAAGAAAAACAATTGTTTTCTCACAGCAGTTTTGTCCTTTAACCCCCAGAATGTCACTATACTGACAATAAATGAAACATGTATATATTTATTTACATCCGCAATAAGGAAGTTATAACAAGCTAAGGAGCTGTATTAGACTCATGAAAGATTAGGAGATCTACTGTGATTTCTTATAACCTAGTACGGCTGACATCTACTTTTAAACAAATTTCCATTTGATCTACCAACAACTATGTAGTGCCAGTTCCTCCCTGATAGAATACATAGTGATTGGAAAGTTAAGATAGATCCTCATATTACATGGTTGTGGTAGAAGAAAAGTTGATTGTACAGAAATTGTATGGTAAGATTGTAAGGTGTGTGGGGAGCCTTACAATAGATGTATAATAGAAACTTAAGTTGGGAATACACAGGTTGATTTTTTCATTCAATATATTCAAAAAGATAGATTTTTTAATAATTCGAAAGAAAATCTAAATCCGAACAAACGTTTCATTCGACCAACATCGAACAAAAGTAAATGATATTGAAAATATCTTTCGAAAGCTGACCAGACATGTTGGTAAATATTCATCTATCTTGTAAAAAAACTACTGTAAATGAAACGCACCATCTTATCATTCGATAATTTTTGTTCAACCTTATAAATTTAATGAAGCTATTTCTTGTTCAAAAATCAAACAAAGGTGTATACATTTGATATAGGCATTATCGATATACGATCAAAATATTGAACATCCTGATTGAATTGTCATTTATCGTCAATCATCAATTGTGCAAAAATCTATACATGTATTCCTACCTTTAACATACTATGAGATTGTATGATAGTTGTCAGGCAATGATCTGCTCTATTAGAGAAGAACACATTGTATTACTTAAAAGTCTAACAATGACGGGCCTAACGTCTCACACAAAACACTTGAGATTTCCTTTGATGACCCTAAAACAAAGCCAAATCCTTTATTCTCATACACTCAGATTGTCCAATAAAAATCCCTCTGATTTCCTGCTCCATCTGGTCACAAGCATCCTAGGCAGCTCTTTGCCTTATAGATGCATTTTAGGAGATTGGTGTCATCAGCTTTTCTACTTTAACGCTAATCAATCATTCATAAAAGCCGCATCCGTTATTCCATCTCATCGTCTTTTTCCTGATGTGTGGTCTACTGAGATACATGCATCATTCAGAAAATGCTGTCAGTGATTATGAATGACGCAGCAAAATGTTTTTTTTTCTCCAATGATGGGATTATAATGTTGCCCTTTCTGGTTCCAGTACTGAAATAGCAATTTACTTATTCTATCATTAGCAAACTGCAAACATCTATCTTCTCTATTAATGTGCCTGTTTACTTTACTCACAACTATCTGATCTCTTTGGTTATATAAGCATTTTGAGAATTCAAAACCCAGCCTGGCAGGTGACCTTATTTTTCAATGCTAGCATTAAGGTCCCCATACACGGGTCAATTTTTACTTTGATTTCTGAAAAATCGATCACGTGCGTATTTGAGGTGATCGATTGTTTGCAAATCGAATACGACCCTTCTTTCTTTGATTGATCCCAGAAAGCTTGCGATTAAACAGGGAACCAACATGTTGGTATCAAAGGGGAGTCAATTTTGCAAAGTGGCTGTCCGTATATGTGACTAAAATGCTGTACATTAGAATACCGATTTCACTTGGTATCAGCCTATTACAGTCTCTGCACAACAAAGTTTAGACTACAATATGGTGCTAATTAGCTGCAGTAAAATAACTGAATAGGAGGTGAGTGGCGTAGAAATTAGCTAATCATTGTTCTGCTTCTCCTTTCACTGTCTGGTCACAGGCTGGAGCTGGGACAAGACCTGATACTTAAGGGTCCCCATACACAGGTCGCTACTTGCTTGATCAATGAATGTTCGAGCGCAGCATGATGAAATCACCACGCTGTGCTTGAGCTGATTGGCACCATATTCTAGTCTAAACTTTGTTGTGCAGAGACTGCAATAGGCTGATACCAAGTCACATTCAGGATCTGTACTCTTATGTACAGCAATAGGCTGATACCAAGTCACATTCAGGATCTGTACTCTTATGTAGTGATGTCGCGAACCCGGAATTTAATGTTCGCGAACGGCGAACGCGATCTTTTGTAAAAGTTCGAGAACACGCGAACCCGCCATTGACTTCAATGGGAGGCGAATTTTAAAAAGGGTAGGGAATTTAAAAAACAAAGGGACCCCTTTCATGGCCACAATAGTGTGGGAAAGTTGTTTCAAGGGGTCAAACACCCTGGGACAATGACATGACAGAGGGGAATCCGGCAAAAATACCAAGAAAAATTTTTTTCACACCAATAAATCCGCACCAAAGATTTATGCAAGCTAGTCAAGGATGCGTCGCGTGGTGTTTTGCGTCATCCCGGGCGTCGCGTTGGCGGGTTTTGCGGTCGCTCATGGCAAATCAATGGAAATACGCGCATACGGCACCTTTACGGGCACGACGCATGCGGAACTTAGGCGACTGACACCGTTCGTACGCCATGTCTGATGAGTTGGAGTCTGAAAAAACAACCCATTGCCGTTTTCACCACCTTGCCTGTGTCACCACCATGCGTGTCACGTCTTGCGTGTCACCGTCATTGCCCGTGAAACACTTTGCCATGTGACCACTGTGCCGTGTCACACAGTGCCCCGTGTCCGTCACCACCTTTGCCTGGGTCACCACATTATTGCCCGGGGTCCACCATGATTGCCCGTGTCACCACCATTGCCCGTGTCACAATATTTGCCGGTGTCGTCACAACTTGCCCGTTGTCACTCACCTTTGTCCGTGTACCACTCTCCCAGCAGCGTGGGAATGGAGCTCTCTTGCTGTGTGTGATAGAGGGTAGGATGGTCAGTTGAGGTGTGGGTGACTGATTGGTGGATTAGCTGCTGGATGAGACTCACAGGGTCAAAGTTTGTTCAATGTAAAAAGAGTAGGGGGCGAACTAATTTGCCATGTGGTTCGAGTCGCGAACAGTTCGGCGGCGAACAGTTAGGGACATCTCTACTCTTATGTACAGCAATAGGCTGCAAGTACGGCCCTCAGCATCACTAAAGGGCCGCACATTACAATTTCAATCTATACAGACTTTTAAAAATATTTTGGCACATAACCTGCCAAAGGCCAATCACGTACTGTTCATTGGTGGAATAGTGGGAGCATAGGCACTTACCTGTCTGCAAATCCCCCACCAACACTACAGGAGTAGAGACGAGGGACCTGCTCAGGCGCCATCTGGGTCACTGATTGGCTTTTACGTACACCTATCACGTAAGTTTATCTCCTCTTATTCTCTTCCCACTATAAGAAGATTCCGGACGAGTAGCAGGGGATCGGCGGATAGGTGACTTCCTATGCCTTATGCATTAGCAGTTAGGTTTCTGGGCCACAAGTGGAGGACTGAGGGGGGCCGCCAAAGGACACCCAAAGGGCCGCAGGTTAGGCACCTGGGAGTTAACTTTTTTCGCTAAATATAAATGAATGAATATTCTTGCCTTGGACAGTCTTCGCTTATTTCAAGCCTAAAGTGTTCAGAATGTATTCAACAGCAGGTTCTTGTTATAATGGTGTAAATGACTTTCCAAAGTAAAGTGTGAACTACACCCCAACTCTTTATACACAGCCATATATATGTAGATATTGTGGGACATTAAAATCCACCTGGAGTAGCTGTAAATCTCTTCTTATTTACACCTCTACATGCGGTCACGACTCCCCTGGAGGTCTCATGCGCTTGTCATCTTTCCCTTGTGTCAGTGACCTGAAACCTCCGTGAGTAACCTTGCTGGTCAGAGCCATTTATTTTATACTTCAGTGACAGCAACATGATTAATAACAGTCATGCTATGTTGCAGATAAAACACATGTTGGAAAACAATAGATGCTGTGGTCCCTTGTCACGCCATAACTTAAAGAATACAAATTGAAGTGCCAAACGTCGCCTTCTAATGAGCAGACATAATTCTTTGTTTAATCTATTTTATGCCATGAAAAAATATTACAATATATATTAAGTTATAAACTACGTCCTGCATTGACTCAATTGATATTGCTGAAGGTTTTTTTTTACTGTGGGGTCCCAATGAGTTGCTGTTCACCAGTATTTTTAGTACATCCTACACATAATGTTGGATGAATTCTTTAACCTTAATCCTAGGAAAACCATAAACCTGTACAGATGGTGAAAAAAACTTATTATGTTAAAACACTGGAATGGGAATTGCCCTGTTTCCCCGATAATAAGCCATCCCCATCAAATTAGCCACCCCCGACTTTTGCACAAAATTAGCCACCCCCGCAAATAGGACACCCACCGATACCTGCCCCTGCCTAAATCTCCCATTCGGGTGGTACAATGGGTAACTGTGCCTCCGTCAGGGCTGGCTGCAGTGCAGAGCGGAGCAGGAAGTGGCTACAAAGGCCTGCGCACGCGCCTCCGTGCCAGGAAGGACAAGCAAGCTGCTAATTCCTGTTGTAACAGAGTTTGTTACCTGGCCAGTAGAACCCAAAAAAAGTGAGTGCTCAGAATAAGACATCCCCGTGAAAATAAGACCTAGGGTATATTTTGGCTTTTCAAAAAATATAAGACAGTGCCTTATCATCGGGGAAACATGGTGGAAATAAATGAAATCTTTGGAATTTACAGAACTTTTTGTATTTGCATTATCAATCGTCATGTGGGAGCCTTAATAGACATAGGAGCTGTAAGTGAACTTGCCTTTAGTGAAAGGGTGGTGTAGGAGGAGTAGACCCAGCAATTTCGCAAACCTCCACTAGGTGGTGCTTCACCTCACACAATATGAAACATATTTGTACCTAAATCCCACCCATACACCATTGGATCACTCCATACAATTTCCTTTAGATCTACCAACAACTATGTCGTGCCGGGTCCTCCCTGATAGAATACATAGTGATTGGAAGGTTTTGAAAGGTCCTCCTATTACATGGTTTAGGTAGAGGAAAAGTTGATTGTACACAAATTGTAAGGTGTATGGGGCCTGCCAGTGGATTTAGACATTAACAAGTATGTTCTGTTTTGTTGATGAGCGTCCAGCTTTGGACTTCTACTGCCAGCTCTGCGGAGGCCTAGAAAGACTTCCTGTTCTTCCTATTGCCCTCCTAATATTCAGTTGTGAATCCTTCCTGTACCATTTTTTCATTTAGTTAAATTCTTCCAAAAGTTCTTTGTGGTTCCTGTTTCCACTACCTGCTCATTACACAACCACTTGGTAGAGGCGTTTACTAGTAATGATGATAAAATAATAATATTTGTGACTAATTATTGTTGACTAATATTTTTTTTAATAAATCAATTAACATTTACAAGTCAATTACAAACTTTGTCACGGCTATAGCAGCGCATAAACCTCAATGTAGATTTTTGTACAAAACTTAGTGATCATTTGTTGATATTCAGATATTTATTCTGATGACAGTAACTGGGAGAGAATGGGAAGAACCACTTGCTAAATTGCCACAACTGGATTTCGAGTTCATGAACTATGTCCTCTTGGTCATTCAGTTTGCCCACTATGGGAAAAGTTACATTACAGTTAAATATTTTAACCAAGCATTATCTTGCACTAAAACCTTTACTTTGTACTTTCAGACAGACTTCTTCAACATTGTGAGAGGCACCAAAGTGGAGAGACGGTTACCATGTTTTCAACCATGGAATCCTATTTGCTCCAAATCAGCCATTTAGAGTGTAAATGTTCTGTGTATTATGTGTATATTGTTCTTTAGATGATATATCAATTATTTAATAAAATGCGCAATTCCAGTCAATAATGTTAAGTTGGCTATTATATTTGTGAAAAAGATATAACTCTGTGATGAACATGTTTATTGTATTTTCTAAGTCTAAATGGATACATGATTTATCTTTGTAGCAAGTTTAAATATTTTTTTATATATATATATATAGAAGAGGTAAGAGAATGTCTGAGTATATTTAGGGAACATAGATACCTTTATTGCATTACATTTGATGGAAGCATTTTTTGTCATACACTATGTATACTTAAAAATATAAAATAAAGAAATACTCATAATAAAATTGTGGCGATTTCTTTAAAAGAAAACTAGATCATGGATCTGGATGTATGGGGGGGGGGGGGGGGGGGG
>CM070035.1:78494903-78512488 GCA_036250615.1 Ptychadena robeensis | reverse complement strand
ATAAAAATTTTCTTCTACTAAGGAAAAAGGTCCAGACTGATTTTTAAGATTGTTCAGCATAACATTAAAGTGGTGCAACATTCAGAAGATAACACAGGCCCCAGAGCAATAATTTGGCTGATGTCCGAACAAGCCTCCATTACATTCCTGTGGTGGCAGATCGCTGTGTCGAAATCAATGTGATGGAGGTTTGGACTCACTGATCTGGAGCTCTGACGTCAATGCTGTCATGCACTGCGATAAAATCCTTGCGTTTAATGTATTTCCAGAGATGGAGGATCTCACTACGTAATATAATTTCCAGACACTAGAGGTAAAATTCTATAAAGCTGAGAAATGGTGGGCAAAGGTGAAGCATTACAATGCAACAAACAAATGCAAAGAAACCACTGTAAACTGCTAGAGTGTATAGAGTCAAGTTCCTCTTCCTCACATGTATGAATCCAAAAGTACCAAAACATTTATTATGTATATGGTCTATCAGTAATCAGTATATTGTGTATATTGGTACAAAAATGTGTAAAAAAAAAAGGCTTATACAGGTGAAGTGCACTGTTGTGTAGCATGAAAAGTAAACAAAAGGGACCTATGCAATGATACATTACATACTCTACATAAATAGTAGAGATGGTCGTACAATTTCAATTGATTAAGTTTTAACTTGCTTTTGAACTGAATTTTTCCAAAAAATAGCAAGACCTTTTCAATTGTTCCTCCAACCCTTACATACATCTACAATTGTGCTGATGATACCAGGTTCATGGGCTTTGAAATGAACACCAAGTCAGTGGGTTGAAATCTCGCTATTGAACAGCTTTCAGAAATACGTGGATAAAATTATTTGAGATGATGTTACACCAAGTACTTTTCTGTAAATACAGTGGACCCTTGACTTATGAACTTAATTGGTTCCCAAGGGTTGGTTGTAATTTTTCACAAGAAATAATTAAGATACCCCTAATGTGTTCTAACTCTCAGAAAGCACTCCTTACTCAACCTTTTCATAACAAAAAAGTGATGTATTACCGTATTTTCTGGCGTATAAGACGACTGGGCGTATAAGACGGCCCCCAACTTTTCCAGTTAAAATATAGAGTTTGGGATATTACTGCCATATAACGCTGAACAAATAAATTTTTTTATGTCTACTCTGACTTTCAACCCCCAGAAATCTTAAAATGTAATATAGTGTAATAGAGTTGTGTATGAAGTGAAGTGTTTGTACAGCTATTTAATGTGTTCTAGCTTTAATCTAAATTTCCCTGCAATACCAATTTCAGCCACAATGCACCACAATGTCGCTAGTGAGCACACTTGTCAGTAGCAGCCAGCTAGTTTCACTTCGCAGACATCGGGGAAAGAGAAGGAGGGGGTGAGGGGGATTCTGAAGCATTCTCTCTCCTCTCAGCCAGCGCGAACAGCATGGCTCGGGGGAGCAGACCTCAGATCTCCCCTAGATGATCAGAACAGAACAGGAGAGCATCCTAGCACATTGTACCCGGCGTATAAGACGACCCCCGACTTTTAAACACATTTTCCTGTGTTCAAAAGTCGTCTTATACGCAGGAAAATACGGTATATGTTCAATTTACCAGAAAAACCAATATCCTTCCTGGTGTTCTCACCAAAAAGTTAAAATGAGCCAAGCCTACCATAAACATAAATTTTTAATCAATATTCATGTAAATTTTTTGACTTTCAGGAAGAGAGGATGAAATTGAAGGTGATTATTGTTTGGAAGGAGAGCCACCTTCAATAAGAACATCAGGAACCTGGCCTTGTAGCCCTTTGTAGATTGTAGAGATGGTCCAGTTTGACATGCTGTACCTATTAGTGATATCAGGTCACATGAATGCCACCACAGCCAAATTCTTTCTAGTATTTAACAAACAACATAAATGTTTATCAGCTGTAATGTACACTTTGCTATTTTGTGTGTAAACTGCAGCAACACACTTTGTTAAGTTAACTTCTTAGGGCTCCCTCATACCATTTAAGTTCAGTGAGATTTTCCATCTATTCATTTGGACAGATGGGGAATAGTACACAAACACACTGTAGTATCAGATTGCAGATTCTATTAAGAAGGGGTCCCAAAAAATGTTCCCTTTTTGTTTTTAATAATGTTAGTTTAAAGTTAGCAATGCATTGCAGTTTTAGTATACTTTTTTTGTATACTGCAACCAAATGATTACATTGTGCAATGTGCTCCTATAAAACTGATTTGAAACACATTTATGATGCTTCATTTTGTTGAGAATATTTACATCTATCTACTGTTCATCTATTTTAGAAAGCAGCATGGATTAAATGCATATTTGCTTTTCTGTGTTTGTTGTGACTTGGATTATAATTAATTATGCTATGGTCACTGCTGCCCAGATTCTCCAAAACATGAGCATTTATTATAAAATGTAAATTGCTTTAGATTGGATGCCCAAATATTTGCATTGCTAGTCCAGCCAGTGCAGCTTTGTGTGTAAGATGTTGAGTCTTTGCCTCCTCAACACCAGAAAGTGTGTTGCACACTCTAATAATTATGGTCGTTTAGCTGTATGTAAATACACACATATCTGCACCCATAGTGACTCTGCACTGATGCACTTTCCACGAACAGGCTGTATCTATATGAGAAGCCTTTCCTAAATAGAGACAGCCTGGAAAGTGCATCAGTGTAGAGTCACTATGGGTGCACATATGTTTGTATTTGCATACAGCCAGACTTCCTTAACAAACATCACCTTTCTGATCTACATACCTCTGACCAGCAATTTTAGCAACCTAAATTGTTGTTTTACAAGTTCTAATGCATTCACAATTTTGTGCTGTCAATAAACACGTTGGATGTATATTGTGTTAAGGCAGTGTATTCATGTGAATAAGCTGCCAAAGCCAAACAATGCAGGCAAAATTATACATTTTTAATGTACACTGCAGCAGAATATGATACTTGAGTTTCCATGTAGTGTGGTGCACTGCAGATGTATTTTATGAGTGGATTGCATCAACTAATCTACATATGTGATTTACATATTATCACAAATGGGCATTCCAAGTTCATTTATCAGCTACTATTAACTTCCCACCCCCATCTTCTGTTCAACCCTGTAGTTAGGCTACATGGTAGGTTGATTCTTTCGTGCCCACTCCTTCCTAGAAATTGTTCACCTTATGTTTTAAAGCAACACCTTATGTTTCAAAGCAAATTTTCCTAATAGAACTTTATTTTTGTAAGACACCTTGTCCCTACCTTTAACAACCTTAATCCAGCTTGCTACCTCTGTAGGCACTGAGCAAAGTCAGGGTGTGTCTTCTGAAACAAAAGTAACGCCCCCCCCATACATCTATTCGCAGGTGATTTTGCGTGTTCGCACAGTAAGTCGGTCTTCAAGCGATCCACCTTGACGGTTCTTTTCTGATTGACCACTATAATTTGGATGGGGAACTGGGCCCCCATCCAAAATATCTTACAGGGATCAATGTGTGGCACACATTGTGATTCCCGAATGGATGTCGACGACCGAAAACAGCGTTGGTGATGTCACCACTGTGATCATTCACTGGCTCTTTTCTAGTCTATCTCTATACTTCTGTCTTCTGAAGCAAAAGTAACGCCCCCCCCCCCCCCCCCCCCCCCCCCCCCCATACATGTATGTATACGCAAATGATTTTGTGTGTTCACACCACAAGTTGGTCTTACAGCGATCCACCACCACACTGTGCTCGCTCACTGGCTGAACGCACAGGAATACATACATGTATGGCTAGCTTAAAAGTGGCTTTACACATGTAGATTTTTTCGTTCGATCAACAAAAGAACAAACAATTTTTTGGTTGATTGCACAAAAATCTAGAATGGCCAATTTGTTCGATGGATACATTTTGTTTGACCTCGAACAAAAAATAGTTCGAACAGTCATCGAACATGTTGGTAAATTTTTATCTGTCATTGTAATTTCTAATGTATTTTCATTGGATATCGGGATGGACGAACAAAAAATCTAATGTTACATTTGATAAATGTTCAACATCGGACAAAAAATTTAATTGGCAGTTGATCGAAGAAAAAATCTACATGTGTAAACCCACCTTCAAGTCTTCTAAGAGGGAGATGGGAGGGTGTCTGCTTAAAAGAAAGGAGAGAATCAAGTAGAAAGGGGCATTCTTTCTGGAGATAAAGATAGGAGTGCATGTTTGCTAGAATAAATGTGGGCAACTGGAGAGGTGCGGAAGTGTGTGCTAGAAGGGAGATGGAGATTCTCTCCACTTCCAACCCAACAGGTTAATTAAATAAAGACCATCAATGTAAGCAAGTCTGAATAATAAAAATAAGTGATTCTAAACTTATGAAACTTACCTTTTGACTAGGTGGCTTTACATTTACATGTGTGACAGGTTGTTCAATCTTAATTTATAACACAATTCAATTTTAAGAACCCTGTTCAAGTCACAACCACATGATTTTATTTTTATTAACGGAGAGGACATCATGATAATGAAGACAATTATAAATAACAAGAGTCAGAACATAATCATTTGCTGTGGACACAACAATGCTCTCATATTGTTTGAGGATGACTGGTCTCAAAGAAAGAAATGTATAACAGCCTGACAAATCATAGCATATGTCAGTTTAATGGGTAGACAGAATGGCAACAGTGTATATTAGAAAATAGAATGGTCTCTGTATCTGCAGTACAAGGGGTCAGAGATATTTGTCTTAAAACCTGCGCACATGTCAAAAGGTGATCCATTAAATATTTAGTGGTCAAGCCAAACATAAATCTCAGTGCAGTAAAACACACAAATGCGTATACACATGCATATAAAAGGTATTTAATGTGAATAAAAGGCATCTTCTCCTTTAATTCTGTTTTAACAAAAATATAACCCTTCTCAGATCACTAGGTTACTAAGTTTAAATTAAAATTTTAGATTTTTTATTAAAAACTATTTTAAAATGTTAGACAATAAAAGCTTTTACACACCGTGAACTTTGGTAAAAGTATATCTATGGATTTACATGACAAGGGGGTACCTGTAAGCAGCTTATTAAGGAATTACTTTTTAAACTAAATGTTTATACCAAGGGATGCCATTGCTGAACTTCTTCTAAAAATGCTAAATGACATGCAGTCATCTGAATATAAGATTTCTGGATCAATCTGCAACAGGAAAGTTAGAACAGCAGCAGAGGAAGTACTAAAGCCACCAAATTCAAATGGGAGCCATTTCACCAGCATTTTCAGGACAGATCAACAATGGAACCCATATTTCTCTTTGCACAAAAATCAAACCCAAGAAAAGATTCTCCAATAATACACTAGGCGTTTATGAAGAAAAAACAGCCATGTTTGAGATGAACCTCACAATAGTGAGGTAGACTAGTGAGTCGTGCATACCCCCATTGATTGGAAATTTATGCTCTATATGACTTCCTGTTGATACAGAAGAAAGAGATTATCAAAGGTAAGGCCTCATGAAGCATGATAAATAAAAAAAATAACAAATCCTACAAAATAGCCCACTAGGGCCACAGACAACATTGCTATGGTGCTACTAGATCAAAACATCAAAAAGTATGAATTAAGAAATCTCTGCAATTATTAAAACCTGTTTGCTTTATATTAAAACTTCTCTATTATTATGGAATGTCTAGTTCCTCTTATAGAGGTTTAATTCCCTTTACATAAACCCATGAGTACTAATCTCGTAGTGCAACAACTCTTCCACTAGCCAGCTACTTGAGTAAGTTCTGCAGCATTGCTGTGGCATAGGTTGGCCTAGCTTGTCTGCTTTCAATAGCGTTACTCAAGTACTGGATCCCGCCACAGCGCTCCCAAATCTCTTCAAATTGCCGCGGAAGAATCTCTGCTCCTCGTTTTCTTGTTAATCCAGTTTCTTCAAGGTTCAGTTCACACATCTCCATGTCATCCTTCCCTGGAAAGTACACATATTTCAAAATAAGGCATTCTGCAAATGTTTATATTATACAATTAAATATGTTTACAGAATTTAAATCCTTCCAAAGCTTAAACGCCTATCTTGCCTTCATTGTATAATATATTGTATAACCTGTGTACATACATATTTGAGGTGTAAAATGTTGTTTGGAGTTTCAAAACAATAGTTTACACTGGACAGAGTGTTCAACCCATCCCCAGTAAAATACAAAATGAAGGCATTATGCATCTTTAGAAAGGAACTTTTGCTGAACATGTTTGGTCCATTTGCCTGTGTTACAATATTGTTGGTGGCTATCCGGTACAACATATTCTTGCCCCTAGAACAGTGAAGGGTTTCTGCAATTGTCTCCTTTTTCTGTTGTCCCAATACAATAGGATAAGCAATTCTATCCAAGAACAGATAGTGTGTAACTGACAGAATACCGAGGTAAAAAATCAAAATTATTGAGAACCTAAGCTGCTATGGGTTTTGTTTTTGGATACACTTTTACTTACAGTATTTTTCAAACTACAAGATAACTTTTTAACCATTATATTTAATAGTAAAGTGTCCCTGTGTCTGTATGTTATGGTCTGAATATTGCAATAAACTATCTAGGTCACATCCCATCCCATATGTAAATAGCTGCTCATGGGTAAATTGTTCAGTGACCAGATTGTAAAATGTGTCTCTTTATAAGTTTAAGAACTGCAGAGATGACCCCCTCCCATTCTGGCATTGACCTCTTGGCTGGAGGAATACAGAGTGAATACTGCATGGACCAGTCCTACCTACTTTGCTGTAACATTCTGTATATTCACTTTATATCTGAATGGCTGGGTTTCTGTTTTTCCCCCTAATTTACTCTTCAAATCTTTGGGTGCATCTTTTGGTCCGGTGCGTCTTATAGTCTGAGAAATGCAGCACCTATATACTACAAATTTCACCAGACATTAAAATAAAAAAGGCACATACCTGCAACCAGTAGGATGGGAGGTTTATCTGGGTGCAATTCCATCTGACGAGCAATCCATGGGCCATCAAAGTGTGCGTACCACCAGCCCTTCTTCTTGTTCTGAGGCTCCTTGTACTGGTCAGCAGGACGGATAAATGGAATGCGGAAGTAGCGTTGTTGCCTGTTCACCTCAATCTCCTGTTGTCTGGCAGGCAGCTGTACAACTGGGTTCTGTTGGGCTTTACGCAAAGAACAAATATTAATCAAAAAGGACTGTTTAAATCGGTTAGCCATCCCCAAGAGCAGGCAAGATATGTGAAACGTTAACAAAGTTAACAAAGCTGGACCACGAAACACATATAACTAAGGAATTAGTTTATCCCAAAGTAAGTGCCTTCCCCAAAATATGAGGATAGTATGCCTAGTCAGCCCTGATAGACCAATGCATTTCTTATGATGGCTAATTTGTAAAACAAAGTGTAAAAAAGAACACTAAAAATGTGTTAGACCAGCAGGATATAAAGAAGAGTCGTGCATGGCTGAATTGAGGAATGTGTAATTAGAAGTGGTCTAATTATGTATGTAAGCTGTTTACAGCAATACAGACATCTAAGGCACTCAAGTCAGCGACAGTGGATTACTTGTGATTACTTAGTGCAATAACTAACAATTGTACTTGAGTTTGCTTCTTTGGATATCACACATACGGACTGCAGACTGTTGTGCAGTGCATCCTGAGGATAAATTAGCCATTGGCTTTGTTACGTGTAAAAAGAAAAATTGAAGTGACCATTACGGCATTAGAAATTTATACTGGATAATGGGCCTGTGTTGATTTTTGTCCATTCTGTGCTATATTGCCTCAAGCAAGTTTGTCATATTATGGAACATTTACTATGGTACTTTATTACAGTGCTTGGCTTTCAAGTCTAAATTTGAAAAATGGTGTACTTTTACAATGGTTGAAATTACATTACATGGCTCAGTACTTCCCTTTCATACTGGCTGAAATAATATGAAGCTCAATTAGACTTTTAGGGATTTGTGAGCTAGGCCTCAGTTTTTGCAAGAGGAAATGTTTAGAAGTCATTAGCAGGTAAGCTGTCTGCACCCAAGGGTTTATGCGTGTTGCATCACGGTAGGTATGCACAGATTATATCGTCCAGCAGGGTATCGGGTGTGTTATTTTTGCTTAATGTGTTAAAGCGGACCTACCACGTGATAGTCACTTTGCACTATCGGCACCAGACTACTGATAGCTAGGGCAATCACTGTCTCCCCCCATAAAAATATTCTGATGCAGGAGGGGTGAGTTTTGGGAGAGGTCGCCCCTCCCACTTTGTGACATCATGCCAAGGCGCTTGTCATACAGCTGAAAAGGCACCCGAGAAATCAATACCAGAGGTCCCTGTGGCGGTATGATGTTGTGCACGCCCAGTCCCATCTGACTGTGATGTCAGTGTCACAGCCGCAGGACTTTCTGACATGCAGCTGCCCCCCCCCTCCTCCCCTCTCCGGAGACAGTTGGGGGGATTTTCTTGTGCTGCAGAGAGAGAGACTCAGAGGAGCTGCAGTTTGCCCTGATGCTCTGTGGGGAGGAGAGCACGAAGAAGAAGAGGAGGAGGATGGAGGATACAGGGAGCTGTGAGGGGCAGAGGAGGAGAATGTAAGAAATGACACATGGGAGGTGTTATGTCATTTTGTTGTGTCAGAGTGGAAGGGGGGTTACGTCTCTGGTTGTATGGGAGCTACTCTTTAAAACCACTGCTGGAAGCCCCATATAGACAACCATAGTAAAATACTCAAGCATATCTTCTGGAAGCCAAGTCAAAGACTAGCATACCCCTACCATTTTATTTGCCTTTGTACTGACGCTTAAAATGGATAGCTAGTATCAGTGGGCAAAATTTAAGCAAGGCAGCATTTTGTTTGAAGTTTGTATTGGCATACCAGACTGCTTGGGCATTAAGATTTGCTAAAGAAGTAAACCAAGTTCCATTGGAACTGCCTAAACGCATTGCAGTTTTAACAGAACTCATGACAACTCAACACCAACAAGGGTTAAATTAGGTAGGGTTTCTGTTTTTGGTATGCATAACCAATGCTCCAATGCAGAATACAGTTCAACTTTTTTTTTGGAAGTAACATCCTGAATTTTATAATGCTGAGACATTAATAGCATCAGTCTTTCTTCTTAAACTGTTCAACTACTTATGAAGGTTGTTAATGAATAAAGCTTGGAGAATGATTATTATATTCATCACCACAAATAAATTAGAATTGTGTAGTGACACAATGTATACAGCTTATCTGTGTTTTTCCCCTCTCTTTCTACTTTTTTTGCATTATAAGGTGACAAGAAACAAGAAAATATTTTATGTTGAGGATAATGTAGGCTGCCAATGCTTCCTTAGTAAACAATGAGACTCTATGGAGGGTGGAAATGTCAAATGTGTGTATAAATACCTAGAACACTTTCCTGTAGCTTAAGCCCAGTTTACTTTTTAAACCGCTGCCCCAGTCTCCCCACCACACATCCATGAAGAAAAATACATAAATTAAAAATATATAACCACATCATTTCAACTGTCATGACATTTACCAATGGGTTTCAGTGCCATGTTGGCCTAATTCCAAGAGCTATTTACCAAAATGTATTTGATTTCAGCCTTTTTATACAATCAATATATAGTACAGAAACAAACGCCACCAAAGCAACTTTATTTTTTAAAGCTGAATGAAGAACCATAAAGATCAGCCTGCTGTAAAGATTCCATCTCCCAGATCTGTTATAAATAAGTGAGGTGAGGGTTTTCCCAACCTTACGATCATGATTTAAGAAAACACTAAATTCAATATATATATATATATATATATATATATATATATATATATATATATATATATATATATATATATATATATATATATATATATATTTATATATATACACTGGTAATGCAAAGTGGATAGTTTGCTTATTCCTTTCCATTTTAAAATGTTCAACCTTAAGAGCAGCAAATGTTTTCTTAGCAGGACTCAAGGTAGCCTATTCATTAAGGTAGGAAAGAAAGCAAAAGGATGATGTGTGAAGTGCAGTTTGCTGCACAAACCGGTGTGAAAACATACCTTTTATATTTGACCCGGTAATTATTTGCTATAGAACAGTTCGCACATCATCACTGTTCCTTACACTTTCCTACTGCATAGCCTGCATGAGGCTGATGATTGATAGCAATGTTCAGCACCGCACCAAGATAGTTAGAGCAATAAACAGAGCAGCATCTTATTACTGCTCCTCACTGCTCAAGCACTTTGCTACAGGTATGTGAGTCAGTATAAAACCTTTCCATGCAAAACATATTTAGCTGAGCAAGTCTGTATTCCAGAAAAAGTGGGAAAAAATATTGTAATCTTATATGGTGACAAATGTATGGAGATTAAGTAACCATTTAAAGACCAAGTTAGCAGAATTTGTGCCTTAAGAGTCAAAAATGTAATGTTTTATTATTATCTATCTAGACATGCCCGGTCTCTTTAAAAGTGTAATCTTAAAACACACTGAAAAACTTCACAATAATACATGCTTAACTGTATTATTTATAAATTATTTCATTCTTGTTTAATGTACTTTTGAACTTGCTAGAAAATTGGACTGCTCCTGTAAGAGTTTGTTCCCTATCACAGCCCCCTCCTTTACAAGCCATTGCTCTTTCCTCATCCAAGTCTAAATGTTACACTCTGTGTTGGCCTATAACCTTTTATAGATAAATACATTAGTGTTACTCCCAGTAGCAGTCTTTGAATCATAGGCCTACTATATAGTGTAAATAATCATTAGTGTCTAAAATACATTTGGTAATATAATAGAAAGGGCAAATAAAATGCTCCAAAAAACTTGTGAAGTGATTCTTGCCAACTACACATGACACTATGTCACACATAGCAAAATGTGCAGCTTTCCCTGAAGAACATTTCACACCAGCAGATTCTGAGTGTGTATGAGTAGATACATGGCCTCCCAGATTACCTAAATCCCAAAGCAAAGTAGAGACAAGCTTACAGCTACTAAACTTGATTTTAACACAACTGGGATGACATGTAAGGCATGTTCTTGGCAGTCAATGGCTTAAACTGCATATCAATGAGATGCTACTGTTCTCCTCAACCCCAATGCAGTCCATGTAAACTGTCCTACTCTGAGAACACATTTCTGTAATTCATTGTATGTTATCACCATCAATAGGCTGCCAATGCGTAGGTGTCAAATACCTATCCTCTATTTTCTAATGGGTAAGCTTGCTTGGTCACCAAATCAATGTGAAAATGTTAAATGTAGCGTGCCTAACATTACACTATATCTCCGTAGGCTGGATGTTCTCCATATACACTTTAAAGCTCAGATGTAATTTTTTTTTCACTAGGGTGTACTTTTATATAGGACCAGTTAAAGCACAAGCCTGATTGACTATAAATAAATATATGTATGTATGCATGGTCTCCATAACTGTAGCAAATGGTCATGTTGGTTAGTAGCACAAGGTTTAGACACCTATCCCGCTTCCTTATGGTTAGTATGTTCACCATCTCCACACTTACGGTTGATGTTCATAAATGGAGCAAAATCTGTAAATAAACACCAGTCATTTTCAAATAAAAACACATCACATAACATATTTAAACTTATTTGAGTATCTCTTCAGATTCATGTCTTCATTTACAAATATTCTAAAAATAACAAGGACAATTATATCACAAGTAATTTAAACAAGAGCAGGCAATAGGTTTCTTCGCTAAATTCGCTTTTGGAGGCACAACGTGTTTTCGATGTGGTTTCTTAAATTGAATTACCCTCCACATAGGTTTTCTGTACTGCAAAACCTACCTTTGTTTTTCTAGGACATGAAAAACATGAATTGTATGCCGCATTCACAGTTTAAAATAATATATTAGGCTGCCAGATCTGCTTACATGTCTTGCTATATTATCAGCTTTGAAGATGGGTTACCAGAACCTGTATTATCTTTGTCATTTTATACAGATAATACCAAAGTCTGTATTATTTTCTCTGTATGATTCTCTGACAAGTGACAAGGTTACACCGGCTTATTCAATAAAGTAGAGAGCTGTGTACAAACTGCAATAACCCAGTTACATCAAAACTGATCTGATATTGATTAAACTGCACCGGCATTACAAAGAATGAGCCTAGTACAGTTACTGATGTTCATGTAAATTATCCTTAAAGCAATGGTAAAAACTATCAAAAGGCTGGAATGTATTACCTGAAGATATGCTAGACCAATCTATAATAGGATATACGCTATATCTGCTATTTACAAAGGGGCTAGAACAAAAGCTATGACTGATAGATCTCTTAGATAGTTGTTCAGATCTCTTTTATTGTGCTGGGACGTTTACAGCTGCTAAATATTCTGATGTGCACACAGGTATAATGAACAGTTTGATTACGCCCCCCTCCCCCCCAAAAAAAAAGCATTGTTAGATAGGAAGTGGAACACAAATTCCATCTGCATCATGAAAATGTAGTTCCATCTACATCATGAACATGTAGTTCCATCTGCATCATGAACATGTAGTTCCATCTGCATCATGAACATGTAGTTCATGGAGACAGAGGCAGGTACACAGTATACATTTCAGAAAGAGTGCAAAAAAACTTGTACTTAGAAAAATGATTTTGTGCAATTATATACAATTTTGCGAAACATGTGTCAACTTGTCGATAATCTTGACACGTTTCGCGACAATCTTACATATCTTGTTTTTGCGACAAGTTTACTAAAGTCATGGAAAGAGAATCAAAATCAATGTTCCATATACATATATATACAGAAATTCAAGAGGCAAAGTACCTTTAATTTCAGTGAAAATGCTCATTAATAAATATATAAATATATATTGAAAGAACTTTGATTTTGATTCTTTTCCCATGGCTTTAGTAAACATCTCCTGAAAAAGTGATAGATTGTCACAAAACATGTCAAGATTATTGACATATGTATTGCAAAATTGTATAGAATTGCTATTGTAAATAAATATGATACTATTTTTACACTACTTATATGCATTTGCATTGTGAGCGATGTACACTTACTACTGTTAAAGTCCTGTGTTACTATCAGAGATAGTTACTTTCCCTGATAGTTGGGTGCCACAAAATACTTTTTCTATTATACCGATTGAGATGTTGGTAGTTTTGACAAATTAGATATTGTTGGAGGTATTCATTTCTTATACCACTTGTACATAGTTTCAGAAATGTTTGTCTGTGCCATGAAAAGACACTGAATTGTAGGCTTAAACTGTATTAACCTCCCTAGCAGTTGAGACATAACCAATTTGTTATGTGTTTGGGTTTACCCCAACTGCTATGTCAGCTAAATCGCTGCAGCATTTCTGGGGTTTCACGCAGAAGGGGGGTCGGCACCATAGACCTCTATGTTAATTGAGGGGCGTCGGCTTTACCGCCCACACAGCCAGATTAAATGATGATGCCGGCTGTGTGGACAGGGGCGGGAATTGCAGGCAGTGTATTTTGTACACTGCCGCGATTGCCCGTAACGTGGCCTTAAAAACAGTGCGGTATGGGCAGTGCGCTAGGGAGGTTAAAGTCCAACACTCCTATACACACTGCCTACTGTTATACCTTGCCTCTACTCTCATGTGACACCCTACCCATTACCTCTGCACACCTCTTCTGCGGTGCCCTACCCTTCTTATGTGTAATTCTTTGCTATAAAACCCTAATTTTCCTCTCCACACGTCTCTTCTAGGACACCCTACCCCACAAACCCATAAAGGGAAAACTTTGCCTCCTGCATCCATGATTAAGGTAGACTTACCATAGTCTGTAACCGACTTGGGAGCTCGTTGTTCAGTGTCCGTATTGCGCTTCTTGTTCTTGGATTTCCAGGCGTGATAAACCTTAAGCCGCCTGTGAAACTCCTCTCTGCATGCTGCCAGCAACTCAATGTCTGTTCAAAGGATTTATGGGAAAACAGATTTTGGTTAATGCTACCAAGAAATATAAGAGTGCCCTGTTAATGTCAGCAGTGCTAGGCCAACATTCTTATTTATGCTTGTTTTATTCTGCTCCTAGAAGACTGATGTTATATCCGGGGTAGGGTCATATATTTATGTGACATATTCATGCAAATGGAAACATACTGTAAATATCTGATGAATAAAATACATGTTCCTGAACTTTTTCCTAGGAATCTAAAATCTTCATGAATAAAA
This sequence comes from Ptychadena robeensis, assembly GCA_036250615.1. Taxonomy (NCBI): domain Eukaryota; kingdom Metazoa; phylum Chordata; class Amphibia; order Anura; family Ptychadenidae; genus Ptychadena; species Ptychadena robeensis. The sequence continues at coordinate 78,498,324 of CM070035.1, read as the reverse complement.
GTAATCCCACGTAGTATGTTAACCTACAACACATTTTATAATCCACTCTTGCTTATAACTAGCTGTGCTGATCTTGAAGTTGTAAATGGAATTTTACCTCCACAAAGCAAGCAGATATTTAGGCAGAAAAACACGCTCACTGCCCACACCTGTTTAACTTTTTAGCGACACAAAATCTTATTATCCAATCCTGAAGCAGCTGTTTAATGAATACAATATAAAGACCAACTAGACAATATAAAGACCAACTGTAGCGGTCCTAATGGGGCATCAAAATGGGTCGGAAAAGTGATTTAGGTGCCTTTTGATGTGTCATGGTTGATGGTGAGAGGTGAGTTGGGGTAAGTATTTAAGAAACAGCTTATTCTGGGATTCAATTTGGATGTTAAATACTAAAACCCCCCAAAATGTTTCTATTACGTTAAACCCCCAAAATATGTGCCTAGCCCTTTTCCGGTTTTGTGGTGGTATCTATGGAGCTTCCTTGGTAGCCACCTAAGCATGCGATCTACCTCCCTCTGCTCTATTCAAATGATTCTGATATTATGTAATTGGTGATGACCGTAAAGAATGATTATTATAACTAATAAACTAATAATATCACCCCAAATTAAAAAAATGTTACATTTATAATAAACACTTCCCACCCAAAAAAACAAAGACCTAATACACCACAAGTGAAATACTGTAGTCTGTTCATGAAACTACATACCCCATGAACAACTGCAGTCATTATGTTTGTGCAAAATATAATTTCCGAGGAACAGCATAAACACGATGGAGGGTCGCTCGATGATGAACCAAGAATGCAGTTGTGGCTACGGATGCTGCACTAGTCAGCCACTACAAAAGCAGAGGACGCAGTTTTGGGCGGTTTATACAAGGGTCATCAACTATGTGATAGCAGAATCACTTAATATTTTCATTACCACATCAAAGCTTACCATCTACTACAACAACAAAAATATTGGTAGACTTCATGTACGCAAGTGAGTATTTTTTTTTTAAATAAAGGAAACCTGTAAAATGCATTGATATATTTTATTTTCTACCTGTGACATACTAGCATGAACAAAACACTTTGGAGAATGGCAGAAAAAAATCTCCAAATCACTGTTCCAGTCATTTGTTTCCTGCCAGTGAGCTGCCCTTTCTGTCTGAGGCATTGCGTCTTTTGCCAATCTATTAGGAACTCTGCTGTCTTCTCTCTAGAGGTGAGATGGAGTTCAGCTCTCTCTACAATACAGCCAGTTACCAGCACTTTTAAAGGGAGCACAAGGGGGTAAATTGCCAGATAGCAGAGGCAGTCGCCTACTAACAAAGCTCCTTGTTTTTTTTACATTGAACAGACAATGACATTAAAAATAATTGGTCTAAAGTAGGTATCTGTTAGTAAAAGTGAGAGAGACTGTGCTGTTAACAATATTTATTTTGTAAAGACAACGGTACGGCACAACGGTATTGGAAATTACTGACTCAGTTTATGAATTAATTTTGCTTATTTAGGAGAAATAGACTTGCATAATTAGGCATTTGGCATACTTATATTGCCCAATTTTTTTTTTTTTTCATAAAAGTGGATAAGCTGACTTTAATTTCCAGAATGACTAGGCACCTGCCCACACTGTCAAAAGTATCAAAACCTGGTTCAATGACCTTGGGATTACTGTGCTTGATTGGCCAGCAAACTCCCCTGACCTCAGCAGTGCCACAGGCTGATAGCATCAATGCTATGCCGCATTGAGGCAGTAATTGATGCCAAAGGGGCCCAAACCAAGTACTGAGTACATTTGCATGATTGTATTGTTCCAATTAAAATCTTTGTTTTATTGATTTCATGTAATATTAAAATTTTATGAGATTTAGATTTCTGGGTTTTCATAAGCTGTAAGCCATAATCATCAAAATTATTACAAATAAAGGCTTGAAATATCTTGCTTTGCATGTAAACAGTTGATTTCATATAAAAGTTTCACCTTTTAAGTTACTGAAATATAGGAACTTTTGGCCGATCAGTGTTCTCCCCAGAGCAGATTGGCCGGGCGGCCCGCCCGGGAGATTTTAGTCCCCGCCCGGCACACAAGTCCTCCGCGGCGAGCAGCCTGACAGGCGGCGCCTCCCATTCTTCAGGAGCGCGCCACAGCCACTGAAAGACTCCGGCACACTACCGGAGCCGCGGGCCAGAGTCTTTCAGTGGCTGCGGCGCGCTCCTGAAGAATGGGGAAGCGCCGCCTGTCAGAAGACTTGTGTGCTGCCGCTGGCCGGCAGCCTATCAGAGAGGCCGCCGGACTGGTGCAGGCGGCGAGATGACGTCCGGCTGAAAAAAAATTCTGGGGAGAACACTGCCGATATTGTAATTTTTTGCAAATCCCCTGTTGAAAACTGAAGATCTACCTACCAGTGAAACTGGAGAAAGAGAAGGGCCATTTCCTACGATTCACCTGCAAGCCTGCCTTGTGGCATTGGGGAATCCTTCCACCCCTAACCTCTTTTTTAGTTCTGAGATTAAAAATAAAATCTCTGCAAACTGCAACAACTGTATACAGGACCATTTATTAACAGCTACTAAACCCCAAGTCAGTACAGCCACTCAAAAAAATTTTGAACACAAATTTTAATTTTGTATTTGAACAGGACAGATTTAAAGTATACCCAACAATTTAACAATACCAGCTGAACTTTTAGCTGGAAGTTGTTTTTTTTTGAGGAACAGCTTGAAGAGAATTTAGACATTTAAAATCTAATCCACAGGATTGCAAGAACTTTGCATCTATCAGCCTCAATTCATTTTGTCTAATGTACTTATGTGTAATGACTTGCCATGTCAGCAGTAGCCAGTTCTGTGGACTTACCACATGAAGTATTGATTGCATCTCTCAGCTCCGCATACTTCCATTTACTCAAGTCCTGCTTTTTGACGTTCGCAGCAGTTTTTGTAGCTTGAACTTGGACCCCCCTGAAATATTGGAATACAGAAAAATGATTTTATATAATAAGAGAAAAAAACAAAATATATAAATTGCAGCTAGAAGTCTTAACAATGATCTTTGTTAATTCAGGGAGAATCACAAACATGCAGACAGCACACAAATATCTAACAATTACACAGACATTTTATTGGAGTTTTGACATCAGAAAAGCACCTTGCACTGATGATTTATCAAGAAAGAACAAAAAAGTATAAACTTCCAGAAATGACCAGTATTCAAATAATATAATTACAAAGTAATTTACAAATGTGTGGTTTCCAGGAAAAAAAGTGTACATTTTACTGTATACAAAGAGAAAACTTTTCCCTTTTCAGGAAGCAGTAGCTGTAGCACAGAAGGGTATACACTGCAGGGTTAGCCATATGTCTAATGCCTGCCATACACACGCCGATGTGTGTAGCAGACTAGTCCCGATATCTTTCCAGGAGGCT
>CM070035.1:78465122-78489599 GCA_036250615.1 Ptychadena robeensis | reverse complement strand
TGTGGTCTACCGACACTCTTTTCTATTACTCTTGTTGATGCTGTCAAATTTAGAAAGTACTGCATTGTAAAACTGTCTGGTTATCTCCATTTTAAAATTAGCATCCATGTTTTTTATGTGGCAAGAGGCTAAAAGAGCAGAATAAAGGCCAATTTGGAGTAAGTGCCTGCAAAGACATGTTCAACATTCTCTGGAGAGTTCATTATAAACACTCAGTCCTTAATTGGCTCTTGTGATAGAGAAGCCAGCTGCAGTTCAAGAGCCATGTACTCTAGAGGTCATGATCATGAACATAAATGATGTCAGTGCCATTGTGTTAAGGGAAATGTCAATTTCTGGACTTGATATGTTGTACGTCACCTGTCTTTTACATGATTTGTGTAGTCTATTGTCCCATCTGCTGCACAAATAAGCAGCATGAAAATATTCTTCACAACATACAATGTCACCATTCTATAGGAAAACAACATGAATATTAATGATTTAATTCAATCGAAACTAGAAGGATATTAAAAATTTACATAATTCCTTCCTTGAGGCAGAAGCGTAAGGTTTAGCAAATAATATTCACATTTCATAATAAAAATATAATACTGAATCCTTGGAGTCTGAAGTCACTGTTTTTATATAACGCAGTCTAAAAACACAAAGGTCATCTTTCTGCAGTATTAAAATCTCCATGCCTATTCCTTGGAAGTCTATACAAAGCAAATTTTGGGAATCTCCTAAACCAAGAGATTAAAAGTGTAACATATAACCCCCTAGGCCAGTGATGGTGAACGTTTTAGAGACCAAAACTGAAACCCAAGACCCACTTATTTACTGCAAAGTGCCAACATGGTCATTTATCCTGAATTACAGACACTCACTACATACAGTGAGGTAAATAAGTATTCCCTGCTGATTTTGTATGTTTGCCCTCTGACAAAGAAATCACCTGCCTATTGGAGGCACTGTGTGTATTCATAAGAGGGAGAAGAGAAGGGACAGCCCAGGGAGCCAATAAGCAGCTGAGTTCTGCAGTTCTCTCCCCCTTATATGCCTCTGTGCTAACTAAGAGCTCAGGGGCCCACAGAGAGGGTTACGAGTGCCACCTCTGGAACGCATGCCATAGGTTCACCACCACTGTCCTAGGCCTATCCTCTCTCAAAGGGATGCAGACATTACAATTTTTTTCATTAGAGCTCAGGTGATCAAAATGAGGGAAGACCTCATTCCAAAATCTGTATGACAAAAGTAAAAGGTAAACCCAACAACAACTTCTTCATAGACATAATGATAGACATAATGATAGACATAACAGATTGCATGTGAAGAAATGTAGCATTTATTTATATACCATCCAGAGAGTATTGCGTTATATTTTTTATCTGCTCTGTTAGTAAATGCTCTGTAGGAAAACTCTCTCAGACTAGAAAACTCAGCTTGCCACAGAAACATACAAACCATTTTATCCACAAAGGAAATCTAAAGGTTATTTAACAGAAAACGAACAGATTACACAATAGACATACATTGTCATGTTGCTTTTTTCTTCACCAGCCCTAAAAATAAAGACAGACGGAATAAGTTTAAACTGCAAGAGAAATCATTTTTAAAGTCTTTGATCTGGCACCCCCCTCCATGCATCTCATCCTGTTTGATTGAGTATAATAAAGTCTCTGTTTGAATGTAGCAAATAATTACTTTTACAGTTCACTGTCATCTTCTCAACTTGACCACTGAATAGCCAAATAATAAAATGACCAATGATTAAGAATCATTCTCTTAGGGTAATTTCACACCTGCAGTGCTGCAGTTAGTGGCTATGTACTGGACACACTCAGTCTTCAAAAATACAGGCTGCAGGGCATTGGTAACGTGCTGCGTTGTGTGTCATACCTGTCAACCCTCCTGTTTTTTCCGGGAAAGTCAAGTGACTTTCCTGGCCAAATCCCGGTTGCACAAAATCCCTGATTTGTCATGGGATTTTGAAATCAGGCAGGTAGGAGGGAGGGGGCATCACTCTCCCTACTAAGTTCCCACCCCGAGTGGGACAATACTAGGGAGAGTAATGCTCTCTCCCTCCTAAGTTAGGCAGGAACTGAATAGGAGGGAGAGGACTTTAATCTCCCGATACCGGATGTCACTTCTGGCATCTGGAACGCAGAAGAGTCTGTCTGAAACCGGACGACGTCATGTATTCCCTGCCAGTGATATTTCATATTTGGAATATCACGGCAACAATAATTGATAGTGTGTCAAATAATGCAAGATAGTGCAAGATGCAATAGTGCAAGAACCATCCAGATGTGTTTTGACACATGTGTGGGGTTCGTTCACATCTAAATCACAATCTCCTAAATGACTGAAAACCTTAAGAAAAGCTACAAATTGTATAACAGCTGTGCGCTGTATTCAATACACAAAACGTATTACTTCCACCTCTACATATCAAACTTGCCTCAATGAAGATCTTTGTGAAGGCGTTGGCTAAAGCAAACTCACAAGGTTATCAATGCCTGGTCCACAAATGTCCACATCTCAGCTCTACTAAGATGAGGGAAGGAATATTTGTGGTCCCGATATCAGGTCCTTGTTACACCATGAGAGGTTTGAACAATCTTTCACAGCCAGAGCTTGGAAAGCATTCAAGTGTGAAAACTTCCTTGGTCACCAGAAGTCTAGTACATACAAATCTGGTGTTCAGAATCTTCTGTAGGCCAACCATGAAATAGGGTGTCGTATGTCATTAACCTCCCTAGCGCTCTTGCAAGGTCCAGATTTCTGTACCAAAAGCGCACCATAGACTCTAATGGAATTTTTTTTGTGTAGGCTTGACACTTCCAAAAATCTGTCCGTACAAGGATCTAATAGACATCCTGAATATAATAATGTTTGAAACACACAATTATTATAAAAAAGTACATAAAAAAATTATAAAATGCATCATTTGAATGATAAAATCTCTTGAATACTTACTTGGTATGAAAGATTTCAAAACATTATTTATGTTTGTTTATAACAACATTTTTATTTTGTTTTTGTTTTTAATTGTATTGGATACAGTTATCACTGTATCCAATACAATGACATTTGGCAACCCTGAAAGTGTTAACTTCAAAGATCACATCTGGAATGACAATGGGGGTGATATTCCAGATGTGCTCTTTGAAGATATCCCAATTTGCATATGAATGTCTGGCGGCGCCCCCCGGACATTCATATGCAAATTAGGCTGGGAGAGAGGTGATACAGCCGGCTTGCTTCACATCCCCGGACAGCACAGAGCAGAATGTGCAGCTGCGAGGATCTGAGCTTAGCTGGACGGCTCCATCTCGTCAGCTGCAATACTGCATAGGCAAGTGCAGGACGAGATGGTGCCGTCAGAAGTGCTAGGGAGGTTAAATATCCACTTTTTGTATTACTTTTCAGAAAACCTCAGTTTGATCAGTGATGAACAAGGTATGCCAAGACAGGTCAGGTGATGGAGACTCATTACCAAGGTTTCTGGAATGAAGTATGATAGCCGACTACTGTTGAAAGCTTTACCGTGACACATAACAGTGTATAACAGAAAAATCACACCGAAAGCATTTCTGAACAATCATAGATGCCAAAACAGCATTCAATATAGTTATGTCTCACAGGGTGTTCCTGAAACCTAACATCACCTATAAAATTTACATACAGACATACATATAAAAAATAAACACAGATCTGAAATTAACTCGCACAACTGATCTAAAAAATATCTATTTGTTTTTTGACGATTACATTTTGTTTGACCTGTGTAATTAAGCTCCCTACAATGAAACGCTGTGAATTTTCTAATCTTCATAAATAGGGATATGTCAGCAATTTTGATAAAAATTTTACATGCAGTTGCTACGTAGTTAGAAAATACATGCAGAAGGTGACATCGCTCCTTACTTGGAATAAGCGGAGGAAGGCTGAATGAGGTCTGTTTTTATGCTGCAGAGATAAAGTTCAAGGCAAGTATAACCGAGACATTCAGTTAACTACAACCAATTACACCAAGAGCAGTGTCATATAATCATACCATTTGCATAAAAGCTCTTCTTGGACGAGATCATAGAAAACAGTTAATATACAATGTTAAAAAAAAAGAAAAGAAAAAAGGAAATAGGGAGCAGCAGAACCAATCTTAATGGAATGCCAGCTCTTTTCTAGTTAAAGCATTTATAAGGCTGGCCCATAGACAATGGCAGTGTTCCCTGACATCCAATAATTATCAATCTGATTGCCAGTTACCAGTGACAAAAAAGTGGGCTCATCAACCTCAAAACATATATTTAAACATCATATGACCTTCAATGACAGCTAAGGTTTTTTTTCTTTAACATTTAAGTGGACTGACATTCTTTCCTTTGTAGTGCTTTCAGATCTGCATTTAAATGAGTATAAATGAGAGGAAAATGACAGCGGGAGAAGTAATGTGATTGGTTGCGGTAGAACAATATACATTTAAAGAGGCATTCATAAATCTGGACCAGTGGTTTCACTGCACATCCTTGGTTGTGTCTTTAATGATAGCAAACAGTATATGGCTCAAAGAAGATTGAAAGAGAATTTTTTTTCTATCAAAAACAAAACATCTACGAAGTTAAAAAGTTAAATCCATTTCATAAACAGGGGTAAGTGTCTACAATAAAGCTGGTTGATTTTGCAGCGTGGTGACCCAACTAACCACCAAACACCATTTGGCCGATCCCTGGCCAATACTTTGGATGGGGAACCTTGGTCCTCATCCAAAGTGATCCCAATCAAATCGAGGGATTTACTGACATGTCGGATCCTTTTTGCTATTTTTATCTATAGAGCGGGATTGATTGCTCAAGGTGGGCTGTGTTCAATTCCTGAAGGGACGCTGCAAACACGCATGGTGATTGATCGCTCAGGAATCGCACACTACATTGGCCAGCTTAAGTGTGCAGATTCAGGTTACAAGTATACATTCTACATAAAATCTCTTGTGGAACAGACTTTCAGTGGCTAAGTTAATGCAACATCTACTGACATGCCTTTATTAATATTTTCTGTCCTCTGGGAAGAGATTAGATCTCTTACTCATGAAATGCCCTTAACCTCCCTAGCGCACTGCTGAGGTCCAGATTTCTGTACCAAAAGTGCACCATAGACTTCAATGGTAACTTTCTTTATGTCGTAGGCCTGTAACTTCCCAAAATATGTCCATACAAGGGTCTAATAGACATCCTGAATATAATAATGCTTGAAACAAACAATTATGTAAAAAAAAAAATTCATAAAAATAATTCCCATTTGCACTTAACCCTCTCTAACCTGGTGTGATAAAATCACACCAGGGAAGAAAGGGTTACTGCAAATGGGCACATCTGGGGCATCAGGGACTTTATTCTGGCGATGTTTAGTACATAGGGGGAGTTTGAAAGCAGTTTTCTACATAGAAAACTGCTTTCATGCTATTTACTGTACAAATCTCCCGCCGCCTCCCCGATCGGGGGGGGAAGGGCACGAGCAGCCAAGGAGGCATGTCGCATCGGGGACACGGGGACAGCGTGAGTATGCGCTCTCCCAGAGCCCCGCATTGTACTGGGCGGCAGCACCTCGTCCAGTGCGATAGTAGCAGTTGGAGCGCTGGACGAGATGCTGCCGTCCATAACGCTAGGGCGGTTAATAATCTGCTTTCCTCACAGACCACATGTTAATGATGTTAGAATACCAGGAATCTGTAGTGGAAGTTTGGAAATTGAACAGAACCCACATTTACATACATACTAAACAACAGAGCTCTCTCTTCTTCTGTCACTGAAGCTGCTAATGAGCAAATTAAGAACTATAAATATTAATGGTTTACTAATAGACTTTTATCAGGCTGAAATAAACAAAAAATATTAGCATGCATGCGATTCTTCCTGCTATAATACATTATGTGTATGTATATATATATACACACACGTTTGGAAGAATAGATACAGTCAACTTATTTGGTGTTGCTGAATCACTGCAAATGATAAAAAGTAATTAGATAGAAATGTCAACATGTAAAAATGTTTACGCTTGTGTGATTATATAATATGTACAGTCATATTTGGTGACTACATATTATATAATCTGTTTATTGTTTTAAGGTCAAGTCTCCATTAGTGTCTTACTCTGATGTTTTGATGCTTTAAAAGTGTTTCTATTGATAATGGTAGAGTACACACAGGAGCTTCAGGGTTTGCTTTTTGTCAAGTCTCTAAAGGACTTTGCAGCTCAATTCAAGCTAGTGGAGACATAGCCTTATTGCAAGTGAGACAGAGGGTTCAGACCTATTAAATTTTTTGGGAAAGCTACACACTAAGTGGATTTCCCAGCTTTAACATTGTTATATAATCCCTCTTATTCATATAAACCGCTACACTACAGAGCCACAGAAACTCCTCTTTTAAGAATAAGAGACCATGTAGATGTTGCATCTACAGTGGATCTTTGTAAGGCAAAATCTGCACAAAAGGGAGTGTTGGTTAGATGTAAGAAAAGTGTAAGGGAAAGTAAAGTGTTATCTACTAAACCATTGCCTTTTTCAGATGAAGGCAGTAACTTTAAACTGTGCATAGAATGGGAACAATAAAATGCCCTAGAAAAATGTAGTAGTACTTATAGCCACTAGAAAATGCATGCTAGATATAGTAATTTAAAGTCAGATTGGAAAGTGTTATGCGGATCCATCTAGAACCCTGGTTGAGCTTGTGCTTGGCCTTTAGCACCCTTGCCTTTCCAACATAGGAGAAAACTTGGAAGAATATCAGTTGGCTGCCATCTAACGTCTGCAGGCACCATTGGAACACTCCATTAAAATTGGACCTACCACCTCACTGGGCACTTTATATGATCGGCAGCAGCACTGCCAATAATTAGACAATCACTGCTCAAAAACAGTGATCTCCCCTCCCACTGTGTGACGTCACCACCACAGCAGTGCTTTGTAAATTCTGCCTGCAAGGGCAACTCGGATAAAGCTTCACATATAGGCATCTAATGTAATGTAATCGAAGCTCCATCTAGTGGCCACTTTTAAAAATAACAGCTCCATAGTCAAAATGAAGTATTCGTAAAGTGTGGGTGGAACAGCTTCTCTTTGCAATTACTAAACATGATGGCTTCTGGAATGAGGAAGTGAGAATGGTAAATACGAACTTTTTTATTCTGTATCAGTTTTCACAGATGTAATCTGCTGTCAGGTGAGAATTATGACAATGTAATGTATATGTTTTTTTACAGATCGGTTTTAACTTCACTTAGAAAAGCAGAAGATGGGACTATTTGCCATATAAGCACACATTGCCAGTGAAAGCAGGAAAGTGAAAAAGCTAAAGAAATTACATGCCAGTTGTGACAGACTGGTGGTCATCTGTCCCTGTGAAATTAGATCGTGAATTAGTTTGGTGGTTCCTGGAAGGAGTCCGGGAATGATTATTGGCCAGCACCATTAGGTTGCTAGATGTGTTTTGTTTTAGTTTTGTTTTCTTAAATGGCTCCCAGACTCTGGGATAGAGAGGATGGCATTGGGTGGGCCTCTCTATTCCCCCAGGGTAACTAAATGGTTAAAAACCTGGGTTGCAGGTGAATGGAGCCAGGTGTGTCTCCACAAAAGGAGCTCAGACCATAGTGTTGGGCTGCTGACAGAGTGGACACAGCTCCCAATGTAGTTGGAGACAGGGCTTCTGACCGTGTGGAGACAGGGGGCACACAAAGAGTGTGGGGCCTAGGCCTGCGGTTACGGGGGGAGCTGCTACAGAGGGCTCACAGAGCGTGTGAGGCCCAGGCCTGTTGCTGCCAGAAAGCCAAGGACGTCAACTTACGTTGAAAGTTGCAAAGCCAGGTGGTGTGGCATTTTCTGGACTTTCTTTATTTGGACTGATCTTAACCCCTGTGAGGGTAAAGCTAGCCATACACGTGTCGGATTCCATGTCCAATCGATTCATCATCCGATCGATTCCGGCGATTCTGCCGGGAATCGCAGGTGTGATCAATCGGCCAATTAAGAGTATCCATCGCAGCATACCACCTTGTCCAACGGATTCCGGGACGGATCCGTGTCCGATTGTCCACCTCACAAATAGCAACTCCCCCTGATCCGGACAGAATCGCATGAGAAAGACCAACATGTTGGTTCTCCGTCGGATCCGATTCTGAGCCCCTAATCAATCGGACGCGAACGATCGGACCAGGTGGGCTGCATGCGATTCCGGCACGATCGTTTGGCGTGCACGCGCCCGGAATCGATCCGGTGCGAATCCGACACGTGTATGGGGGCCTTTACTCTTTGTTTTGGACTTTCACAAATAAACGTGGGCAGGAGCCCTTAAAGGTAAAGAATCGTGTGGATTAATGATGTTTTAGAGCACCGTTTGAGCTAAACCCCCACACAGTAAAATATGTAAAGATGTCATGGTCATCACAGTGAGGTATACAGTTTCAGAAACAAACATATTCCAGTAACAACAAAGCAAGTTAAGAGCATAAATCATGTCATAGGTTTAGAAAAGTAAACAAAAAAGAAAAAGATGAATCCCTGTAAACTACATTACATTTAATTGAGTCCCTTTGGTGCTCAGAAGCTTACAAATTTACTTTCTTTACTTTTATCAAGACAAGGGGGGTAAGAAGTGCAGAGATTAAATCATCTTTGCTTTGTACTGGGAGATCCAGAGCAGATGATGCTGTAAGGTTAATATATTCACTGAAAACTGGCTTCAGGCACTGTATAATGCGCAAGAAATAATTCCACACGCAAGTGCTAGAATTTACAATTATTGCTTAACAAAGTCACTTTGAAAAGTTGAATAACTGTATTGTAGAGCCATCAAAGACAATAAAACAAAGAGATGCGTTAGTAAAGGATCAGGGAACTGCACAAAAACTGACTACACTTTGCTTTAAAGAATTCCACATCCTCCTCCTGGTCATTCTCATCATACTGGCGCCACATCCAGAAACAAGTAAAATCACAGGGACCCCATTTTTAATTATGTCATTTAATAAACTTTTATAAAAGCTATGGAAAAACAAAGCTGTGGCTTTTCTCTTCTCTCTGCATTTAGTACTTAAAATGGTAATTCATCCTGTTTTATATTCCACAAAAAAAGGCCAAGAGGAAAAAGAAAGGGCCGGTGGAGATGGCAAACATTTTACATTTTTGGAACAAGTATACATCTTCGTGGACAAAATGGAATAACCTTGGCAAATGAGTTTCACAAATCTATGAGGTTGGTGAACAAACTATACAATAGGTATAGGGAAAAGAGCAGATTAGGTGGTGATGTTAGGAATGAGATGAGTAGGCCAAACTAGAGTTCCAGAGAGTAGCAACAGTAACAGACATGAAGCCGGCCATGAAGATGTAAGTGGGAAAGGAGGTGAGAATTGATTTGAAAGCAAGGCACAAAACTTTGGATTTGATTCTCTAGACCCGTGGTGGGCAACTGAGTTGATATGGAGGGCCACCTAACTTTTTCAATCTATACTGAGAAAATGACAGCAGGCATAGCTGGAAGACATAAACTTTTAAATTATACTTCAAGCATTGGGTAACACTAGTATGGTGATGCACTTTGATTCAGGGGTTATGTGATGCAATATGAGTTCCTATGCATGAACAGTAAGGTTTCGGAGGGCGCAAGTGGAGGCCTGAGGAGGGCTGCCGAAGAATGCCCAAAGGGCCGCAGGTTGGGCACCTAGGCTCTAGCCAATTGGTATATGACAGTAATTCAGGTAAACAATAAATAACAATTTACTTGGTTATAAATCCATTGACAACTGAAAAGTCACCTTAAGTCTAGGGAAAGGTGAGAAAGATCAAAACTAATACTTAACTAGAGATGTTTTATGTTATAACTTAAAAGTACTACAGAGGACACCCTAGACATGAAAACATATACATATACAAAATGTGGGTACCTGCGCAATGATGAATCCAGTCCTATTTCCTCATTGATGAGCTCCGCGTCACTCTGAGCAATTCTCATAGCAAGCTCCCGATCTCTTCTTTCTTGTTCAAGTATGGCCTGCTGCTGAGACTCTTCTTCACGGTCTCTTGCCAGCTGCATCTCCACCTCAAGCTGCACATAGCACATATATACAAAAGATAGATATCTGCTCATCAATTTGAAATGTACATTAATAATGATGCATGTCAACATTAGGACATTTTAATTATCTCACATGGAAAAGACCTAGAGGCAAGAGGCAAATAATCAAGAAAATCACAGCATTAGAATGATAAAAGTGTGTGTATCTTGATATGTATCTTGCCAGTGCTGGAAGTCCACTGCTGTGCTTTTTAATCAAGATAAACCCTAAAGCAAACAGTGGCGTGCTGTTTGATTATGCCAACATAAAAAATTGTGTTCTGAAAATGATCCTTCAAACACAAAAGTAGAACCTTATTGATAAAACGATACGTTTTATAATATTAAGTTATCAAATATTTTATCAGAACATGGCAAACTGAACAAAATGCACCATGTTGTTTTTGAGATACAGCTTATCCAGTCAACTGAAGTAAAAGGCACAGTAAATTAAATGAAGTACATTTTTGGTAATTTTTCCAAGACACTAGATTCTTTAGTGATTCTCGCTCTACTAACATCCAAATATATGTAGTATGAAAGGTTACCAGATCCTGGAATATTCTGGAGGGAAACTCTGAACACCCCTGGTTCGCACAAATGTCAAAACTGATAAATTATGAAAGCTATGGCTATCACACAAGCCTTACAAAAATAAATGGTCAGTATACACAATTGCACTTGTTTTGAGTTATCGTTATAAAAAGTCAGGCAATCATGAAGCAGGTATTTGGTTTGGATGTGCATCTTGTGTCAAAAGTTTCAAACTTGAACATACTATCAGAGGTCACTGATTTTATGCAATACTGCATTATGGTGTGAGGCACATGGGGAAGACAATTTTACCAATCTGCGGTTAAGCTCTAATGGCTTTCTCAGCCTAGATCATACGCAAATGAAATGTAGGCTAATTTGGCGATCAATACGATAAAAAAAAAATCCCTGAGAAGATGTTAGAGAAAGGTATTCACAAAACTGTGCAAAAATTGGGATGCTTTGTCAACCGCTCCTCACTTCATTTTGTTTCCTAAAATCTGGGAAATTGTGCTATTACTTTTCACTATCCCTGACAAACTGGATGCATAGAGGTTTTTGTTGTCATAGCCTTTAGAGCCTAGGTGCAAAACCTGAGGCCTGGGGGCTGCATGCGGCCCTTTGGGTGGTGTTCGGCGGCCCCCCTTGGTCCTCCACATGTAGCCCCCAAAACCTAACTGTTATTGCAAAGGGCATAGCAACCCACCTGTGAAGTGGTAACACGCTGACCCAGCTTTCGTAAAAAACTTTGGCGGTCCTACATCAGTAAAATTGTCAATGATGATTGGGGGAAACCAAGTCTACATTTAAGCTCTGCACCCAGGGGCAGAAGGGGGTGGGGGGCTGTTGGGTTTTGACTGCCTGTCAGGATTTGGTCCACCGCCTGCTGTGAGATATGTCGACGGGGGAGGGTCTGGATCGATGTTATGTGCGGCCCTTTAGTGATGCCGAGGGCCGCACTTGTGGCCCTCCATATCAACTCAGTTGCCCACCACGGCTTTAGAGAAACCTCTGATGATGGCGCTATCCATACAGACTGTATTCATAACAAACTTTTCCCTTTGCTTTTTTTTTATGTGAGAGCAAGCAGAAAAGAGACCAATAAGAGATAAAAAGCATCCAAATAAGTACTTTTAGGGTATGTATGAGGGGGGAACATCTATGGGTGCGATTTTAATGACACACGATTTTTTAACTGCACCCATTCAGGTCTATGGCTGTGATCAGGGGCGATCGGCCACCTGCAGCAGCAAGCGCCTGTGGCCCGCGATATGAAACGTGGGTCACCCGACAGCGTCTGATCGCAGCCTTTACCTGAAGTAGGGACAAGCCAATTCAACTAAAGGGAGGCGATCAGTTGCGATCGTCGTGCTCCATTAAAATGGAGAAACAAAGCCTTAGATGGAACAAAAGAAGGGCCTTCACAAGAAAACTAGACAAATCTGGGAAACCATTTCAGATTGTTGAATAAATCCTTCACCAAAAGAATTCTGCTACACGTTGCTTATGCATTGGTACATGGCCTGCAGTTTTTAACTCTTTCTGCCTATTGCAACAGGTATGTATAATGTAAATCCTTTTTGCACATCACGTAGCAATGTGTTAAAGTAAGAGGGTATTGGGCATCTGTTTTCCAAATGGTCTTTATCATTCTTGGCAGGAGAACCTGAAGAGTCACCCTTTGAATATAAAACCATGCAGATATATGCATTTTCCAGTCCCTCACATTTCTGTTTACTGCAGATATGAAACGGGTCCTGGCAAAGGCTTGAAAGTCATCACCTCCTACAGCTGACCACATAGAATAGAAAATGCCATGGATGCATTAAAAAATGGCAGTGATCAGTTTGACTACCATCTACCAAGGGATTTTGATATCTTATTTCTACCTCTACAAGATATCTGCTCACCAAGTAAGGAAATCAAGTACAATGAATCTAGAACTTTTGCTTGAATCTGTCCCTTTTGCACAGATTCATTCCCTTTATTTCTTGTTTCACTCATTTCATTATCACTGGTCCATAACACTTCATTCAACCCATTAGTACATCCTGGTAACTGAAATAAAGAACCTTAAGTTGGGCAAACATGGTAAAATGTTTCTGTTCAATTGACTTACATTTTTAAACAATTGTTTAAAAATCGATTTTACATTAAACAATTGTCCTGAGCAGTGAACGGACAAGTTGGTAGATATAAGTCTATCACTCAAGTATCTGGTTTTCTAGGTATTTCAACTATTTTGTATCTGAGTGTACTATGGAGCATGCAGACATCGGTTCTGATTTGATCACATGTGGTGGTAAAAAGGCATAATTTTTCATATGATTGTTTTAAAGGTCAATCGAATGGTAAAATGTAACCGTGTTGGTCCCCTTTACTGGCTCCTTACTTAACCTCCTAAGCATTTCGACGTTGGCACGGTTTTTTCATAACCGTGCCACAATATGCTCTGCCGCGATTGCCTGCTCAGCTGGAGGTAATAAACATAAGCCTGGTGTCACTGGAGACACCGGACTTATGTTGAAAGATAGTGATGCCCCTCCAGTTAGACAGAGGTCTATGGCGCCGCCTACCCCCGCCCCCTTCGCGTCACCGGTGACGTGATCGGGGGAGGACCCAGAAGCATCGGCATACATGTTGATGCTCCCGACCGCCGTAGAAAGACGGCGATACCTAGAGCGTGGCTCTAGTTAACTGGGGCTGAGTTTCATGAAGGTAAAGTTCAACTTACAACCTTCCCCCTTCAACAATACCCATTATCAGGATATGCATCTAATTTACACCACTGTACTCATGTAAGGCTTATTATCATTCTGCTACGTTAAACCTTGTTTCTGTATCAATGCATCATCTCTGTAACTTAATCCCATTTTTGTGTACACAATTATCTAATAAAAATGTCCTAATAATCATTAACATAGGAAAAAATTCCATATGTGAGGGTTCTAAACTTTATTTTACTATAAAATAAATAAAAGTATCATTACAGTAAAAGTGTTGGCAGTAAGTTTCTAAATAAACAATGGAGTTAAAAAGGCAAACATTTAATTGGCAGTACACTTAGTATTTAATGGTGAGGTTTCAGCTGGGTCCCTTAATACGCTAAACTGCAGTTTCTTTTGAAAGAAATAACTTGTGTGACTTTTTTATTGATTGGGTATTGATTGATTCTGTTTCCAAGCTAATGTCAGATGGCTGATGGCTAAGGTATTGAATCAAGGTTGCATAATTGACTTCATCCATGGTCAGGATATGCTAATGAACACAGACTAACAACTAGACTAGCATTTTTGCACAGTACATTTTATTACCTAAAATCTGCCCCACGTTCACATCTCTGTTGTGCTTAGGGTAATGAAGAGTTGACATTTCCCTCTCAGGTGTTTACAACTGTGTATAACCCTTCACATATTTTGATGCATATGCCAAACATTTTCCACCAGGAAGGGAGGCATGGGGAAAACATTGTCAGATGTTCTAAACGTCCCCATCATTCTTTCCTTTCTACAGTGTATGTAAATTCTAACATACTTATGTTTGATCCATTTGAGTTGTTGACACCAACTTAGCATACAAATATTTAAGATTTTTGACAGATTGGAATTTATTTTTTCTATACATCTGTGCAGAGTCTGTAACAATATTAAACAAGTGTATGTATTGCAGTCTCTATGACTAAGCCCCTAAGGGGGTGAAACATGTGAGAGGAAAGGGGACCCCTATGGAGTGGGTATTTCAAGCTGTTTTGAGGTTAGGTTTTTGTTGGATTTTTCAATAAAAGACTTTTGAATTTTGTGACAGTGTGGATTGCTTTGTATACATGCAGACTGTGTGGACTTTGGAAACTAACCATGACAACTCCAGCACCAGTTCAATCCATCGCAATTTAATCAGGAGCCTGAGAAAAGCTCTGTGTGGTTCTTGGAGGGTCTGTGAAGGACTGCAGATCTTTTCTGTGAGATTTTAAATTATATTGCAGTAATAGACATATATATATATATATATATATATAGAATATATCCTACATACCACCACATCTCTGGCTCATGCTATCACTGCTGTTACCCTAGGAAAAGAGTGTGCTAGAGAAGAGAGGCTACTAATACACACCGAATTCTAGCCACACATAAGGATTGTCAGCAGGATCAATACAGTAAAGGCTGCCATACACAGGCCAATGCCCGTGAGATAGTTAAGCCTTTGAGCTCAGCACAATTAAATCATCACTCCGAGCTCGATATCGAAGGAGCTCAGGGCACAGCACTGCTGCATCATGAAGCTCAGCTGATGCTTTGGATGGGGACCCGTTGGCATTGACCATGATTTACGGTCATGTTCGATAACCCTGACCGGGGTAGCCGCATCAGATGGCTGCGAACTCGCACGGTGTGACGTTAGGTGTATGGGCCCCTTAACAGGAGCAGCCCATAAGGTGAATCTATTATGCATCTCAAGTCACACTATTAATGGGAGCAACATCCAGATCTTTCTTGCTCTTAAGATAATATGTGAATAAAGACAACAGACATTAGATTAAAGGCTGACTCTATGAATATCATTTAGCACTGCACACTGACTGTATCATAAATAGGGAGGACATGATCATAGATACCATTTTATTAATACACATCAGTTCACTGGCATTTAATAAAGAATGTTAACTTCACACAAACCTGAATTCTTTTTTCTTCCTCTTCTCTCTTTTTCCGTGCTTCTTCTTCTTGTTTCCGTTTTACCTCAATCTCAGCTTTTCTACATTTCAATACAAAATCCAAAAATTAAATTCCAATTAAAATTTCTCAGGCTACTTTAAAAAAAGCTGCAGTTATTAATTCAGCCCCTATACATTTTCTGTATAGCAGCAATGAGACTGGAAAAGAGATGACCAACACTAAAAGACACTTAGGCTTTGCTACTGTGTATGGTCATTATAGCAGTCAGGCAGAGGGATGACCTCTTCAGCTTACAGATAGTCAAATCCTCAGGCTTCAGGTGCTTTTTCCCCAAGTGCTTTTGAGGCAAACTCTATTTTATTGTATATTTACATTTCTTTTTTCATCCTTTATGGAGTTTAGCTCTAGTATATCTGTGGAAAACACTTACAGCCTTCTGT
The DNA here is from genome assembly GCA_036250615.1 of Ptychadena robeensis. Taxonomy (NCBI): domain Eukaryota; kingdom Metazoa; phylum Chordata; class Amphibia; order Anura; family Ptychadenidae; genus Ptychadena; species Ptychadena robeensis. The sequence continues at coordinate 78,473,852 of CM070035.1, read as the reverse complement.
CATGTTCCTCTTTTCTCCGGAGTTCTTCTTCTGCTTCAAGTCTCTTCCTCTCTCTCTCCATCTCGTCCTGTATGCGGCGCAACCGTTCAGCCTCCTCTTCCTCCTTCTTCCTCTTTTGAAGAGAATTTAGAAGCTGGCCTGAACTCTTGACAAGTGCATCATATTCTTTATCTATCTGATCACGGGACATTATAGTGGTCTAGAAAATAAAACAAAATGTCATGAATTAATCGGCTTTACAAGAACAATTGTGGCAGGAGCAGCAGAAATTACTTAAATTATACATTGGACTTTCATACTAAATGACTCAGTTTATAGAATAGTGAATACCCTGCTTCTTGAAGTAAAGAAGGCATTCTTTAGTGTCAATAAATTGTACTGCAGTGCTGTACTTTTGAACTGTGGCAGAAAGGTAGGGGCATATATTGACTGTAAGGCTATGTTTCCATTACGTCAGGACCCCTCCGCTAAGCGTATATTCTTAGCGGGGGTCCCTGACCTAGCAGATAGACTTACCTGCTCGGTGGAGGCTCCGCAGATGTAACTCGACTACGTTCAGCCTCTGCACCGGCGGATGTGTAAACAGTGTCTGTGTGATACGTCGGGATCCCCGCTAAGCGTATAAGCTTAGGGGAGTGGTCCCGACATATAATGGAAACAAGACCAAACTGCATTCCTGTTGTTGCCCAGAGTCAGAGAAGGTAATTTTTTTTCCAGTAAATGTAGATAGTTGTACTGTGTTAGTCATCGATGAATACAGAAAGCTTGGAATTTAAGTGATCCCCTTTTATTGGCTTACTAAAGTCATTAGAGAAGCAAGCTTTCGGGATGTCTCAAATTCCTTCTTCCAAAAGAAGGGATCTGAAACATCCCAAAAGAATGCTTCTCTAATGACTTTAGTAAGCCAATAAAAGGGATCACTTAAATTCCAAGCTTTCTTTAAATTTTCTTGGAGAGAGAGTGACCTGCGGCATGATTTTTAACTTTTAACCACTCTGAACACCAGGGCTGTGGAGTCGGAGACATTTTTGGGTACTCGGAGTCGGCAAAAAAAGAACAGACTCCGACTCCTACTAAATTTAAATGGGAATTCAAAAAAATTTTTTTACTTCAAATGTAAATTGTAAATTGTAAATGCAATTCACAAACCATCATAATGAACGACTTCTCTGCTATAAGAATAAATGCGTGCCGTGCATAACATTACAGCGCCCACTGTGACCCCCCACACACGTACCGAGTGGGGGCCGACAGATCAGCTCAGATGAGCTCCAGACTGCAGCGTGATGACGTCATGACAGCAAACATGATTCATGGTTTCCCTTGAATCCCATAGTCATGTGTAAAGTTAAAGCTAACAATCTAAGTATTTGTCAAATGGTCACAAAGGGTGCCGGCCGTTATCTTAAATGAAGACGCCGGTCTTCATTGAAACTAACAGCATCAGCCAGAGAATATCGGACATGTCCGTTCTCTGGCCGGCCGAGCAGTGGGGTGACAACGATCTGTCCCCCCCGATCAGCGAGCGCACACGCCCATCGGTCGGTGGCAAAATCGGCCGCTGCTCGGTGCGTGTATGGCAGCCTTAACTCTCGCTGATAATGTAGTAAAGTTTTTTTGCCGGACTAGAGACGCTTTTATAAGTGTAGGGAATGGATCGCCAATAGTTCAGACTGAAGCTGTAAAGCATTTGAAAAACCGCTGTAATTCAGCTGAGGCGACAAATACTTAGATTGTTAGCTTCAACATTATACATGACTCTGGGATTCAAGGGAAATCATGAATCATGTTTGAAGTGCCGCTTCACCCTGCCTCTTCTTGGAGCCTTCCACTGACCTATCTTCAGCAGAAGATCAGAACAATAAAGCCGGGCACACGGGTAGATCTGTAAAAAGATTTGAGTACAATCAACTTGTGCACTCACGGTGCTTGATTGTACTCTAATCTGTTTACAAACCTACCTGTGTGTGCTTTCCTTCGGGCAGGATCAATAGAGCCGGCTCGAAGGAACTTGATTAAGCGGGGTTCCAACATGGCCATGGCTTATGGCCATGCATTGTGATTTTATATTTGCAATGCGAAAATGAATACCCCTTGTGACCAATTTTGAAGGTAATCGTTATGCGATTATAACTGCGAATATATTTTCCCAATGCACTCAAATTAGTAGATTGTTTGCGAAATATCACAAATTCGAATATTGCCTATGCCGCTCATCACTATTGACTGAAATCACACAACTGAAAGGTTCATGCAGCTAACTAGAATACAAGCTGCACTACAACTAGAGCTGCATAGTCATTATGGGTTAATAATTCAGAAAAGTATTGGAGGAGGAGGATCAAGACACCAACTAAGTTTTACCTTCATTTAAATTAAGGAAGATTAAGAAAATGTTAGAACCCTTTTAGGTTCCCCCTGACAGAATTTCCCCTCTGTTTTACCAGACAGAAATTGAGGGAAATTCTGGGCATCAATAAAGAACAGACTGGGGTTCTAGCAATCCCCTGTTTATCTATAAAAAAAAGGAGAAATACACACACAAGACGTGTGAATTGGAGTTTGGGAATGCAGCAAATTTGAACTCTATTTGAATTCTAATCCTTCCCAACACTGTCCGAAACTGAAATAAAGTTTTGTCTTACATAACAAAAAAAAAAATGTTGGCTCATAAGAAACAAAAAGAGATTTATGTGACTCTATTAGAGTTTGTGTTGTAGGCACAGTTAAATCAATGGGGCCTGAAGTACCAGCAATCTAACAATTTCCATTATTCATTTTGTTCAATATTCTGTTGTTTTCAGACAAAAAAAAAGAATCAAAACCAAATTAAAAGTACAAATCTCAGCCATACAGACATTTGACACAAATTACAGAAATATGCCCTGCAGAGAATTCTTACATTAATAGCTTGCGTGTTGTGGAAAGGTACAGATGAGAAAGGTGCAGTTTAAAGGCTTCCAGGCTTATAAAAATGAGAACAATTTAACATAAACAAGCTGTTGCTGCTAAATGGACAGATAAGGAGTTTACTTAAAGGTAATATATAGGGATTTTGGATACATTCTTTTTCCTTTAAGTGAGATATTCTGAAAAAAAATCATCATTAAAGTATGTTTTCTTCCTTACTTTTAAATTTAAATTTTAGTTACACTCCTAAACCCAGAGACCAGGTAAGAGAATGCATAGAAGATTAAAAATCTTATAAGCCCCCCATAAACGCTTCGATTTCTACCCGATTTTTTGGCCGATCGACCACCAAGCATGCTGGAAATCTAAAGCTTAAAAGTGTTATTCAGGCAGAAATCAGCCCCCAACTCGATCTCAAGGTACACGGGCTGATCTGTCACCGATCAATTGCCGATCTGATCTTTCCAGGTGATCGGGAATCTGCAATTGATCGGATTGGGAATCGATGGAATACGATTTGTGGCTGATTTGGACATGAGCCGATCTCCAAAATGGCCGATTCCACAAAATCTATCAATCGGTCAAAAATCAAGTGAAAAATCGATCCGTGTATGGCTACCTTACGCCATTACGGACATGTCCGTAATTTCTTAGATCGATGTAATTACTAATGGTATGTTTCCACTGCGTTCTTGACAGAGCCGATCCACATACCTGATCCATACGTCAATCTATGTGGATCGGATCAGTCTGGTTCCCGCAAAAGGAATGTGCTCAGTGTGGGGGGGGACTAACACACAAAGGTTGCCCGGACGATTTTTACCCGATTTTTTGGCCGATTGACCGCGCATGATGAAGTCAAAAAAATTTGGTAACAAATGAAACGTGTATGGGGGGCTTTGCAATGGGATAACCTAATTCTGTTCAACATACTTAACCTTGACTAATGCTAGGCTTACATGGCGCCATGTCTGTGCGATCCAGGAGCCGTTCGAGTACAGCACGATACCGTCATCACGCTGCACTCGAGCTTCCTCGATTTAACAGAGAACGAGCTGCAGCACTTGTGCACCTCGATCAAGTCCGATATTTTGGATGAGGACCATCGGTCCCCATACAAAGTAATGGAAACCTAGCAGAGGTGACAAACTAAGACTATTATTGGTTTTTCTGGTTAATTACACATCACATTTTATTTTTTATTATGAAAAGGTCAGACATGGGGTGCTTTGGGAGGTTCTGAACAAATTTCGGAAGGTATTTTGGGTATTTTCACAATTCTATTTCACTATTATAAATACTCCAGCACATCATGCCAAACACTCCTAGAATATTCCAAAAATACTTGTTACTACTAAATGTGCCTGCGTATGGTCAAGCTTAACTCATCTAATCTCTCTTTACTATTAGAGCATGAGTATCTTCATTATATTCATCTATTCGCCCCTCAATGCAAGTATAGCTAAAGTTTGCCCATGTACAGATTTATTGCATTAATCAGTGCAAGCACTGGACTCACTGCGAGCAATAATCTTGTAATCTGCAATACAAATACATCTACATATAACTGCCATTGTGCGTGTCAGAATAAAAAAAAGCTTTTTGCTTCATAATAATAAAACTATATATACAATGCAGGTGGGGAAGGAAGCCTATAAACTTCCACATTGATGATGGTTTACAAATGGGATTATGCTGATTAGCAATTACAATCCAGCATTATAACAAATTGCATATATGCAGTCAGTATTGGTGTTAATGTTGCCTCATTGAAATGTAGAAAACAAGCACAGCTGTTACTGTGATGTGCCAGAAGCTTCACTTGCAGCTGTGTAAGGGATGACTGTGTCTCCCATTCTTTAAATCCTCATCTGGCAAGCTGTACATCTCTCAGCAATGCATTACCACAATCCACAAGTACAGCACTGATACTGTGTCCAACCATCTATCTAGTGGCGAGGAAAAAACCCAGACGAATTGCTATCCACTGATTAGCAACCTGTGTCTCATTATCTGTGATCATGAAGCTGACAGTCTAATTATGATCTATGCATTCTTTCTGATAGAGCAAACCCTCTGAGTGTAAAAGGTTTAAATTGGTGCCGGCTATAGCAGGGGAAATTTTACTTTATAAAAGAAAAAGTAGAATACTAAATTGCTAAATTCTAGCTGGCATAGAAGGTCTTCCGGACCCTAGACTGTACATTTTGGAGCTTAAAACTTTCCTAAATTACAAATATACCACGGAACCTCTGAAAGGGGTATTATATTTCATGCATTTAAAGGGTCTTAAATGAAAACATTCACTACAGGGACATTAAAGTAGAACAATGGGTAACATAGAAATGACATGCATGATGCAGTCTCTCTTAACATTAATAAGAAGCTCTGTTTCCGAGACTCTCCTGAAAACTATATTTCAGTTTATTTTAACAGGCAAAAGTGAATGTAAGAGGGTTAAGACAAATTATTTTACATAGACAAATTTTAATAACAACCTAAAATAGGTTTTAGTTTTTTATTCAACTTTTTAATAGCCCAAAAAAGATAGAATAAGTTGGCTTTGGAATTCACTTCTGAAACGTACATCTAAATCTATAAGACCATCTAGCATTGCACACTCTGCAGGCAGCTTTTTTTTTCTAGAGTGGGTATTGTAAGACAAAAATGTGTTCTACCGTCTCGCCAGGTGAAAATACGCCATGTTTCTGCACAATAAGATGCACTCAGGTTGTGGGGAGGAATACACACATCTGGCACAAAAAAAGGGTGTTGATCATTTACCATTTTTGTTCAGCTGTAGATGTTTGTTATGACTAAGCAAGTGCTAAGCTAGGAAGCCAACATTCAGAAAACAAACCTCTAACCATCAGAAATGATCAGAAATGGGAAAACAATGGACTCTCACTTTAAGCCCTCAGAACTGCCTTTCTTTCTTTTGGAACATACTATTATTCCCTTGGAAGGAGGGGCAGCGATGAGAGTCCAGAGACTCTCACAACTATGAGCACTGCCCCTCCTCCCCTTGGAAACCGCACAGGAGGAGGGGCAGTGCTGAGAGCCCAAAGTGAGCCTCTGTAAGGGTCCCCCATTCACGTGTTGATAATCGCTCGGCCGATGAATATTTGAAAGCAGTGTGATGACGTCACCACAATGCCCTCAATTATTTGTCGATTGGATGTCAAATTGATGTGCACCACTTTGCTCAATCAATTTCCAATCTACACCTTGCATGGAGATGGGGCTTTCTTCAAGCGGAATCAATATGCCCGATCGGATTATAGAAAGACATTTCTATAATCCAGCTCAAAAGAAAAAAAAAAGATTTAAAAAAAGACCGGGGACCGGGTCCCGCCTCCGTGACGTCACACGTCACTCTGGGACCCGGAAGAAGCCGGCGATGGATGGGGAAGATGGCGGCGGCGGAGCAGGTGAGCTCCCACGATGTGCCCGAACCCAGTTCAGGCGTATCGATAGTTGCAGTGTGCCTTTGCCCGAACTGGGTTCAAGCATATCGCTAGGGAGGTTAATGTCCATTATTGATTTACAAATTGATTAAAATTTTTTTGAAAGATGCACCATTGAGCAGCCTGCTAAGACATGTTTTTATGCATCAGGCAGAAACACCTTCGGAACTGTCGAGGGACAATAAGCACAGTTTATGAAAGCCTGCACTGCCAAATTCTTTTCAGTAAATGTTACTTGTCCAGTTTCCAGTACCATCAATCTCAATAAACCTTTTGGGCAGTGTCCACTGGGCAGCGTAACTGGACAAGAAAGAGCATCTAAAGTGGAGGAAAAGTCTGACCTTTCCTTTTGAAATTACCACCAATATGTGTTAAATTAGAAATATTTAAAAAATGAATAATTATTTATTAATAAGATGGTTAAGATAATTGACAAAATTTGGTGCAGATGTAGTCGGCTAGTGCTCTTTGCAATCCAAACGCAGTGACAGCACATCACAAATTCACAGCCATTCTCATCTATGTGAATCATTCCTAGCACAGTAGGCATATTATCCGTGATGAGCCTTTTTACGAGCATCATTGAAATTTACATCTTTTTACACAATTACAGACAGCAAGTAGCCTGCCAATGAATTTGAGGCAGGAAGTGTGAAAAATAAAAAAATTTCCTGTCTGCTCTATGCAAGTCAGTTTTGCATAATGGCATTTTAGCATACAGAACGCAGAGCATGAGAAAACAGAATAGCTAATCATGTTAGCTCACCTTTATCTTAGACAGAAGAGCATCGATGGACAGCTCCAGGTCCTTCACCTGTTTGCTCATCTCTGATTTGCCTTCCTTCAGGGCATTCACAACTTCATTGAATTTGTCCAGCCTGGATTTCAGTGTATTCACCTTTTTCATACCATCAATTCTATACCAAAAAAAAAAGATAAAGTCACAAATGTATGATCACATAGGCACACACTGTATTGGTATTTTATAACTTCAGCAATGTTTAGGTCTATATTTGTTGCAAAGAGAACAGGTGGTGATTTTTTAAAAGACATTTTTTCTGGTCTAACAATAGCTGTGCTGGACAGCCCTTGTAATATTGACAGCGCTTAAAATATTTATATAGTGTTACAGAATGGCATAAACTGCTCGAGTTGAGGGCTTTTTGATTCCTTTCATCCCTTCTCACCATAACCTTCACGGGTACTTCTCTTAGAATGGCATAAAAAAATACTTCTTTTCAATCTGTGGTTGCCAACAGGTTTGTGACTGCACAAGCATTTGATAAGCATTATGGTGTACACTTCATTTTTATGATATACTAAAAGCAACACATTATTTTCTCTTCTAATGTTGATAAAAAAACTTCTAGTTTGCAGGTAACTATTTTATAAAATTAGAAACAAATTCAAATATGGGTTTCTATTTTAAGCTATAAAGTGTAACATTATATTGACCCACTATATTGTTTTCCCATCTTGATGGGATTTAAGGCCTGGAGGATCTAATTATATTTTACACAGAAAAAAAGGATTTTAAAAAATAAATCTTTTATAATCATTTAAAATGTATGTGAGGTATAAACATAAGTGCATATTAACCTCTGTTATTACACTGCTTTGGGGAGTCTGATAATATTCAAATTAGCAGCCTTCTGACTAGCAATGTCCTGAGAGTATAACTTGTGATGCCATATTAAAATCTGACATCATAAGTATCCCTGCAAATCTGGGACAAGTAATGTTTTTTTTTTACATAAATAAATTGTTCCTTTATGACCTGCAGTTACAGATAGCCGTTTTTTATCTGCACTCCATAGAAGCATCTGTGGAGGATACCCTGCCAAGCATTTCTCTTATATCACATCTTAAACATTAGGTGGAATACAGCTTCAGCCAGCTAAAATGTGTCAGTGCAACATGCAAATAGGTAGATGAGAAAAGCTAGACCTCCTAAACTTACATAGGAAAGGCATATTGCTTTGCATTTAGAAAACTAGCTGGGAAGAGGGCCTACTTTGGTATCATCTACTGTGACCTGAATGATAGAAAGATATAGGCAGCTTCTATTGGTCAGGACAAAGAATGATTTTCTTGAAAATCTTGTGTGAACCCCTCAAGGCGGCAGTAGTGTGGACAGGGCCGTTTTTACTGATAAGCAGTTGAAGCAACTGCTTAGGGCGCCACATTGAAAGGGGGCGCCATTACAGCTTTAAAAATTTTTTCTCAGTGCACCAAAATCGCTAGAAACGGCCCTGGTCGCACACATGTGGTTGTTAAGGACGCTCAAACAATTCCTTACCAACAGGATGCCGTCCACCTCCCCTCCAGCCAATTACGGGCCAACTTTCACTGC
>CM070035.1:78453688-78465097 GCA_036250615.1 Ptychadena robeensis | reverse complement strand
CCGACGTATCCCACAGACGCAGCCTGCCGGGTGCCCGCCCCCCCCCCACGCACCGCATAACCCCCAACCCCCCCCCCATCGTACCAGCATTTATACACTTAATTTCGCATTGGGGCATAGAAACTTAAATAGAATTATATAACATTATACCCATATATACAGGAGAGGACACTGCCAGGGAGACATGACCTCCCCATATATACAGGAGAGGGGCACTGCCAGGAGAGCATAACCACCCATATATACAGGAGAAAGCACTGCAGGAGACAGGAACCTCCCATATATACAGGAAGGGCACTGCCAGGGACAACATGACCACCCATATCTACAGAGAGGGCACTGCCAGGGAGATATGACCCACATATATACAGGAGAGGGCACTGACAGGGAGACATGACTACCCATATACAGGAAGGGCACTGCCAGGAACTACCTCCGCTATATACAGGAGAGGGCACTGCCAGGAGACATGACCTCCCATATATCAGGAAGGGTCACTGCCAGGAGACATACCTCCCATACATACAGGAGAGTGCACTGCCAGGTAGACATGACACCCATAATACAAGGAGAGGGCACTGCCAGGAGACATGACCTGCCTCCCCCATTATATACAGGAAAAGCACTGCCAGGGAGACATGACCACCATATATACAGGAGAGGGCACTGCCAGGGAACATGGCCACCCATATATCCAGAGAGGGCAACTGCCAGGGAGACATGACTCCATTATACAGGAGAGGGCACTGCCATGGGAGACATGACCTCCCATATAATATAGGAGAGGGCACTGCCATTGGACAGCAGCACCCATATATATATCAGAGGGCACTGCAAGGGACACATGACCTCCCATATATACAGTAGAGTGTGCACTGGCCAGGAGACATGACCTCCCATATATACAGGAGAGGTGCACTGCCAAGTGAGACATGTCCTCCCATATATACAGGGAGAGGGCACTGCCAGGGAGACATGACCACCCAATATACGAGAGTGCGACTGCCAGGGAGACTGCTAAGCTTATACGCTTAGCGTAGGGGTCCCGACGTACAATGGAAACAAGCCCTTACACCTGTGTGGTAAATGAGGACACTCTGTGTTGAGGTACATAGCCTCTGTTTCCCGAGGATCACTTCTTTCTTTGGATGTGATTACTCTGCCTTACTTTCTGTTCATGCTGTACATATTGTAAATAGACTTGGACAATAAACCGCACATGTTTTTTTTACCTTCAACTCTCGTTGGCTGTGGACTCTTTCACCTGCTGTGGGTTCATTCAGGGGGTCCCTGCCGCTCTACTGCTAATCCCAAACAATAAATGGTTTATGCAGGAGAGGGGTAAGCACTGTGTAAGGGCTTGTTTCCACTAGAGCAATCGGCCGCAGATGGACGCGTTTTTAATCGCTTCGCCGATCGCTCCCATTGAAACTCATTTGCTCGTGGATGGCCGTGATTATGTGGGCGATTTTGAACACCACCCTACCGAGTTATTAATCGCATTAGATATAATACAAACAGCATTGTTCCCTATTCTATCTTCATGGTTCCACAGGAATTAAAAGTAATTAACTAGTCATGAGACAGAACTGAGATCTACAGATTGCTTTAAATCAAAACAGACACCCCTGGCCATATTAGAGTTTGTTGTGATGCTCCATGTCTACATTTCTCTGACACAGGAATGAGATATACTGGCACAGGGATCGTTGTCTCAATGGACAGGCAAGATTTTTTTATCTTTTAGCTCATGACAAACTAAATCTTCAATCATAACCTGATGATTATGCCTTGCAGTTAGGGGAATCTACAAAACCAAAATATAAGGAATTCATGGGTCCGTGTACTGAAAAGTATGACACCTGTACATATAAGCCCAAAGGTGGGATGTAAGATGGATGCCTAGTACTTCATACTCGTCATTTTCTTTATAAAGCAACATAAGACTAATGCACGCAGTGGTATATGCAATGCAAACTATGAAACACAAACAGCATCTGCACCAATAAAAGCAGCGGTTAAAGCATGATGGCAGCTTCATATTTATTTTGCTTGTAAAAGGAAACATATAATTCAGCCTGTCAGATGATTGGGATGAATTGCTCAATCTAGAAATCTTTGATGACTGCCTCATTTCATGCAGGTATTGAACACCTGGATTACAGCCCCTCCAAAAAAATCAATCTGTGATTGTCAAAGTCTCACATGAGTACAAGTTGCTGTATCAGTCTGGTGAGAAAATAAGGAGCATGTGACTAGAGAAGGAGAAAATAGATTTCATTCTGAGAGCAGCTTCCATTCTTACCGTGGTTTGTGCTTCTTTTTGCAGAGCCACATCCGGATAGTCTTTTGCATTTTAATGCAGGCAGAAGCTCGGTACTTAATCTTGTTTTTCACTTTAAAATGAAAAGTAAAAATGTGTTTTCAATAAGTGTTAAGTGAATTTTTTTTCTTTGCACATTTCTAATCAAAACCCATTAATTTTATCTATGACATAACAATAAGCATCTGTTTAAATGTGTTTTATAACAAAAGTCTAGGGATAAAGTAACTGTAACACAGGTAAATGATGAACTGGATATTCAGGTTTCAAAGGAATAAACCATCTAAACCAATTCAATGTAGAGTTCTATTAATGGTCTGGAGCCAATAATACGTAAATACTGGAAAATATCAGAAGTAACTATCAACCCATATAAAACTACAGAGACCAGACTGGTGCAAGTGATGACATATTCTTTCTTTCTTTTTATTTGTTTATTTATTTAAAGTTATGCACTTTTTGGACTCCTTAGTAGCCACAGATATATGGACAAAATATCAAGAAAAATCCTACAGCATAGAGACAATCAGTGGTTCATAACTATTAATGATATAAATGTGTATGCATCTCTTTTGATATCAGATTAAAAACTTTAAACCTCATTTTTTGTGACTGGAACATCAAAATTATTCTCACCTATAAAGTACCTAGGGGTTGGCAACCTCTTTATGTATGGGGTTAGTTTCCCCCATCTATTTCCAAAACCAATTCAATGTAGAGCTAATTTATAAGCTCTTTTATTTTCCAGTTGTGTCTCTGATACATAAACACAACCTGTAGTCCTGTCTCATGCTAATCAAAAATAAAAAAAATCCCAAAACACTGGCTGTAGTTTCACCAAAATCCCATACCGTAAAAAATATTTACCAAAGCCAAAATCCCCAAATGCTATAACCTTAGTGAATACTAAATTATAATTAACCAATACCCAGAAGAAAGAAAATACATAAAGTAATTACAAATCATTGGCTTTCTTCATTTGTTTAAGAATGTACATTGCAGCAACATTAAAGATGAGAGCAGGACAAACTGTACGCAATGTTTTCGTTTTTAAGTGCCATACAAGAACAAGGTGAGAACTGGAAATTAGAAATATGAGTGGCCCTCTGTGAATGCCTTCTGCACTATGACAAACAACATTTTCAAAGGCTCTAATTTTCTAAGGCAGAAGAGCTGTTCACCCTGACCTGAGCATCTTAGGAACACAGATGTTCAGTATCTGCACTTAGCTTTAAAATGCAATGTATTTATTAAAGTAAGGAGATATATACACATATCATGGCGTTTCTTAGGTTTTATCTTGTATAGGTGAAACTATTGAACAGCTTTGCCATCGTTTTAATAACAGCTGACCATATTTTTCCCTTTCCCAAACAAAAAAAATGACTTTTAGAGCATAAATTCAAAGACTATGATAATAACTCAAGAGAAATAAAGAATGATAATGTTTGCAGAAAAATACCCTCTTCACTCTAGAACATGGCAATGTTTTCACTAGAGAACATTATAAATATATATTTGGTGTAATAATACTGATTTGCATGTGTTTTAGCATACCCTACACCAGTTTTTCAGATTAATGTTGGGTAATGGTATACCACTTAAAGCCCCCCATACACGTTCCGATTTATTGTACGAATTTTGCCCGATCGACTAACGTGGTCGGTCGGAGTCATCCATCAGGAGAATAATCGGATGCGGAATTATGACCGATCACAATTCCTCAAAATCGGACAAAAATCGGTCGGGACCGCTTTGGGCCTGTCTGTAAATTTTGGTCAAACTACTGTTAATAAAATAGTGATAGGCCTATTGATCGGTGATAATTCAAATTCCGATTTTTCGTGCCATAACATTTTAAGTAAAAATCCGGTGACCCGATCAGACGAAAAATCTATTGGACGAAAAATCGGAACATGTATGGGGGGCTTTACTTTTCAAAAAATTCAACAGCTCAGCTTTATTTGATGGTTTGTGATGGTCCATTTTCTTGATGCTATTCCACAGGCTTTTCAAAGCTGGAGATTTTGTGATGCATATCAAAACGTATTCCCCTTTGGTATGGAGCATTATCCTACTGGAAATACCAATCTTCTAAATTGAAAAACATATTCTAAGCCAGGAGCTGCAACCTGCGGCTCCAGAATCACATGAAGCTCTTTAGCCTCCTTGTTGTGGCTGCCAGCAAGCCCCCTCTCTCCCACCAGCACATAAACGCTAGAAGAAAGAGAGAGTGTGCCAGCAGGCAAGACCACTGGCAGCAGAGGCAGCTGTGTCACCTTGCTCTCAGAGTAGAGGAAGCCATGATCACGCAGCAACTTTGATGAAGGAAAATAAACAGTGGATATGTGTGTCAGGGAGGAAGAAAATAGTGTGTCCTGAGGTAGCGCAGGATATGCAAGTGGAAATGTGTTATGTTTATCGGCTCCAGAATATTTTACTGTAGTTTTTTTTCTTGTTGTTTGCCACAATTGTCAAAACAGACAGAATAAGTAATTTTACACATACACATTTCCTGTTTCAATGAACTATAATCTACTTACATTTGATGACTGAGAGGGCACACCACTGAACCTTCTTCCAGCGACTGCAGATAAGCCAGTGATTGACACGTTTTATCAGTTCAGCTAAATGATCTGGATCAGACTTCATGATCTGATCAAACTCGGCAAACTAGAACGCAACATATAGCATATTTTCAGTGCAAGCAAATGAATGCTGAAGCTTGGTGAAAACATTATCATAATTACAGTAGATTTCAAAACCACCAAGAACTCTTCTATAAAAAATGACTGACTATATGGACTTGTCATATACGCGGACAGATTACATGATCAGAAAATACACAGGTAGACTAGAATTAAAATAACTAAATACAAAGGAAAAATATCTAAAACAATCAGTAGCTCCAGCAACAGCGCAAGTCATATAAAGCGTAACTATCCTGGATAAGTAATTCGTCTCCTGGAAAGGCTAATCTTGGTGGCACCTTCTAGGCATTTTATGAGTGCAGCCTGGCAGACTAATACAGAGACCCTGAAAGGGGGAAGCATGGGAGTACGCAAATTTACATAACATTTACATTTACATAAATGCTTGCATATCTGCATCTACTTATTTTACAATGGGTTTCAATGATATTTTCTAGGTTATGGTCACGTAAATTTAAATTTTTTTTTAACTCATTGCTTGAGTCAATGAATTATAAATCAGTGCATCTAATACAGTCCACAAATGGTAAAATGGTGTAGTTCTAGCTTAAAGATTTCCATTAACATACCAGACATTAAGTGTAAGTTACAAACTTACTGTATTCTAACTAAAAGCCACACTTTTTTGCCATAAAATTCCATGTGAACATGTCTGTGCGTCTTATGGTCCAAACATGAAAAACAGATTTTTATTTTTTTTTTATTACCAAACATCCTGGGAGCAAAAGCTCTGCATCCCAGGAGAAGACTGCTCTGTTACCTCCAGCCAACCCACAATGCCACTGCAAAGAGGGAGATTTTAGCTGTATTTGCAGTAACCATTCACTAACCAAACAGCTGGGTGAAGTAAGGCTATTAAGATAGCACAAATTATGTATTTACATTAACACTCTCCATTGCAATGAAATAATATACAACACAGACTCCTTTATGTAAATAGATGTTCATAGGTAAGTTGTTACCAGATGGTAAAATGAGCCTCTCCATAAGTTAATCAATGGGTTCTGAGAATTGGTACTACTAGTGTATAGATACAGGGTAAAGTTTCAGCCCTGCACACTCTGCTGGAACTAAGCCCTCCCTCCTAACACTGTCCTTTTGGCTTGACTGGAGGAATATAGAGTGAATACTGCATAGACCACACCTACTTTGATGGGACATGCTGTACATGTTCTTTTTCTGTGAATGGCTATGCTTTTTTTTTCTAATTTTCTTTCTAAAACTATGGGGTGCATCTTATGGTCTGGTGCTTAAAACCTAAAGCTGGGCATGCACATGCTGTGTTTAAAATAAAAAATTGCTAAAACCAAAATTAATTTGTTGTTTATCCTACTTAAATGGAAAGCCTCTGTTGTTAAGTCTGTGGCTAGACATAAGGGTGCAGAGAGGATCACTTTGGCAGTTTGAGAGCCCTAATAGGCCATTCAACAGAGCTAGAACTAAAACTATTAATCAACAAGAAGCATGAACCTGGAGTATCGCCTATCCCAGGGTTGCAATCCACAACTAGTCATGGTGTTGCTCTCACAAATTTAGCAGTTGTCCTTTCTGCATACTGCAGCCCAGCCAGTAACAGATGTTTGAGATATTACAAAAACAGCAGCAAAATGAATAAATGTACAAACTAGTATATATAGCATCCTTTGTTTAACTTTGCCATGGTGGGAACAACAGATACCTTAGAGTTCATAAACTATGCTATATTCGTTTGCTTTCCAGGATCTCCTAGGTCACACCAAGACTTAGAGGGCAACCTTACCCTTTCAACTTAAGATAATGAGTATCAAGTTATATACGCTTTGCTTGTTCTACTTAGGTCTATAGACTTCCATCCTGACACAGGTTTGTCTTCATCGTGTAAAGCAATCTGTGCATAGTGCATCACTAAATCCTGTTGAGCTGCTTTTCATGCAAGAGCTGTATATCACACAATATGCACACACAACTGCACCTCCAGACCAACTAATAATTTTATTAATTTACAAGCCTGTTATCAAATTCAAGGGTAAAAGGAGACATATTTGCACATAAAAGAAAAAGGTTAAAGTCACAAGCTGAATAAATTATCTTATGATTTCGATGGCCTGGACCGCTATCCTGGACTCATCACATTTAATATTGAAAAAAGAGAAGACACTTACCTTGCCAGGCCTGAAAAACACCTTAGTTAACCCAAATTTGTAATCATTTTCATTTAAGCCCAAGGCTTTGAACAGAGCCTGTAACATAAAAGAAACACATTAATAGGCTTGAATTTATACCCCCTTAAAATAGGCTTCAAAGCGCACAATAAATTATTAAAACATGAGCAGTTTAACTAGATGATTTGCACAGCATGAAAAGGATTTTTGGTACAATTAAAATTGCTTTTCAGTAGAAGAGATACCTTGCAGAAAAGTCTAGGGTCCAGACGAGACAGCTTGGCAGGCATATACTTTTTGTACATGTTATAAAGTTCATGGAATGAAGCTCGGGATGGGAAGCCTCCCTGCATGAGATCCAGGACAGATACCATTCCTAAAAGGGAAGGAAGAAACATATTATTTTACCATTTCCAACTTAGACTACAATATATTTATTTCTGTATCCAACCTAAAGGTGCTAATAGGAGCCAGATTAGTTTGAACCAAGTTCTGAACACAAACTAAGTAGTAATAAATCCCCAGTCTGGTGTGCCATGCTTTTTCTCAAGTTTATAAACCATGTGATAGTTCGGATACTAGAAAGCAAACAGTTGGTGTCCTTAGCATGGTGTTGAAGTTTTTTTTTTAAACTTTATTTATAAATTTTCAACGCACACAACAAAGTACAAAATATTGTGCAGATATAAAAAACAAACAAGAATAGGGAGGACATTACAGAAGGCAAAAAAGGGGCCCGCAACATAGGGCAAAGAATTTTTAGTTTCACTGGTGAATCTCCCTGATATGTACCTGGATAACTAACTAAAAATTACAACCAGCCAGAACAGAAAAACAAAATACAACCAAACTAAACTTGTTTTCTCCCTTAGGTAAATAGTAGTCCCACAGCGTAATACAAAGAAGAGTAAGATAAAACACACCCGTATAGATAGTTACAATACAAATCCAGTGCTCTCTAAGGTGCGTCATATA
Organism: Ptychadena robeensis; assembly: GCA_036250615.1. Lineage (NCBI taxonomy): Eukaryota > Metazoa > Chordata > Amphibia > Anura > Ptychadenidae > Ptychadena > Ptychadena robeensis. The sequence continues at coordinate 78,456,947 of CM070035.1, read as the reverse complement.
TGGAATGAGTGAGGGCAAAAAGGATGAGGGGTATAGTGCATCATATTTACCCAAGGGTACAGCGTTGGGTTATGGAGCTATACATTGAAATCCTGCAAGTCGAACCATGGTACCTGCTCCAGGGCATACCATTCCGTGTATTGGAATGCTTTCATTATATCTCGCAACTGGTAGTCATTGAACTCATCTAGCAGGAATTTCTTGTTGTCATCATCATTAAAAGAAGTGTGCAGGAGGTGGGAGACCAAGGCTAATGACCCAGAGTAGCCAGTGATACGGTAAGAGTACACCGTGACCTGGTTCCAAAAATCGTGGATAATCGGGCAAGACCACAACAGGTGCTGCAGGTCAGGAAGGGCAATGCCGGTGTTGAAGTTTTGAACAATGTTCTACATCTTATAACATCTTCCAGAATAAGGTATCTCAAAGTCTAGCAGTGCATCCCTCTTTTGACTAGCACTGCTAAATGAAGGTGCTATAAGGCCCTCACATTCATAACGGTCAATAGGTTAATGTGAAGCAAAGCAATAATTTAAGACACCAATAAACTTTTTCTGCCGTACACAATTGCAGATCATTGCTATACAATATAGCATAGGAAGGACCTATTTGCAGGACTTGCTCTGTAATAGGAAAAATCAGATACTGGTGCTTGAGCAAACAACATGCAAATATTACTTTTCGCTAAGGAAGTGGACAACCAAGGCTGCATCCGCCTGTACCTCCTAATGTCTATGCACCCTTCCCAGCTGAGGCTGTCAGGGTGGTGTGGGAGGGGAGAAAACTACAGATTGCAAGAAATAAAAAAAGAATAGGAAATAGATATGCATGAGCACCACGGTCTGAAGTTTTAATGATTTCAAAAGCAATGGTTACAGGTTATGGTTAGGAATTGGTTAGGAGTTGGTGAAGTGAAAAAAGAAGATTTTGCCTTAAATTCTTTAAACCAATAACATGCAGGGAACTTTAAAACTATATGTGCTGTGTTGTGTACCAGCAACTTACACGTTAGAATCAATGTGTTGGACTGTAAACAGCGCACCATAAGCCAATGACTGTGCTGTTGCTGTCACATTGACATTGCAGCTGTGGTTTGGAAAAAAAATGAGTACCTCTTCCTGCTGAGGCAGCACACCAAATCTTATTTTCCTTGTTCCTTAAAAATAGCAAACCAGGAAAACTAAACAAAAACTGCAATGTTCTACAATAGAAAGTATGCATGAGAACCATTTGTATTCCCCTGCAACTTGATTTAAGAGAAGACTTAAAAAGGAACATTAAATAGCAATGTTCGGGGATTAGGAATGGTTTCCTTGATCATAGCAGTAAAAAAAAATCATAAGCCGTATCGCCACAAAATGTGACTTTAATTATAGTAACTCACAAAGGCTAATGAGTAAATATGCTCAGAAACCCAAGTGCATATTCCTGGTCAGCTTAAAATTGTGAAAATCAGAAATAACTTTTCTATTAAGCCCTCATTCAAATGCAGGTGAACGCTGAGGAAATAAATTGCCCGAAGCTCAAGTATTATTTCTTTTGATGTCATCCTCTCATCTACAGCTTAACTAAACTGAAACAAATCCTATAGAGAGAAAATGACAGCAAACCATGACGTACTGTCCATATACACAGGCTGCAGAGCCAACAAGCTCAAGTTAAAAACAGTACATTAAGCAATATTAACCGTTATTTATTACTAAAGTGCATGCTAGTCATCTTTAATGAATCAAAGGGCACACAAAGTATCCATCAATTTATCTATTTCCATCTCTTCATCTTACAAATTTTTTAGTAATATATAGGGCAATGTTGTCTCCTTTCTATTTAACAAGACATTCCAAATGTCCCTCAGTCTGCACATGTTGGTATGGAATCCTAGCCTAGAAGGGGTCATTCTCATAAATATGATATAAGGTGAATTTTGCTACCATGATTACGAGTCTGTAATACATTTCAGATAACCTCGGGCAGTGTATGTATACCACATTATCCTCTCACAGTTTACTGTAGGTAAAGTTGTTAAAAAACATTTTACTTCAGCTGAGCTGCAGAGTAAGTGTAGACATAAATGATTCAGTAACATAAACCTAGACTTCAGTGCATCTTCACATCACTTACAAGGCTCCTGAGTGCTGGTCAATATTACGGACTTCACTGAGGCTTTTTAAGGAAACTGGAGTGTACATTTAGTGAGTGTTTACATTGTAGTGTTTACATTAAAGTCATTTTTGATGTGACTTGCACATTTTACATGCTTGCTCTACACTACAAAACAAGTATGGCTGTAAAACAGTGCACAATACACAAGAAAGCCAATACATTCAATGCCACAAAGGTCAAATGTCTTCTAAGCTGTGCCTAGATGTTTTAGTGTATGCCTTTATGAGAAGGTTATTGTTTCAATGTATGATAACAAAATTTTACATGTTTATTCTTTCTTCGTATTTTGTTTATTACTACTGTGAGGGTACCTTTTTTTTTATTTGGGATGGGCAACACAAACTGGGTGTCTTTCAGTTTCTGACTGCTTACATAGGTATCTTAGGGCATGGCAACATTTAAACATGGACAATAAAGTTGCCTATTCACGCATGTGATGGATGAACGTGCAACACAAAAATCGTCAAACCTTCCATGATGAATCGATACCCACCATTTTGGGTGCTCAATCTCTGACCATTACTTTGGATAGGGTTTGAAGGTACCCATCCAAAGTTATGGTGATCCAACAGAGATTTACCAACATACTGGATCCCTGTTCGACTGCCATTTTCGTAAAAAGGGATCGATCGCTCCAGGTGGGCAGTTTTTGATTTGCGAACGATCGATCACCGGGAATGCATACAGCAACCAAATGTTCGCAAATTGATCCCAAAACTTATCCGTATATGACCAGCTTTAGGGAGAATATACAAATGGATGTACTGAATATCGGTGGGAAAAGATTTACACTGAATTAAGACATTTAGGATTATCTTTCATCTTCTGTATAGTTTGCCCTTACATTGTCACCACAGCAAGAGACATCTCTCATCTTTGCATAACCCAGTGGTTCCCAAACTGGGGGGGCGCAAAGGTATGCCAGGCGGCCCCTCATTCTTAACCTGTGTTTGAATAGGGAGGGGGGGCTCGATAATGTTCCTAAATAGAAAAGGGGGGCCCTGCAAGGAAAGTTTGGGAACCACTGGCATAACCCAATGATAAATACAGGGAGTGCAGAATTATTAGGCAAGTGGTATTTTTGAGGAATAATTTT
>CM070035.1:78438310-78452236 GCA_036250615.1 Ptychadena robeensis | reverse complement strand
TGGGGAGGATTTTAAGGTACTGAAAAGTCGTCTTATACGCCGGCATATACGGTACTGAAATGTTACTAGTAGCAGCAATGTATTGAAATTTATATTTTATCATTTTTCTTAAACGTAGTATTTGCAATTGCACATTAAATACATACCAGTGTGTTTGCATAATGCTATAAATCATAGAATTATTATAGAATAGTACACTACTTTATATTTTTTTAGGTTGTATTTTTTCCCATCCAATGTCATCTAACAGAATTTTGTAGCTTGAATTTATTTTTTCGTTTTTACTGGAAATCTTCAAGCTCAGTCTCAAGGGCAGTTAAGCAAAAATGCTGCTCAAACTCAACATACTTTTACTTAACTTGTTTTATCTTCAAAACTTTATTCCTGTCTCAGTGTTACTTCTTCTTCTGGAAGCAATTAAACTTTGAATCAAAACTTATATATGAATAAAACACATTTTCACCTTTTCATCCTTTCAGGTGTGAATACCACATTTGCAGTAACCTTGCCTCAATCTCCCTTTCAACAGAGAGAATGTACTTTTAAACCCTTGTGAGTAAGTCTGGAAAACAGAGTTGGCTACACCAAATGCCAACATGTTCTGCACTGACCTCATGCTCCCTCTGCTTTGTAATCTGGAAAAGGTGACTAGAAAGTAAAAAAGGGTGTTCACAGTGGATCACAGGGCTGTTTCTCCTGCTATGGGAAGTATGCGGGCACAAAGTGACCCATGACCCCTGGTGTAGTCATGCGCATAATCCTGCTAGCATCCCGCTCAACAACTTTCCTGCTACCACAACCCCCCCCCCCGGGCGACAATTAAATAGGCAACAATTTATCATAGGGCCTCCACATGCTAGAACTGCACCTGGTGAACCAAAATAATATTGCTTTTTTTCTATGTGTTTAAAAAGTATTGGTGGTTCTGTGACTTTTTCAGTCAAAAATATGAAACTTAGAATGAACATAACGTTCATTAAAGGCCCCCATACACCTGACGAGCCGGGGCCGATAGACAAGGGACTGAGTGCAACGTAATGACATTATCACGCTTCACTCCATCACTCAGTATCTGCAAGACATTAACGGACATGTCCGCTCTCTGGCTGACCATGCCCATGTGAGCACTGGCGATCCGTGGCTTGCTAGGTTTATGGGGGCCTTTTCTCTGACACTTTCTCTTATCAGCACCAGAAGTGATGATAATAGGGGGTTTAAAAAAGCTTACCTGGAAGGTAAACAGGATATAAGGGCTGAGCAGGGGGGTAACTAGATGAAGATCTTTTAATCTAATCTCCCACCCTCCAGTCTGTCCAGACAAAAGGCCCGGAGAGGAGACTGGATGAAGATCTGTGAGGGCCACCATGAAGATGGCAAACTGGAAGTATGTCAGTACTGGGAGCATAAATAGGGGAAAGTATGTGGTTTTTAGGTTTGGGGATGGGTTTGCCTAGATCAAAACATTGGACAGGTAAGAGCTATATACATATTATTTTTATTGAATGCCTTTGAAATAATTTCTGAAGAAAGTCTGTATTATACAAGTTATCTGTTCTGTTGCCTGCACAACAGTTTTCTTAACCTACTGCTTATTATTTGAAAATGTGGTAAACATTTTATTCTCACTTAACTGTATCAATTTTTTCAGGTTAATCAGAATAAATAAAGAATTGTCAGAGACATTTGGCAAATGATCAGGCTTTACCTTGACATTATCAAATTGAGTAAGCTGGATGCAGTGACAATTTGTAACTGGAAATGTTACTCGATTCGAAATTCATGATTCACATGCCATTATAAAGTGTACTCAAATAGCACATATACTCAGACTATGGATGTTTACATATACTTAACTTAAAAAAAACATTCCATCCTTAACATCTCTTCATTATAACATAATCAATGATCAAATGCTCATTGATCAAGCTCCCACAAGTCAGAACCTAAAGTTTGGTTACAGCAAACACCTGATATGTGTTTAGGAGAAGGTCTCTGTACCTTTGTTATGAAATTATACATGATGTTTTCCCCAATGCACATATTTCATGAATGAAACCTTGTTGTACAGTGATTTTATGGTATGTTCAGAAGAAGTAAACACGTGTTTAGTCTGAACACAGGTTTACTTTACATCTTTAAGACTTTTCATGGACTAAAAAAGGCAAAATAAAACCAATGCTGCATTTTTTCCTACCGTGCTGCGGAGCTTTTCAAGCAGAAGATTTAACTGGGTCTGTAAAACAAAAATATAACATAAAATTACAAGAAAACACAATCAATTTAGGTGTTCGCTGTACACAAGCATGCGGCATGGTGATGAGTTTGCATGCATTAACCTTCAGCAGTGCATGTTCTCATGGTGTTCACATGGATGTGCAGTCAAATCAAAAGGATTACAGAAGCTGTAAAGAGTTATGTGCAATGCAGATTTTGCTACTCACTATTCAAGTGATGAATAGTTGACCTTATAACTATTTTCTGTAAAGAAAGCATAAAATCACTAGGTAGAAGAAAGAGAAGAATACAGTAGGCAAAGGAAGGCAAGAAAGAGAACATCAATGAAATCCTTTGTCTAGAAAGAACATCTTCGGCCCCAATTTTCCACAAAGATTAAGATAGAGAACCACTTCTTGCTTACTTGTTTTAAATACAAAACACTCTTTTTAACATATTTAAAGACTAAGCATATTTTTTATTTTGCAGACCCCACAAATTTCTGAAAATGTTTGAGAATTACTGTTAGATCACACAAATGGGCAATTGCTATCTGCCTTCCAAATGCTGGAAGAAAAGCCCCGCACATGCTCTTAAAAAGCAGGGAGGATAATGTTCCCCTACCTCCTAACTTCCTAGCCACCCCCCTCCCACCACTTACTTCCTCTTCTTTCTCATCATCCACCGGATTAGTGTTTGCCATAAACTCTGTCAGTAGGGTCAGTTGCAGGGTACGAAATACATTTACGGTAAAATACTAATGCAGAATGGGGACAGTATAGTATCCCGGCTTGACAGGTATGGTGGAAAACTGTGTTGACCACAGCCAAACTACCCCCATTTGTTGATTATAGGCCCTATAAGGGCTATATGCTCACCAGCTTAAATATGCTTGTTTAAAGAGGTCACTGCAAAAACCGCTAGGCAAGGTTATGACAGGCTATGCAAAAGTCTGAATAATCAGACCCTTACCTGTCTTGATTAGTATTTGCATTAAATGTAGCTAAAGGACAAATTGAGTAAAGCTGTGCTTTCATACAGAAGATCATACAGATTAAATTTTTTATACAGGCTTCCGAGACAAACAAGAGATTAAAACTGAAAGTCCAACTATACTCAGTTCCCAATTGCGCAAAAAGAGTTGGCACACCTCCAGCAAACCCAAAAATAGTTACATAAAACTTTCCATTAGAGTCATCCTAGTCTTGTATTGTCATGGAGACCCATGTGTAGTCGTGTTTTACCTAATGGGAAAGGCTTCTTCAGGACACACACTTTATAAATCCTTAATTACAAATTGAAGTCGATGTATAAAAGCATTGCATGGGAGCCATCAATCTGGCACCAATCCTCACAAATAACTGGGTAAAGATGGAATATTAAGTTCAACTTACTATTCAACTTTAACTACATCACATGGGTCTCCATGACCAATACAGTACTAAGACGACTGTAATGAAAGTTTTATGTAACTATTTTGGGGTATTAATAAGGTTTCGACTTGTAAAGATGGTGTGCTATTGCACAATTTTACAATGCATTATGTACTTTTAAATAAAAAGATTGGTTTTATAACTTTTACTCTAGAGTGGTGCCTTCAAAAGTGCCCCTGAAAGGAATGTCACCTTATAATTGAGGGGAGCCCAATAGGGAACTTACCCATAGTGTGTAAACATGCTGGGCTAGTTGGGACACAGGCACAGGCTGGTAAATTATTATTGAAAATAATCTGATCCATATTAAATGGCATTATTTACTTTCATTTCCTCCCTTGACAACCCATTAGACTTTCTTTTGGTCAACTGACAGCACATACAAAAATTGTTAGGACAGAAAATAGGAAAAATGCAGTCAGATCTCTCAAACCATTTTTTGGTCTTATTAAAATAACTATGTATAGTAGAGTTATATAAATTATAAGTAAATATTTTTTTTGGAGGGGTACACACATTTAGGTCACACCTATTTTATAAGGTAAAAACTATTTGGAATAAGAAAATTCAGATAAGGCTTATTTAATTATTATTATTATTGGTTTTCCTTTTGGTGGCAATATGCTATTTATCTTTTATATACAGGTTTACGTTTTCTACATTACTACATTACAGAGTGGGAAAGAGGGTATTTTAAGAACATTGCATACAATTCCTGCAAAAAATTACATCAACTAAAATAGCACTAAAGTACAGAGACAAAACTATAAACTTGATACAAAAGGATGCAAGTCTAAACTAATCTAAATCCGGATCTTCACCGTAGTTATCTGCACGAAGTTCTGAACTCTGGTTTCAGAGCTGGCTTTTGCCCTTAGAATTCACCAGGGAGAGTGTAAAATATCTAAAAGTAGTATCAGTTCAAGAGCCGGGCTAAAGGGTTGGGCATTAAGCATTAAGTGTAGTCTGAACCAAACTGAAAATGAAACTTGATAGGTAATTTAGTGCACCAAAAATGTGGGTAATAAACAAAAATCCTTTTAAACATACCCAATATATAGAAAATGTAGAGAATTACAAGGTTGTGTGCTGCGCTGCACCTCTTCTACAGTAAAAGGATAGTTTAGACCAGCCAGACGGGAAAGTTATTTGAATCTGACTAGTGGGTGCAGAATTGTAACACCCCAAACATGCAGAAAACCGCCCAAATCTAAATGAATTAGGTCGACTGATTTCATGAAAACTACCAAGTTGTGCAAAGTAGTACATTTTAAAAAGAACATTTCATCATTAAAGTCAACCATTTTCCAAGTCAAGCAGCACCACTGAATTTGACATAATGATTTAATATAATCAATTTGCACAACTAGAACCTATATTTGAGTCATCCACAAAGATTATCAAAACAGTAAAATGTAGGAATTAAACTAATAGATATGGTGCTACAGAGCCCCAAACAAGTGGATGATTTTTTATGCTTAATAGTATAGTATTTATAGTAATAGAAAAAGAAGTTTTCACAGCATCTAAACTCCAAAATAGACATTTACTTTATTAGTAATCCTGAAGATAAGTGTTCTGTTTGTTTACATCAATTATAACAAGGGTGTCAAACTCTGGCCACAATAGTTTTTTTAAATTGGAGTTAAGCAATGAATGCCACAGATGTGTCTTTCATTTGACATTTGCATGTTTTGTTTCTGTATGAAAAGGTTTATCTGATGAAAATGGAAAACTTCCTCAATTGTAGACAATATTTCAATATAAATCAAGGATGTAGGATTAAAGCTTGTAGGCAGCGACATATATCTGGCAAGAAAATGAGTATATGCAGTACCTGATAAAGGTTTTTAACTTGTAAAAAGAAAAGATTTCAATGTTCTAAGTACCCTAGTATAAATGGTTACTGTTGATCCGTTTCCTTTTTTCTATAGACATGTAAGACCCCACTTCTTGTTACAAGTGCCATAAACAGTGGAACTTCTGTGCAACTGCAGTTTACATCGTCACTGAACAAGGGTTAAAAAAAACCATTATATCCAAGTGGAGAAACTCTGAAACCATATTAACAATACTTCTAAAAGAAGTCAATGACCTGATATGCACTTGTATGTCCCAGTAACTAAGCAGCACAATGAATAAAACATATTCAGCATGATATTTTGTTCCTGTTTTATTTCTTTTAAAAACACTGCAGATACAGTCAATATCTAATGCCCTGTAGTAAACCCATAATTAACCCAGCTTCCTGTACAAATTACAACTCAATGTTGCTGTTGCAGTGATATTTGGGATTTTTGTTCTAATAATGGTAGGTACCATATATCTTTACTGGCAGGTTTTCGAAAAATAAAATGACAGATACAGCCAACCTTGAGGACATTATGCCGAGATAGTTTCCTTACCTTGAACTTGTTCCCCACACTGATGAAGCTGAGTTTTCCAGTCTTTTGCTTGGAGTCCTTGTTATTATTGGCCGATTCAAATAATTCCCGTACAAATTTATCTTTGGACTCACAGATGAGGGACTCAAGTGACATATGCAGGGCATCATTATTCTTTTCCACAAATTGTGTCTATTGGGAAATTAAAAATAAAATTTTTATAGCATGAATGAAAAATAAAATGAAGAAATGGCTATAAGGACATGTTATTTCTGAGCAGTAGAGGGTACAATATATCAATCAAAATCTGAAGTATGATGGCACCAAAACATTAAAGTTAAAACATTGGGTAATATAAAGTGCGTCACAGTTGAACTGCAGTATTCCTCAACTTCAACTCTGGCACATTTTAGGCAGCACTGAAAGGAATTTAGCACTTGTGGTTTATTATTAGGACCATAAAGTTAAACTGAAATGACCTTCTGCTGAATGTTCTGAACATAAAACGCAGTTATATCATTAACTGTATAGGTATATAGTCTACACTTCCCAAGCTTCAAGACACTGTAGTGTTGTAGACAATATTTGAAAAGAAATGGCTGGCTGAAAGTGGCTGTCTATTGGCATACTCTAGCATTATCCACAGCTCTGCAGTGCCGTTCCCAGCACAGCTCCAGCCATTAGGAAGAGAAGGATTAAGAGGGAGGAGTAAAAAAAAAATAATTTTGTTTGTTAGTGAGAGACAAAAAATGTCCTTTGCGAGTTAGTGGCCATTGCCCTTTTTTGCATATTGTTTTGTTACATTTCCTTACCATTGTTTTGTCATACTTGGTTTTCTGTCTTTATACAGTAATACCGATCTTTCTTATTCTCCATGACTTGATATGAGGTGTGGTACCAATATATTGCCATGAGCAAGCGCGGATGACCACCACATGGTTCTCCATGTGTTTGTCCTCTCTTTTCTGTTTTACTTTATACAGTAATGTTTGCTCTAGTTGTCTATATAATGTGAATATTTACTGACTGCCTTGTGGTTGTGGTTGTCTAGAAACACTAGCTGACTTTGTGAGTAGATTGCAAAGCCCCTGAACATGCTATCATCACCACAATTGCTGAAGATGCAGGGAAGAGTTGTGTGAACATTTAAAATACAAATAGTACTGTTCTAACATATGTAGTTTTTGCAAAAATGAATTTCAAAGTAAACATTTCGACTTGTGTTAGAGCAATGCTTTCTTTTTTGTAGTATATCCTGGACCCTTGTATACATCTTCATCTAGTTTGGTGATGATAACATGCCCATGGGCTTTGAAATTAACTCACTTAACTGGTCAAAAAAATTCAACCATCTCTACTAGGGACCCATATGTTTCACCAAAGGGCTCAATGTGAACCACGATTAAAATCCTAATTTTTATTTTATTTATTATTCTATTATCCCAGTGTTTTGCTATGGCTCACAATGTGCACCCTAGTACATTGGATCTTAGTTTTTGAAGTTTGCTATAATATACAGTCAGTTATTAAACTTGTAATAATCATCATAAGTAATCTCCTGTGGCAGTTATCTATGCTAGGTACTCGTGAAATAAATATGTTTAGAAGAAGCGGTCAATACTTCTGAAAAATATGGACTTTTGGGTGTAATATTTTTCTTCTGGATGTAAAGCACCAAACTATTCTTTAGAGATCCAGAAATTTAGCTCTAAAATGTGCAGTTACCTTATTGTTACAGAATCTTGGTAAAACATGAAAGCGTCATTAAGGAGGGAGGAAGTACAGATGAACAAACCAAGATACAATTATGTTCTATGTTGTCATTTTCTCTGCAGAGTGTAAGTCCTTCAACCATGACAATATGTCTTCTGACAGCTGTACGTGCTCCTCTGCAGGACACAATGTTTCTGTCTGGATTCACTCTGGTCTGAGACGTGACATGCATGCTGTCTAACCTCCAACAACAGATCTTCCCATGTTCCACTGTACAACAGGGCTCAGACCTACAAATCACACTTTATTTTTTTACAGTGAGCTTATAAAACTCCTGTTTTCTCATGAGACAAAGTTGCAGTATATTGTGCGAGTACAAGATGAAACTGAACTCATTAGACTAACATTAGAAAGTTGGATTGTTAGTTTTGCAACGGAAGCGAACAATGGACATATTTTTCACAATGCAATCTGTACTGTAATATACATGTTACAGTAACAATACTCATATTACTTATATATATGAGAGATTGGCTTCTACTTTACAATGCTAGTCAATAGCATGGATAAACAATGTTTTTTGGATGTGCTACATGAAATGTAACATAATATTTATATCACTTTATGAAGACCTTGAATCTGAGGCCAGTGAATATCAGAGTACGTTTCCTATTGTTAGTAATTTCAAAGAATGACAGCAATGTAAATGAAATCTTTGGTTTGTTGATCAAAACCCTCCAAGCCATATGGTTTAGAAGTGACAGACACACAATAGTAGCCATCAAGTATTAGACATAAATGAAGCTTACGGTTTCATAGCACACAGCTCCGGCAAAATGTCGGATGATAAAGCCCTCGTCGTCTCGCACATTTCGGTGAACAGTGAGTTTGGATTTTCTGGGGATCTGCAATACAAGCGGAAAAAATTGCTATGCACTTGCTTATTCCATCATGCACAAACCCTTTTTATTACTCTTCGCTCAAGATTTATATGGTGACAGGGTCTCAAGATAAAATACAACCAGTTTTTGTAATGCGAAATAAAAACAAGTAAAGGGAAATGCAGCATATTCTTTCGTTGTTCTCACTGGCAAAACAACAGAGCAATGATCCCTATTTACCAAGCTAGAGACGGAGGGTTTTAATGTACATTTATGGTCAGTAGGGAGCAGGTATAGAGAAGAGGACACTGTTATTTCTCTCTCCTTGCCTGAAGAATGCACCTTCTAAAAGGATTTCATTAGACAAAGGGCAGCAGTCATAAAATCATACTTTATCTACAATAAAATCATTTGCTTGGCATGGATAAAAAGGAAGCTGTGTATGCTGGCTTTCCTTGCCTGTGAAAACAGTGTATACTTATTATATTGTATAGTGTATACTTATCTATATTGCTAGATAAGGCTCCTGGGAGGTGTAAAAGGAACATCTATATGCAGCAGTTTATCGTAAACTTGGGAAAGAGAACATTTAAACAGCAAACCACACAATTAAGTGGTTTTAGTTCACCTTCTAGCAAAACCTTTGTGATGCATGGGCACAGATGACATGCCTCCATGAAAAGAAGCAGCGTTTGCAGGGAAGCAAAGTTTATATGTATTTATTGTTTGTAAGAATAAAAGCAGCTGTTAAATAAATCAAGTTTAATGATTTAATACAAAATAATAAAAAGAATGTTCTGAAAGGATAGTGGAGGCTCAACTGAAGGTCAGACAATACAAAAGGCTACCATGAAACTCTGCTGAAGGGCTTCTATTATAATACCATAAAGCAAAATGATTGGGGTCTCTGGGACAACGTTTTAGATAGTAGGAGCTACTTTCCTCATTTGAAGCACCAAATGATGATAATCCATCGTATTGGTAAAGAATAACGTCAATTCATTCCTAAGAGAAGCAGTGTGTATCTGTTGTGTGTGTGTGTAGGGGGTTCTATATTCTATGAGACACAAATATCTTACAAGAACCTAGATATTTCTAAGGCTTTGTTTCCATTATACGTCGGGACCCCTCCGCTAAGCATATTGCTTGAAGGGAGGTCCACATAGGCTGACCTGCGCCGAGCCACTCTGTCAATGTAAGGCTAAACGTAGTCGAGTACGTTCAGCCTTTGCATCGGCAGATATGTAAACCGCCAGCAGGCAATGTCTATGTGCTACATCGGGACCTCCTGACAAGCAATATGCTTAGTGGAGGGGTCCCCGCGTAAATGGAAACAAGCCCTAAATTCACAATTTTCAATTTGCAATTCAATGCTAGCCAATGCATCTTGACAACAAAAGCCTGTTGCAGCAAAATGCAATGCCCAGTAACTGGTGTGTGGTAAGGTGTGCTTGCAGAATGAATGTGCTGTGGGAAGCACACTATAACAAACTGGGCATAATGCAAACTTGACAAACTGCCAATGTGATACTTCACTAAAATTATATGGGCAAAAAATATATTATAATTATACATATATAATTGTGAACAGAAACCTGTAAGAGCAAATGTTCTAATTACAGTAGATTGATGTTTGAATGGGAAGCTTGGATTCAATTTTAAACGTAAATGTTAATAAACTGAATTAACACACAAACAAGATTGCCAGTGATGTAAAGCAATGAAAGTCAAATCAAGATACTTTACACATATTACTTACAGTAAGCCGGAAGTGGTTCTTGTGCTTTTGGTGAACAACAGATGTGAAATGTTGGTCACTAGGCTGGGGTAACCTATTCTCCTCATCCAGAATATCAAGGACACCAACTAGTTTAGATTCAATAAGATCTGAAAATAGACAAATTGGATATTTTTAATGGGAGGAGAACTGCACAAGTCTGAGGAAATAGAAAAAAACTAGAAAAAACCCCAAAGAGTTAAGCTTTTTTAATTTTTTTGTTAGGTCTACTGTCCATAATAAATGACAAGTTCTCTGACACCCACAAAAACAAATCCGTAGGCAATATCAAAACCAGTTCACTAACCTATACAGTCCTGGTTATCCACATAATGCACTTCATTCACCCCAAGGCCCTCTCGCTGGTATAATTCTTGTTCCTAAAGAAAGATACATAGAGGTCAGTTTAAAAATATGAGATCCACATCATCATATAAAAAATAATTTACAAAGTTTAAGGAAAGGTTATTCAGACTGACAAAATAAAGACCTAAAACAAAAACAAGAACCATCCAGGCAAAAGGACTCAGATTTACATACCGGGAAATCTAAAGCACAGCGGAGCATGTAAGAAATTTAATTTTGTAGAGAAATGACTGGAGGAGTTATCCATGTATTAACAGAAAGAAGTGTGAGAGAGAACAGGGAGAACTAAAAGTGATGAAGACATAAAGAGGAAGAAATGGTTCTATTAAAGAACAATCAAGCCACCATACGAAACATGTATTGATTCATAATACATTTTTTGTAAACCTTTAAGTATAGCCATAAACCTTACTTTTAAAAAGGGTGTGCTGCTATAAAAGTATAACTATTGATCCCCCTCTGGCATGACACTGTCCAGGTAATTGCACCCTTTTGACACTTTTTTTTATTAATATTGTGCAAAAGGCACAGGCCGATGTTTGTCCATCACTATTAATAAATAGGATCCACCATTTAAGTAAGACATAAAGCTGGGCATACACTTTCCAATTCCTGCACAATCCGATCCCCGATCCGATGCCAAGCGCGCTCCCGCATCCCTTAAGGATCGGGTCGTGCAGGAATTGGAGGCTGCAACTGACGAGGATTGGGCTAAAATCAGCCGTCCTGTCGGATCGCACAGTTATCCGACAGAATGGTAAATTTAAACCCGATCCCATTAATTTGGCTGGGGGCGGCTGCCCCCAGCCGAAGTAATGAGCTGCACATAAAGAGTGCCATCCGATTCTTGGCACTAGCAGGCGGGCGTGATGACTTCATCATGCCGCTCCTAGTGCAGAGAATCGGATAAGGAATAGATGGTAAATCGTACCGTCTATTCCCAGCTTAAGAAATAAATCCAGATCTACAGAAGGTCTGGTGGACAAATAAACCCACACTTATTTTACAGATTTAGAAAAAAGAAAGCATTGAAGCAGATTTTAATATAAGGCAGCATGATAAATTCAAATTAATATATGGGTGAAGCTTTTTTGAATGGCTAAGTATACATAATACAAAAAAAAAAACAGCCCTACATTTGTTTATACCTATGACCAGGCAGATGTAATAGAAACCCTTAGAGAATGAGAAAGGTCTTAAATTTAAAATAACATTTTGGAAACTGCTTAAACATACTTGAGATAAACGTGTTTCATAACTTTCTTTGAATTTTTCACTACCATAGAGTTTTAAAGTGGGAGTAATCCTCCATACTACAATTCCTACTAGCAGAGTTTTGGTTGAACAGATCAACAGCAAATAAGCGCTGAAGATTTACCTAATCTGTGGATGGATATGGTTGTGCTAAAATACTAATAATAAAGGATAACATAAATCCCTATTTATCCTTCTTCAAATGAAAATCATACTCAAAGCTGAGAAACTTTAATGCTTTTTTTAATAATCTTTAATACAAAAACTGTCCTGTTGGGCAAAGCTACAAGTTACCAAATATGTTCTACAGCATATGAATTTGATCAAAATTGTGTGTGTGTGTGTGTGTGTGTGTGTGTGTGTATATATATCAGTGAATTGAATTGGTTATTGGAGAATAAAAAGAGAAATCCTTTACCCTAAAAACTGATTCACTGGTATATATACAGATTATATTTATCATTCATGAATCCATACGTACATACAAATATAATGTAGGGATCTACAAGATCTACCGCATAACGAAGGAGAAATAAAATCTGCTTCTTCCCCAAATGAATCTTTACAAAATCACAAATTTGATATTAAATCAAACAAAATGATCAAATTCTTTACCATTTAACTCTGAACAAATGCATACAACAATGAGCTTAACTCTGAAGGTTTTGGAAAGCTGTCTATCTAGCCCAGGGGTGGGCAAACTTATGGGCCATAATGGTTCTGTGTTTTTGACAGAAGGGCCAGAGCAAGAGCCTGTAAGGGCCATCCGGCAAAGGTGTCCTTAGTTCTTGTAGCCCAGACAGGAAAATAGACAGAAAATCTATATAAAACAATATTAATAAATAGAGGCTTTTTATAGTAAACAAAACATTCTATTGCACTCAAATTACAGCCATTAGGAGACCCGAACAATCATCGTCTAGACAATACCTCCACTTATTCTAGAAAATGAGCGGAGGGGAGCAATAGCGTCTTTACACCAAGGTGACAAAGGGCCGAAAAAAGACTAAAAGGGCCAGATTGCCCATGGCTAATCTAGCCATATAGATTGGAAAATAACAATGATGAATCTAGGCATAAATCGAAGGAAATAATGAAAAATAGAAATAGTAAAATATTTTTAAGGCTAGGTCATCTGTTACATTTATCTGAGTCTGCACAACCCTATATTACCAGAAAAGGAACATTGGCAGAAATGTTGCTCCGCCAGCAGCTAGGATGGCAATGAATGGAACACCAGGTCAGGGAATATTTAGTAAAGGATTGTGGAGAGCTTTATTTTGAATTTTTTTTGTGTACATCCACCTCAGTAATCACCAGATAGGTAAGTACTATATTCTCATCCTCCCCTGTGAAAAGTGTTTTTGTACTTTTAAATAAAAAAAAGAAATCCTCAAATTCTAAACACATATCTTTAGCCTTGCTAAAAGAATATCTGACTCTGAATTTTTTGGGGATGTTATTACTGCACATGAAAGGACTCGTATATAATGTATATTTTTAAAAATGTGACTACTAAAATAAGATTTTCTATGACAAAAAAGGGACATTTATGTTTTAAAGGTAATGATCCTTATGTCTAGGTGGGTAATCTGTGTCACAAAAACCTAACTTGAAGACACGTTTGTAAAACATTGGTCATCATAAGCCATCAGTAGTCCTTTGTTAATTTGTAGGCCACATTCTAAAATAAAAATAGCATTTTGTCAGAAATCAGAGCAAATTAAGCATGGAAAGTCAACAACAGCTATGGGTGAATGAACTTTAGCTCAATTCTTATGAACTCCAAAGCGCTTATAAAATCAATACTCCAAAAACTATCGCCTGTTCCCTCGTGGGACTTAAAGTTGGAGTAGTGGCCTCTAGCGTGACTATGAGGTAGAAGGAACCATAAATTGTAGTAA